>JARFJB010000534.1:1740000-2312500 GCA_036346205.1 Vesta saturnalis
TCAAGGAGGTAATTAAATAAAATTCTTTCCGGCATGTTTGGTGCTGTGATTGGGGGTGTTTTGTAGACCAGATCGAGTATCCATATAGGAAAAAATCAACTTTTGTCAGATCTGGGGACCTTGGAGGTCGCGGAACAGGTCCTACCCTTCCCATCCAACAGCTTAAAAATTTTCCTTCCAAAGTATTTCGGACTCCAATGATGAAATGAGCAGGCGCTCCATCGAACTGGAACCACATCCTTCTCATTGTAGTAGATTATCGTTTCCAATTATTCCTCCCCATTCATTTATACTGCGCCTATGTTGCTGGTAACCAGTTCTCATAAATTGTGGATTCGCATCAGCGTAGATATACAAATTATGCCTGTTTACATGACCATTGCTGTGGAATGTCGCCTTATCGGTGAACAATACAATATTCAAAAATCTTTCCTCTTCTACAATTCGTGCAAGACCCCAATTACAGAAATGTGCCGTATGTTCTTGCCCTTCGTTGCAAGTGATATTGATGAAACCCATTTTTACTTAACATTATTTTCACAGAAGTTTGACCTAAGGTCAACAAACCAGTTGTACCTGCGACAGATGCGACCATTTCAATTGATTCTGGTATTATAAATTTCTTTTTTATTAAAAAATACTTAAAAAAAAGATAATATGCACAAGATATCACGAAATCACACAGGATTATACAAATAATTAGTTACATTGTCATGCCAACAAGTAGCAGTTGTTTCTGTTCTTCATGCCACACTACCTGTGATCTTTCTAGTTTTCTGTGTAATTTTTCGGAAAAACCTGGTATTTCCTGAATGAACACACCTTAAGCTTTGCAACGGCAAAATAAAAAATACAGAGTATTGTATTTAAGAAATTCAATTAAAGTAGAAGTGAGTGTAGAGAGGTTCAAAGAGAAATTTTGGACACCCTGTTTGATAAATGTGATAAAAGTAAAAATAGTTTAGGCTGAACCAGTCCAGTATTAGATTGCACGTAAGTTTTTCAGGGAAATTAACGAACAGTTGTGGAGATGTAACAGTCTGAAGAGAGTATGTTTTGGACTAAATTATTAAAGAAAAATTCATAACTCGGCAACACTGTATTTGACAATCCTATAAACTTGTGTATTTGTTGTGTAGTTGAACATAAAACCCACAGAGGCTTCATTTGGCACATCAAAACCTGGAGTATTCCATTTAACAAAAATATAATTTTTGATATCACTGACTTTTGGTACACCCTATATTCTTGACAATAATTTTAATCAATTAATATTGATGAAGAAGTAAGTTTTTTATAAACTCGCCTCCTTAATTTGTTTAATTAGAACATGCCGTGCATCACCTAGGAAACTGTACTATGGTTAACGCCAAACGTTAGACTGATGCAATCTTAACGCGACAAAAGTTTAAAAAGTTTCAAAAAACCAAACTTGAGGTTCATTGCAACGCATACAAAGATTTGCGTAATATGGTTAATGACGCTATAAATCATGAGAAACGACCTTATTTTGAATATAAATTATATCATGCTACAACAATATAATTTCTAGTAGACATACTGAAATACCGGCTTATATCCTGAAAAATCAGGATTATTTTGTAAATTCCTCAAAAATAAATTGTGTTTTAGATTCGGATAATTACAGAATTCTATAAACTCAAAATACTACTCTAGTTATTATAAACTCGGTGTAGATAATTTATTAATCTACAAGATCAAATTGTGCATTCGGCATATTTTACTGTATTACAAATATTACTAACCTTTGCCTCATTGCACGAGTTTTTTTAACTACTTGGAAACATGCATTACTTACGGCAATCCCAAAATTTTTGTTTTTGTTTGGTACAAAACGTATTAGAAATACTATTCTTGATTCAGGTTTATTTAACGCCGAAAATACAACATTAATTCCTAAGCGATTTGTAAAGAATCTGGGGTTGATTACTGATTTTGATTTGAAATTTTAAAAAGAGACTACGGTGTCTTAAAATCCATTAATCCGAATAGACCCATGGTTAATCTATCAATCTATTATCCATTATCTCATATGAACTACTGTGATACCGTCTACGGACCTTTTTTAATTGAATTTAAATGAAATGGTATTGAAAAATTGCAGAACGTACGTTTAAGGTTAGTCTATGGTTATAATATGAGAACATAACGCATACACTACAATATCAAAATTGCTTAATATGAGGAGAAGAAGCTATCTGCTCAAATGTTTATTTAGCAAATTTAGATTTAGAACTGATGTTCATATTTTGATGATACGTTTTAAAAGAACCTTAATCCCTCCAATGCACAAATCATAATATAGAAAATGCTCCTATTATCAAATAATCAAAACTTACAACAGGATAAACAATGAATTTAAAGAAAATGACAGTCAAATATACTTCAAGCATGCATTACTACTTAATAATAAATTGTACTCAAATTGTTAACCGGCCTCTTATTCAGTGTTGTATATGTACAATGAATACCTTCAAGCACCATTTCTATTTTTTTTTTCTAAATATAATTAAAGAAAGTTTAATTTTATTTAATACACAAAACAAAAGTCAAGGTTAAGTGCAAGAACAGCTATGCTAATGATCGCTACGTAATTCCAATATGTACTAATTATTTAAAAATATTCACATACGTACACTTTGGTTATTTTTTCCATATATAATTAAAGAAAGGTAAAAAATTTTTAAGTTGCGTGCTTTATTATGTTTAATTTTAATTAAATTATAAAATAAACATCAAGGTTAAATGAAAGAACAGCTGTGCAAATGATCGCCATGTAATTCCAATGTGTATTAGTTATTTACAAATATTCACATAGGTATACTTTTTTTTATTCTTTCCGTACATAAATAAAAAATTAAAATTAAATTAAAAAAAAATGTTTAAGTTACGTTGTTCTTTTTTTTCGTACTATATTATGTTTAATTTTACTTAATTTATAAAATAAAAATCAAGGTTAAATGCCAGAACAGCTACGCTAAGCATCGCCTCGTAATTCAAATATGTATGAGTTAATTAAAAATATTCACACACGTATACTGTTTTTATCTTTTCTATATATAACTAAAGAAAGAAAAAAGTGTTTAAGTTGCTTTTCGTGCTTCCTTATGTTTAATTTTACTTAATTTTAAAACAAAAATCAAGGTTAAATAGAAGTACAGCAATGCCAATGATCGCCACGTAATTCCAATATGTACTGGTTATTTAAAAATATTCACATACGCATACTTTTTCAATTTTTTCCGTATATAGTTAAAGAAACAAAAAAAAATTGAAAGTTGCGTTGTTCTTTTTTTTCGTGTGTTGTTATGTTCAATTTTAAATAATTTACAAAACAAAAACCAAGGTTAAATTGAACAACACCTGTGCTGATCTACGCCATGTAGTTCCAATATGTACATTCGTATACTTTTTTATTTTCTCCATATATAATTAAAGAAAGAAAAACAATGTTTAAGTTGCGATGTTCTTTTTTTTTCGTGCTTTGTTGTTTAATTTTAATTAACTTACAAAATATAAATCAAAGTTAAATGCTAATCTTCGCCACGTAATTCCAATATGTACGAGTTATTTAAAAATATTCACACACGTATACTGTTTTTATTTTTTCTATATACAATTAAAGAAAGAAAAAATGTTTAAGTCGCATTGTTTTTTTTGTGCTTTCTTATGTTTAATTTTACTTAGTTTTAAAACAAAAATCAAGGTTAAGTGGAAGTACAGCTATGGTAATGATCACCACGTAATTCCAATATGTACAAGTTATTTAAAAATATTTACACACGTACACTGTTTTTATTTTTTCTATATATAATTAAAGAAAGAAGAAAAATTATCAATTTGCATTGTTCTTTTTTTTGCGCTTTGTTATGTTTAATTTTACTTAACTTATAAAATAAAATTCAAGGTTAAATGGAAGGACAGCTATGCCAATCATCGCCACGTAATTCTAATTGGTACTAGTTATTTAAAAATATTCATTTGTTTATACTGTTTTAATTTTTTCTACATATAATCAAAGAAAGAAAAGAATGTTTAAGTTGCACTGTTTTTTTCATGCTTTGTTGTTTAATATTAATTAACTTACAAAATAAAAATCAAGGTTAAATGTAAGAACAGCTATGGTGACCTTCGCCATGTAATTCCACTATGTACGAGTTATTTAAAAATATTCACACACGTATACTGTTTTTATTTTTTCTATATACAATTAAAGAAAGAAAAAATGTTTAAGTCGCGTTGTTTTTTTTGTGCTTTCTTATGTTCAATTTTACTTAGTTTTAAAACAAAAATCAAGGTTAAGTGGAAGTACAGCTATGGTAATGATCACCACGTAATTCCAATATGTACAAGTTATTTAAAAATATTTACACACGTACACTGTTTTATTTTTTCTATATATAATTAAAGAAAGAAGAAAAATTATCAATTTGCATTGGTCTTTTTTTTGTGCTTTGTTATGCTTAATTTTACTTAACTTATAAAACAAAATTCAAGGTTAAATGCAAGGACAGCTATGCCAATGATCGCCACGAAATTCCAATTGGTACTAGTTATTTAAAAATATTCATTTGTTTATTCTGTTTTTATTTTTTCTACATATAATCAAAGAAAGAAAAAAAGGTTTAAGTTGCATTGTTTTTTTTTTCATGCTTTGTTGTTTAATATTAATTAACTTACTAAATAAAAAGTAAGGTTAAATGTAAGAACAGCTATGGTGACCTTCGCCACCTAATTCCAATATGTTTCTAAAATATAAAAATCAAGGTTAAATGAAAGAACAGTTATGACAGTGATCGCCATGTAATTTCAATATGTAAAAATATTCACATACATATACTTTTTTAATTTTTTCCACATACAATTAAAGAAAGACAAAAAATGTTTAAGTGGCGTTGTTGTTTTTTTTTGTGCTTTGTTATGTTTAATTTTAATTAATTTATAAAATAAAAATCAAGGTTAAATGAAAGAACAGTTGTACAAATGATCGCCATGTAATTCCAATATGTACTTGTAATTTAAAAATACTCACATACGTATACTTTTTTTATTTTTTCCATATATAATTAGAGAAATAAAAAAAATGTTAAAGTTGAGGTGTTCTTTTTTTTTCGTGCTTTGTTATGTTTCATTTTAAATAATTTACAAAACAAAAATCAAGGTTAAATTGAAGAACAGCTATGCTGATCTTCGCCATGTAGTTTCAATACTTTTTTATTTTCTCCATATATAAGTAAAGAAAGAAGAGCAATGTTTAAGTTGCGATGTTCTTTTTTTTCGTGCTTTGTCGTTTAATTTTAATTAACTTACAAACTAGAAATCAAAGTTAAATGCAATAACAGCCATGCTGATCTTCGCCAAGTAATTCCAATATGTACGCGTTATTTAAAAATATTCACACACGTATACTGTTTTTATTTTTTCTATACATAATTAAAGAAAGAAAAAAAATTATCAATTTACGTTGTTCTTTTCTTTTTCGTGCTTTGTTTAATTTTACTTAATTTATAAAATAAAATTCAAGCCTAAATGGAGGGACAGCTATGCTAATGATCGCCACATAATTCCAATTGGTACCAGTTATTTAAAAATATTCATATGGGTATACTGTTTTTATTTTTTCTATATATAATTAAAGAAAGAAAAAAATGTTTAAGTTGCATTGTTTATTTTTCGTGCTTCCTTATATCCAATTTTCAAACAAAAATCAAGGTTAAGAGGAAGGACAGCTATGCTAATGATCGCTACGTAATTCCAATATGTACTAATTATTTAAAAATATTCAAATACGTATACTTTTGTTATTTTTTCCATATATACTTAAAGAAAGAAAAAAATGTTTAAGTTGCGTTGCTCTTTTTTCGTGCTTTTGTTATGTTTAATTTTAATTAATTTATGAAACAAAAATGAAGGTTAAATGGAAAACAGCTATGCTGATCGTCGCCATGTAATTGCAATATGTACGATATTCACATGCGTGTACTGTTTTTATTTGTTCTATATATAATTAAAGAAAGAAAAAAAATGTTCAAGTTGCGTTATTCTTTTTTTTCGTGCTTTGTTATGTTTAATTTTACTTAATTTTAAAACAAAAATCAAGGTGAAATGGAACAGCTATGCTAAGGATCGCCACGTAATTCCAATATGTATGAGTTATTTAAAAATATTCACACGTATACTGTTTTCATTTTTTCTATGTACAATTGAAGAAAGGAAAAATGTTTAAGTCCCGTTTTTTTTTCGTGCTTTCTTATATTTAATTTCACTTAATTTTAAAACAAAAATTAGGGTTAAATGGAAGAACAGCTATGGTAATGATCTCCACGTAATTCCAATATGTACTAGTTATTTAAAAATATTCACACGTATACTGTTTTTATTTTTTCTATATACAATTGAAGAAAGGAAAATGTTTAAGTCCGTTTTTTTTCGTGCTTTCTTATATTTAATTTCACTTAATTTTAAAACAAAAATTAGGGTTAAATGGAAGAACAGCTATGGTAATGATCTCCACGTAATTCCAATATGTACTAGTTATTTAAAAATATTCACACGTATACTGTTTTTATTTTTTCTATATACAATTGAAGAAAGGAAAAATGTTTAAGTCCCGTTTTTTTTTCGTGCTTTCTTATATTTAATTTCACTTAATTTTAAAACAAAAATTAGGGTTAAATGGAAGAACAGCTATGGTAATGATCTCCACGTAATTCCAATATGTACTAGTTATTTCAAAATATTCACATACGTATACTGTTTTTATTTTTTCTATATAGGTATAATTAAAAAAAGAAGAATAATGTTCAAGTCGCGTTGTTCTTTTTTTCTTGTGCTTTGTTATGTTTAATTTTACTTAATTTATCAAATAAAAATCAAGGTTCTATATAATTATAATTGAAGAAAGAAAAAAATGTTTAAGTGGCATTGTTTTTTCTTCGTGCTTTATTTTGTTTAATTTTACTTAATTTTAAAACCAAAATCAAGGTTAAATGGAACAACAGCTATGCTAATGATCGCCACGTAATTCCAATATGTACTACTAGTTATTTAAAAATATTCACATACGTATACTTTTTTTTATTTTTTCCGTATATAACTAAAGAAAGAAAAAAAATGTGCTTTGTTATGTTTAATTTTATTAATTTATAATTGGAAGCACAGCTATGCTGATCTTCGCCATGTAATTGCAATATGTATATAGGTATACTGTTTTTGTTTTTTCTATATATAACTAAAGAGGGAAAAAGAAAGTTTGTTGTTTTGTTCTTGCTCTTCATACTATCTTATGGTTAATTTTACATAATTTGCAAAATAAAAATTAAAGTTAAGTGGAAGAACAGCTATGCTGAACTTCGCCTTGTTATTCCAATATGTTTGGATTTAATTTAAGTTAGAGTTCTCTAATATTATTGTTATTAAAAATTATTTTTTTTTTGTTTTTCTGTTTGTATTTTAAGATTTAAGTATTAGAATAAGGGAAATTATTATTAGTGTATATCACTTATATTCGATATTAGATAACGCAATTCTCATTAACGATAAATTAAGAAAATGATTACTTAAAGTTAAATTTTGAAAAATGAATTTAATACTATACACATATGTAAACTTTTCGTTACTCAAAAGCTTAAATTTGTTGAGCAAGAGTACTTATTTCAGATATAAAGCGTGAAACGTGTTTCGACGTAACTAGAAACATTTGAAGATTCTAAGCATTTGTGTTTATAAAAAAGTTACATTCGTATTTCACAGGCTACACCTTCACCATCAGCGAGTAATTTTTTTGTCTTTTGAAATGAATTTTCCTGAAATTATGCGTCCATTAAATCATAATTACCAACAAACGGTTCTAGAGAAATTCCTTTTTGTCAAGGGATTAGTAGTTTTAAATTTTTGTATTAATTTTCTAGCATTCTATCATAAAGGATTTACGAGTAAATTTCTAATACCAAAATCCAACCTACCATGTGGTTTATCAGCAGTAAAAAAGGCATTAAAATATTTACAACAATATAACCGAGAACATTGTGGAATATTGTCGAATGCAAGTCGCTTATCACAGCATTTGCAGACCATTAATTCCAAATCACGTTACAGAGATTCAAACATTATAAAATAAGCGCTTCATTTCACAGCCACCTATTGTTTAAGAGAGGGTTAAATAATTGAATTAGCGCTGCGAAGTAAGAATCGACGTGCGTTTAAGCTCATTAGTAAAGGGGAACTTGAATAGAGATCATAAAACACAAAATCTTATAAAATACTCTGATGACATCGTTAAGTATTTATTGCTTTATTTCCCTATTTTCTGAATTTTTTCCCAATTTTTTACACTACAGTAAATATTGCACTAAATAATATTTTTAAATTATAAACAATTTACACTATTTGACAAATGTACATAAAGCATTCAATTTAACTATGTATATAAACATTTGAATAAATGAAAAAAGAAACAACGGCAATAACAGTCAAGGCCTACTTTAAAAAAAATCACTTGTTAAAGTTCACAAAATCTTTTTTCTTGCCAATTGGTTCTTCTTCATCCTCTTCTTTATCTTGATGAGCCGTCATATGCCTGGTTAAATGATGTCTTTCTCGAAACGATTCAGCACATACGGGGCATTTAAGTTTATCCTCGCGCCTTTTTTTACTTACATCGACTGTGTCATTTTTGTGATGCGATCTCATGTGGTACACTAAATCTGAGGTCATTCTAAAGCTAACATTGCACTTAGCGCATATGTTCTGAGCGGGCAGTGAAAGAGCAGCTAGAGATGGGGGTAATAAAGTGGTTAAAATTGCAGCAGCTGGATTACGTATTTCAGACGTAAATTTTAAGTCCGGTTGGGAAATTTTTAGCATTTCGGGTGATTGATGAAATTGGGGATAATTATAAGATAATTCGTGACGATATGGACCGAGCATTGGTCTCATTTTTGCAAAATTTGGTTGGAGAAGTTCGGATGAGTGATTTTTTGTTAGAAATGGGTTGTCGAGTGTGATTGGATTCGGGTTAACGAAGTTTTCGGGGATGAAGCTATTTTGATATGCAGGTTTAAAAATTTGATTAGGGGAAAGCATGTTAGGGTGTAGTTGGTAATTCCGATTTATAATAGGGGGTGATGGACTAAGACTTTGATAATTAATATCGGGCTTGCCGACAGGCTGGGAGATGATCGTGAGTCTTTAGCTAAATTTACCTTTGTGAATGCGCTTTTCTGCTCGGAGTGTTGAATGTGCGGCCGTAATTTTAAGCTAGTCGTTGTGTCCGCTTCGAATTTAGTTTTTAAATGCGGATCTCCAAAAATTTGTTGCTTATTTAGTGCGTTTTGCAAATACCTTGCGTGATTTTTCATTTTTTGTAGTTCGAGAGCTTTGTTAGTTTCGATAAAGTCGCTGTCGTGTTTTCCGGTTTCTAAATTGTTGTTATCCTGAAAAGCGGACTCTGACGATTTTAGTTGTTTCTGTTTGAGCTTGTCGTCGGGTAACATTAAAAACGCAACATCGAATGAGCGTTTAATTGTTTTACTTGTTGTGATTTGCGCGTCGCTTCCACTCTGCACGTCGGGTTTAGAATCTGTTCTTCTACTTGTAATGTCCATTGTCATTTTAGTATCTTGTACCACACACGCACAATTACACTGACAAAAACGCACGCCGCTTTAGCAAAATTTTTATAACAATGCACTCACTCAACAGTCAAAATACGTATTGTGGAAAAACATACTACTAACGTCTAAATATTGTTAGATAATACAACCTTCCCCCTAAACTGAACGATCTAGAAATCCGCTTACTGTTTTATAAAGAGAAAGATGTAAAATGTAACTTTTCGGTGCTCTAGAAGAGAGTGGGGTTTCAACTTTTGTTCGCGCGATCTCGGTTTATTTAGTTTAAACCATCCTATAGGGGAAAACTTAGGATGAGGGGTAGTTTCAGACCAATAGAGCTTTGGAGTTGGGAGGAGCGCTGAAATACGGTTATCCAATACGGTTTTCAATGTATAAGAGTCGAGACTGTGACGATTCCGATGTTCTCTACATTTTCATGATTCGGCTTCACTGAAAAGCATATTCTAATTCGAATATGCTTTATTGCCGCGATTTGCCGCTGTTTTAAATTATTATTTTCAACAATTTTTTATAAACTAAAAATTTGATTTTTAATTAAAAGGTATTCTGTCACACTACTACATTAATACAATCCTGTATACCAGGGGGTATCAAATAATTCTAGAAAATATTTATCACAGTATGTTAAACATCAAATAAATGATTACAGTAACAATTTTTGAAAGACTTTTAAAAAGATATAACGCTTCATTAAAAATAGAATTTGTAATTAATCTTGTGTTGTGCAAATTGCGTTTTCATTATAAAAATGATTAATGACTTCTTCTGTATGTTTGCAAACTCATACCATAAGTTAGTGAAGTGAGAAATTCATTTTAAGAAAGATTGTTAAAAAATGTTCTCTGTTTAGTTTCACAAAGAAATTAGATTTCTCTTCGACCCTCATCGAAATTAGGTTAGATACTCATAATTCATGACGCATCAAAGTAGTAACAAGTACCTTGACGAGGGGTTCACATTTCTGTAACATATGGACAAGTGGTATTATGTATAACCCTGGAGACCTGTCAAAACCTATTTATTCGCTATACAATGCGAATTGAACTACCCTTACGGTAAAAACGTGCAAAAGGGACTTGTTGGTTATCCGACAAAAACAAGCTCTAAATACAGAATATGCTTCTTGACTCCTTTTAGTTTACAATTTAATTTTGAATAAATACTTATGTCGCAAAATATATTAATGACTATTTTACTATTGTAATTTTTACTAAAAAGTTGGACATTTTTATAACAATGAAATACTTGACAATATGGACAAGATTAGCCCACATTCTCAGTGGTGGGTCTCCATTAAAACTGCATCACACCATATGTCCCTAAACCACAGTGCAGGTGCCGTACTGATTTTATACTTTTTTATTGAGCTTTGAATATGCTAGATTTATTGATCTGATTAAAAGTATTCATAGATTAACTTTAATGGATTTGTGCTTCAAACATCAATAAAAAGAGTATCATTTTTGAAAGCATCGTTTTACACCGTTTTATTTTGAAGTAATTACCTTTCGGAAATGAAAAAGCTAGTTGTACAAGCTTTAAACATTTGAATAGCAGTTGCAGCGCCTCCTCTATAAAAGCAGAAAAGCAGAAAAAAATATCTGGTGTGGAACAATACACGACCTTCCAACCAAAAGAAATGAAATAATTTTAATAATAATTTTTTTAGGATAATTACGAAACATCTCTTTTGATACGTTTATAGCTACAATAGGCAAATATTGTAAAAACAAAAACAATAATCCATGACAGATAGAGGTTAATAGACATATAAACGCTAAAATTTATGTTCTTTAACGTTATCTTGTGAATAATACTATAATCACTATAAAAGGAACATAGATAAGTAAAATAATAACAAGTAGTTATGGCAATAAATCATTAACAAAAAAAGCAAACTTAATCTAAATTATACTTCTATAGGTATTTTAAATATGATCAACCTGTTCGTTTATTAAAGGCACTTTCTGTTTATTTATATCAATTTCGAATACTTGAAAAACATCTGAATTGTCTTCTTTATTACAAAAATGTTGCTTTGTAAAGTCATAGGTGTTAATATTTGCAACATCAAATGTATCTAATATCAAAGTTGCTAAGTATTTGTCCAATGTAAACAGAATTACATATTGTGCAGTTCAATTTATAAATACCCGACTTCAAAATGTCGTTCAATCTTTGGCATTAAATAAATATTTAACAACGTTGGTATTAGTTTTGAAAGCTACTTTGTTCATTTTCTTTTGTAATATTTGAACTACTTCTTCTGATATTTTTCCAAAATATGAAATTGGTACGTACCTATTCCTTTTCTTGCGAGCTCTGTGTTAACTGGGTAATTGTTTTTGATAGATAATTTGCACTATTGTTTTTAACTTTATAAGGTGGTAGGCATGTATACTCAATGCCAGCCGGGGAGGTACCACCACCCTTACCATGGGCTCCTTAATATTGGGTCTCCGATTTTTTGAGCTAGGTAAGGGCTGCCGGTTACCTTTTCCATCATCCTTAATCTATTCTCATCCTTATTCTTCCTTCTCGCCCTCACTGTCTTCCTATCGGATTAAAAGTCCCAAATTAAAAAATAAGATGGCTGTGGTTTCTAGGGTTATAAATTCCGGACGTAAAATACTGCCCCATTCGGATGTCCGGGAGGGCAGGGCCCAAGCGACCTCGGTCATCGAAAGTATCAACTTTCTGATTCACTACTGCAACATCCGCGGTATCAGGTCTAATCTTAATGCTATTCACCAACATCTTGAACAATTACAACCTGATATATTGTTTCTATCTGAAACACAAGTCTCCTCTGAAAGCTGCGAGTCACCCGACTTGCAATTTCCTCAATACCATCTTCACTCTAACTTTCGATATAAAGGAGGCGTATGTGCGTACATCAAGGACAGAATTGCTTGCAAGAGGGTTTCTTCCTTAGAAAATAAAAATTTTGACGTGATTTGGTTTAAACATTATGGTCCTAATTTTGTGAAATTCTACTGTTGCTGTCTCCTAATGACAGCAACTTTCAAGACTCCTGTCTCAGTTTCCATCTTGCGATATCTCATTTGCAGGCGATTTCAATGTTCATAACTCTAATTGGCTTCAATTCTCATCTACTACAAATCCCGCTGGTCATAGTGCAGAAACATTTGCTATTTCATGTGATCTCACACAAATGATTTCTGAACCCACAAGAATCCCTGATAACCCTAACAATACTCCACATCTTCTAGATCTCTTTCTTACATCAAACCCTCTTGTTTATAAAACTTCCGTTCTTTCGCCTTTAGGTCTTTCCGACCATTGTCTAATAAAAATCATTTCTACTGTACCTAATTCCACTGTTGTTCGCAAAACCGATAGAACCTTGTGGTGTTTTAAGTCAGCTCGATGGAGTGATTTACGGGATTTCTTTGCAACCATTCCATGGCGTGAATATTGTTTTAAGTCGTCCTCTTCTTCGGACATCGCTCTTTCAGTATCTGAAGTCATCCTCATGTTATACATTCCGAAAAAACAGTACCGTGTAGGTCATTCACGTTCCCAACCCTGGTTCAATAGGGCTTGTTCTGATGCAATATCTTTAAAAAATAAATGTTACATTAAATGGAAATCTAATAAATCGGTTGACAGTCATGTAGAGTACGTTGGTACAAGAAATATCTGCAAAAGTGTCATCACTAAAACTAAAAAGTTGTTCGAACAACGAAAATGCAATGAACTAGCTACATCTCCTTTAGGCAGTCGTAAATTTTGGTCTTTAGCAAAAGCCATTAGTAAAAACTTTCGAACATCTTCATTTCCCCCCCCCCCCCTGACATCTATTGACGGATCGGTAGTTGCTGATTCTGTAGACAAAGCCAACGTTTTTGTGGATTTGTTTGCATCAAACTCGTGTCTCAATGATTCTGGAAAAGATGTGCCCCTAGTCAACTCTTCTTCATACGTTATGAAACCAATTCATTTTCGGTACAAGCTCTTGGAATCGATCATCAGTAGGCTTGATCTCAATAAGGCGACTGGCCCAGACGGTATCCCAGCTACTGTCTTAAAGAAATGTTCCCTCGAACTAGTACCAGTCCTATCTAAGCTCTATACGACCTCTATATCTTCTGGGGAATTCCCTTCATCATAGAAATTAGCAAATGTTCAACCTATTCCCAAAAAAGGTGATAAGACCGATCCCTCAAATTACAGACCAATTGCCATCACTTCCATTTTGTCTAAAATCATGGAAAAAGCCATCAATCAGCAACTGCTCACGTTCCTTGAAACTAACAAACTCCTTAGTGACCACCAGTATGGGTTTAGGCAAAGTGGTTCAACAGGCGATCTTCTTTCATATGTGACCCAAGTTTGGAACAATACAGTAGAGCAGTCCAGTGAAACAGTTGTAGTCGCTTTAGATATCTCAAAGGCATTTGACCAAGTTTGGCATAAGTGTTTACTTGCCAAACTCACCTCGTTTGGGTTAAATGATACGCTCATCAACTGGGTTTTTAGTTTCCTTGATAAAAGACGAATACGTGTCGTAGTTGATGGCTTTTTTTCAAAAGAAGTTAGCATTAACGCGGGCGTACCACAGGGATCCGTTATAGCGCCTACACTTTTTCTGCTGTACATAAACGACCTTATTTCTTCAACAACTAACCCCATCCATTGCTTTGCTGACGATAGCACTCTTCACTGTAGTTCATCTCAGTCTACTCATAGTGATAATCCACCTTCTATGTCAAACCAAGAAATTAAAGCTGAAATGGCAAATTCAATCAACAAAGACATTCAACGTATTCCCGAATGGGGAAGCAATAATCTAGTTAAATTTAATGCTAACAAAACTCAGTGTTATGTCCGCCAAAAAAGATCGATCATTTCCTGTTGTAAGTATGAATGGCTCAGTTCTTAAGTTTTCAGACTCTATTACTCTGTTGGGTATGACTGTATCTTCAAATCTCTCATGTGTTGACCATCTTCTGTCAGCTACCAAAACAGCTGCTCGTAAAATAGGCTTTTTGTACAAATCTAAGCAGTACTTTACCTCTCGACAACTCCTTCTGCTGTATAAGGCCCAAATTCGGCCTCATCTGGAATATAATTCTCACCTTTGGGTTAGTGCTCCCCAATACGCTCTCGATATCGTTGATCGTATTCAAAAGAGAGCGATTAGGCTTATAAATGACCCGTCCTTAACTTCTCACATACAGTCCCTTGAGCATAGAAGGATGGTTTCAGTTCTTTCTTTGTATTATCGTTATTACAACGGCTATTGTGCTGGTGAATTACATTCTTTGATACCATCTCCGGCTATCTTTGCGAGAAACACTCGGTTCGCTCATTCACATCATCAGTATGCAGTACAAATCTCCACTTGTCGTACCAAACGGGCGCAATCCACATTTTTCTACACGGCTTCTAAACTCTGGAATGATCTCCCTAGTTCCTGTTTTCCTCTCACTTATGATATGAGAAAATTTAAAGTAGCTGTTCATAGGCATCTATTGGCAATTCATTATCCCTCTATCCATCCTCCTAAGTGTTCCTGAGTGCTTTAGCACGATAGGCCTTATTTAGCCTGTTCAGGTCCACAATCATAAAAAAAAAAAACAAGATTATATTTGAAATATAATCAACTGCTTATGTAATTTGTTTTATAATTGATATTTATTTATTGAAGTCTGTTTAGTTTAATCGTGTACTACTACTAGTATACCTTACTTGCTTGATTTAACAAAATCTTGCAAAGTGATTGCGTTTTACTATTTATATTCTCAATTTACACTATTTACAGTCTCTCCTTTCTCTACTTCACTTACACCTTCTTCTTCTCTCTTTTCTCTTCTCCCATTAACTGTCTTCTTCTGTTCCATGTTTCTTGCATCTACTACGCTCCCCTTCTTTCTCCTTCTAATATCTCTTCCAACGTCCTTTCGTCCTCCTTTAAACTTCCTGCATTCTTGCAACATGTACTTAATCGTCTCTATCTCTTCTCCGCACAGCCTGCATTTCCTCTCTTCGTCCTTTCTCCAGTATCTGTTTCCCCTCTCTTCGTTTCAACATCTAAATCTCGCTATCATTTTCTTTCTTTCCCTCCTACCTTCTCCCTTCAAATACCTCGGTATTCCTTCTCCCTTAATGATCCTATAGTTTACATTGTATTTTCCTTCTTTCATCTTCGACCATCTTTCCTGATTTTGTCCATCCCTATCCCTTCTAGTTATGTCCTCTCTCACGTTCTCTCCTTCCGTTCTTAATTTTTCTACTTCTTCTTTTGCATATCCGCTTCTTTCCTGGCTTCTTGTCCATATTCTATTCCCCTTTCTCTTATTTCTTAGTAGCATTCTTGTAGAATTTTGCACTCCATTCTTCAATTCATTTCCTCCTGGCACTTTACTGCTCCCGCTTCCACCGTTATTTTCTCTACTTGCACCTCCTCTCTAATAATGTGTCTTGGTGTTTCTCTTTCCACTCCCAGTATGTACCTCCAGTATTTTCCTTGCAGCCCCTCTACTTCTTGTATTCTTTCCACCCCCACACTTCTGCCCCGTACAGTACCACACTTTTTGTCAGTTTCTCAAATAATAATTTTTTTTTCCTGATGTCCATTCCAAACAGTCTTTCTCCTACACTCCACACTTGCCCTATTAGCTTATTCCCTTTTCTCACTCGTTCTTTTATATGTTCCCCATCTTTATTATCTTCCCTCATTGTGTATGTCATGTATGTAAATTCCTTTACTCGCTGTATCTCCTCATCCCTCCATTTCCATTCCTCCTTTTTCCTTTTTTCACCCCCTTCTCTCCATACTATTACCTTTTTTCACTCCCATTGACCTTTCCTTTTCAAATATATGTCCAATGTTCTGATACCCCCTTCATTTCTTTTTCCGCCCTTGCTATTATCACTATATTATCCGCGTATACCAGCATCCAGACTTTCATGTTCCCACCTCCAGACTCCTCTTTGTTTTCGCCTTAATGTCTCCTCCAGGTCTCCAGGATATATCGCCAACAGACTAGGGCTTAGTGGACATCCTTGTCTCAATCCCTTCCTCGTTACAAATCCTTCACTCAGTTCCCATTTGCTCTCACCTTGTTCCTCGTTTCTTCGTACATTTCTTCTGTCCTTTCTATTAGCCTTTTACTTATTTTTTTCCTTATGTACTCCCACAACTTTTTCCTATTCGCCCTATCGAATGCCGCTGTTATGTCTACCAATATCGCCACCATTTTGCCTCTTTTGTTTCCTAATTCCTTGTTTGCCATGTGCTTCAATATGTATACGTTATCCGTCGTTCTTCTTCCTTTCCTGAATCCTCCTGTTCATCTGGTTTCTTTTCTTCCACCTCCTTCTTTAACCTTTCTTCCAGAACGTTCGCGTATATTTTGTAGGCCCTGTTTAGCAATGTAATTCCCCAGTAATTTGTCATCCGATTCTTGTCTCCTTTTTTTACACTGGGTAAATATGTCCTTCCTTCCACCTCTCCGGAAAACCTTATCCTCTCCATATTTTGTTTATTATTTCCGTCGTCCTTTTTGACACCCTTCTCCTTCGTATATCCACTCCTTACCTTGTATCTCATCTTCTCCTGCCGCTTTCCATTTTTCACCTTCTTTATTGCCTCTCTTACTTCCTCTTCTTTTTCCCATATCTTTTCTCACTTTCTCTTCCTTCTCCCTCTCCTTCCTGTGTTTGCTCTCCCTCCAGAGCGTGTCTAAATTACCTCTCCTATTCTTTTATTTGTATTCCCTTTTATGTTCTTTTTCTTCGCTTTTCTTTTTTTTTAATTTATATGCGTCTTCTTTTGTTTTTATCTCCTTAATCTGCTCTTCCTGTTTCTTTTTGCTTTCTTCCTTTTTAATTTCGCATGTTTTACTGTATATCTTCACTACTTCTTAATATTCTTCTTTTTGTGTTTTCCCCGTTCTTAATGTTCTCCTTGCCTTCCTCTTGGCTTCCTTACACTCTATCCCATCATCTTTTCTACCCCATTTTCCCCTCCTTCCATCTTCTAAACTTATTTTTCCCATTTTTTCTTTGTACCTCTTTATACTCTCTTCTGTCCAGATCTTCTTACTCCCTGCATTATCATTTCAAGGGGTTGGTGGTCCGATTGAGCCCTCTCCCCTACCCTAAATATGTTCATCTTTCTGTCAGCCTCTGCATTTGTAATTACCTAATCTATTATTGATTCTCCCCTTGATCCTATATAAGTGTACTCCCCGTCTCTCTTCTCTATTCCCATTCATTATTTCCCACCCCGTCTCGTTGCACATTTCTAACAGTTCTTTTCCTTCCATATTCAACATTTTGTCTTGTGACTGTTTTTTCCCGTCACTCTTTCTCTTGTAATCCTGTTTCTTTTTCTTCTAGCCATGTCTCTTGTAGTACCACCACGTCCTGTTCCCTGACATACTCCCAAAACTCTTGGTCTTTATGCTTTATTTCCGCCACATTCCAGAACAGTACCTTTAGTTCCTCCATCCCTTCATGTAGTTTTCCCTTATTGTCCCGTTTTTCCCTTTGTTGTTCTTTACCCTTTCCTTTACTCCTTTGTCCATTTCGCTGCCGTTTCGTCATCCTCCTTTCCCCTCTCCCTCCCCCATCTTTTAGCTTTTTGGTCTTTGTACGCCCTTCATATCTCCCCTTTCTCTGCTTAGATCCTTCTCCCTTTCATTCCATACGTATCTATCTCCATTTTTCTATATCCTACTTTTCTTCCTCCCGCTCTTCTTACCACCGCTCTGTTCCTTATTTCTTTTTGTACACTCCTCTCTTCCCTTGTTAAATCGTGGTCTATGTAAATTCCTGTCCCCCTCAGTTTCTCTTCTCCGCCATAATATTCTGTTTCTCCTCCCAGCTCTCCATTTTCATCACTACCATCTCATTTTCCTTCTCCTTGTCTATCACCAACACTTTTCTAACCTCTGCTCTTACATTTAGTTTCTCTCCCATCGTCCCTTGCAACTCTTTCTGTGGCTCCTTGCATCTGAAACCCTTTATCACGATGTCATTCTTCCTTTTCCTTCTCTCGTCATCGTCTACTTTTCCTTTTAATTTCTATTCTCTCTATCAATTCGTGCTTTTCCACCTGCCATTCCTTTTCCCTTTCTTCCATTTGTTCTTTCATTTCTTTGAAGTCGTTCCTTAGTCCATTTATATTTTCTTCCATCAACTTCCTCATCTCACGAATTAACTTCCTTATTTCCTCCATTTCTTTTTCTTCCTACCTCTTTTCACTTTCCACTGTTGCGCTGTTACCACTTTTTTCCACCTCTGCCTTTTCACGTCTGGCGATCTTATTATCTTCTTCCCTTCTCCAAATACTTTTTGCCGTTCCGCTTCCTCTTCTTGCCTTTCCTTTTATTCATTCCCTTCTTCTCTTGGTTTTATGTACCTTTTTTTGCCGTTTTTGTACTCGTCCTCAATTCAGTAATTTAATATTACTTCCGATTATATCAATAAATACAACTATTACAAAGGTAATTTTGTATGTATGTAAATGTAAATATATGGGTCAAACGTTACCACGTCTTTTTTGCCTGTAGTAATCGTCTTTTCGCAAACTACCACTAACCACCACTTCCTTCAACTATAGTCTTATCTTGTTGTCACTATTCCCTAATTATTATGCTATAAAAATCTCGTATTAGCTACTAAAAGCGAAAGCTTGTAAATGCACGTTGTTTAAACTTGCAATGCAAAACACAATCTAATTTAGTCATGGCATTACTGTCATGACATTACTTTATGTACTAATAACCTATATGCAGCTAACATATACTTATGGTGACCTGAATCGTTTGAAATTGTAATATCTGTATGGTAGGTTTTTTGAATATGGAGACCTCAAACTTGTTCTATGTATTAATTTTCATTTTTAAATGTAAAACACTAGTAGCTCTATTTTGTTTTTTCTCTAGTATAAATTATATGTTAAGATGTAAATTGTTAATACTCATTAAAAAAATCAGTAATGTCTGGTGAACTATCAAAACATGCTAAAATATCCTCAACATAATGCAACCAAAATACAATCTTATCACAGACATCTAATTCAAGAATTTAATCTTCTAAACTATACATTATACATTATTAGCTAAAATGGGCAAAATTGGACTGCCCATGGCTTTAGCAAATAAATCTTATTATTGAATGTGAAATAATTTTGATTGACACAGAGATCAAATAATTGAATTAACTACATTTTTGGATTTCTACATCATTATTAAATAAAACATTATTTAATAAAGCATACAATTTTGAAGGAGTATTTTAGAAGCCATACTAGTAACATCAAACCAGTTTATTAATTAGTTCTGAAGAACAAGAAGTACAAAGCAGCTTTCAAAACAACAACAAATACAAACGATCTGAAATTTTTATTTAATGCCAACGATTCAACAAACGACATTTTGAAACCGGGTTTTTATAAATTGAGCTGCACATTCTGTAATTCTGTGATATTGGACAAACACTTCGAAGCTTTGGTATTAGATACAAAGAACGAGGTAGATGTTACAAATATAAACACACAAACAAATTAAATTATTCCAGACATTTAATGGTAAATAATCACCTTATGACTTCACAAAACAACATTAAACTTTTAGGTTTTTGTAATAAAAACGACAAACTGGATGTTTTGGAAGCATTTGGAATTTATGAACGTAAACAGTAAGCACCTTTAATGAACGAACAGGTTGGTCTTATAGACTCAACTTTAGCAAATATTTTAAATACAGAATTGTAATTTACATCAACTTTGCTGTTTTACCTTAATGTTTTGTTACCATAACTACTTGTTATTAGTTTACTTATACATTTTCTCTTGATAATAACACTTGTGTATTAAAACGTGTAGAGGAATAAATAATTATGTAAAAAAATATGGAAATATATTGTTTTTTTAAATATTAGTGTTATCACATAAATACTAACTTAAAGGAATTCCAAAGCGGCCTGCTTCTGTAAAATATTGATAATACAGTTTAAGCATTTTCAATCTTATTTAATTCATTTTTAGACGTACGAGGGCGTATTTTTATGTTAACTCCCTTCAACACCAATACACTTATTCCATATTTCTTTCAATTGCCCTATACCATCAGATTCGATAATCCTGCAAAATGTTCTTCATCAGAAGCAAAACGCTTTCCCTTGAGACGCTTTTTTAAATTTTTATATAAGAAGTCTGACGGAGCTAGGTCGCGGCTATAAGGTGGTTACCTTAACTCTATAAACCCACAGTCATTGATTTTCTGCTGAACTTTCATTGCCCTATGAACCCGACAATTGTCGTGCAGCGACAGGTTTTTTTGTGGATAAGAATGAGGGCGTTTTTCCTCCAGGGCAGTTTTTACATTTTTAACTGTGTTTCTGTAGGCCTCCATTTATGATAGACCCCCTCGTCATATATTCAATAAGCAAGACTCCTTCAGCATCCTAGAAAACAGTTACCATCAGTTTTTTTCCAGAAAATTGGGTTTTGTCTTTTTTGGTGGTGGAGAGCACCAGTGAACCCACTGCATGAATTCTTGATTAGCGGGAGGGTCCCAGTGATGTACCCAAGTCTCATCCCCGGTAATAATTCGAGAAAAAAATTGTTTTCCCTCTCCAACTCGGCCACATTTTCTTGAGAAACTTCTTTTCTGTATAGTTTTTTTTTTCAGGTGTAAGCAATTTGGGTACCCACCGTGCAGACACCTTCTTCATACCCAAGTAGTCATGCAAAATTTTGAGGACCATTGTTTTGGATATATCGACTTTATTGGTTATGACAGAGCTTCATCAGGTCGTCCGGCGTTTGGGTCATCAATGATTAATTCACGACACGATCGAAAGAGTTTATACCAATACTTTACTTGAAAACAAGATGATGCATCGTCTCCATACACAACAATCTTTCTTTCATGAATTACTTTTGGACCATTGCCTTCTTTTGTCAGGAACTTTATTACGCTGCCATGTTCAATCTTAATTTCACTCATTTTATCGACAAATAGACTGTCTCAAATACCTGTGAACAGCGCAAACTAAACATAACTTATCACGTGTACTTCTAACAGTGACAGCAATTTTTAATAATTTATTTGACGTTGTCACTTATGTGTTTCACGGCTAGATAGATATCATAAAGTTACGCCGTCGTATTTGTCTGTGTATTTAGAAGATTTATCAAGAAACGTTATGTAAGCTTTCTTCAACAATACGCATACGCATTTTGCTATAAAGCTGATCGTTATTGAGGTATACAATACATTAAACTAATATTTAAGATCTACCTTAGGAATTTTTTCCGTTGAATTACTCGGCATATCAAAAAATTGCATAAAACAATTATCAAGGACAACTGTACATCAGTATTTTAATATATTTGAAATATTTGTTTAAAAAGAAAAAGCTGCTCCTGATAACCCCTCTGGTTGAGTTCCTCACAAATTCAAATCACACGCACACGTACATACGCATGCACACACACACATTTACACACACACACATACACACATACGCATACACACACATACATACACAGACACACACACACACACACACACACACACACACACACACACACACACATACACACATACACACATACACACATACACACATACACACATACACACATACACACATACACACATACACACATACACACGTACACACGTACACACGTACACACTATATACACATACACACATACACACATACACACATACACATATACATATACACATAACACATAACATATACACACATACACTATATATACACATATACATATACATACATCAATACACATATACACACATACAATATACACATATACACATACATACATACAACAAATACACACATAACACATAACACATATACACACATACACAACACAACACACATACACACACACACACAACACACATACACAACACACACACACATACACACATACACACACACAACACACAAACACACATACACAACAACAACACACACACATACACACAACACACACACACACACACACATCACATAACACATACACATACACACATACACACATACAACACACATACACACAAACAATAACACATACACAACATACACACACAACACAACAACACACAACACAACACATACAACACACATAACACATCAACACATACACATAACACATACACATACACACATACACACAACACACATACACACACACACACATACACAATACACACATACACACATACACACATACACACACACACATATACACACATACACACACAACACACACACAACACATACACATACACACACACACATACACACATCACACACTACACACACACACACACACACACACACACACACACACACACACACACACACACAACACACACACACATACACACACACACACACACACACACACACATACACACAACACACATACACACATACACACACATACACACACATATACACACACACACATACACACATACACACAACAACACACATACACATACACTACACACAACACACACATACACACTATACACACAACACAACACATAACACATACACACTACACACAACTACACTACACACACACTACATACACACTACACCATACACACATACACACACACACTACACACATACATCACAACTACACACACTACATACACTACTACTACCACATACAACACATACACACATAACACACACACAACACACATCACTACACAACACACACACACACACACACACACACATACACACACACACACACACAACACACAACACACACACACACACATACACACATACAACACACACACAAACACACACACACATACACACACACACACACACATCACACACACACACACTACCACAGTACACACACCACCACACACACACACACACCACACACACACACACCACACACACACACTCACCACCACACAGCACACACACCATCAACACACGCACACACTACGTACGCACTACGCACGCACTACGCACGCCATACGCACGACACCACATCAGCACCACACCACCACCACTACACATGCACCAGCACACACACACACACACACACCACACACACACACACTACACACACATACACACACACACCATCACACACACACACACACACACACACACACACACACAACACAACAACACACACACACACACACTACACACACACACACATATGACAAACACACATACACACTACACACAAGACAGTATACCACTATCACGTACACGCACACGACGACCACAACGATCAGTACACGACGACGTACACACACACACCAGTCCCCATACCACCACCACCACAGCACATGACGACCACCACGACACGTGACACACACACAATACGAGCACTACGCAACACACATATCACTCACACATCACACATAGACACGTACACACACAACACACACTAACACTATACACACACACACAACACACATACACACTAACACACACAAACAACACACACACACACACTTTTATACGTAACACATGTGAAGGTGGGAAGGTAGCAGGAAGGTTTTTGAAACCCTGCGGTTGTTAAATTATTGTTGGAAGCGTTTAATAACCAAATTTATAATGCTTTAAACAAGGTACATGTACCAAATAAGTTCACCTGTGTTAGAAGATGTACCTAAAACAAAGTTAAGGCGGACAGATGGCGGGTACGGAAGTTGACAAAGGTCACAGGTCCCCTTGACAAACAAAATCATTCACCAGAGATGGATGAAAAATGAATGATTATTAATAAATACGAGCTCTATGAATTTATTCAAATTTCAATGATTACGGTTTAAATAGGAGCGGTGATCAGTAGCAAAGAAACGGTTGTACTACTTGTATTGAAACAAATTAAACATGTGCTTATAGAGTGAGTATCTATTAACTTCAGTTTTCGATCTGTTTACTTAGAGCAGTGAGAACGAAGGACAAAAATTCACCCGCGGTACTTGCCTATATAGAATACGAAATATTAGCTGGAGGCTGCTGCGTAACGAGATGTTTTAATTATTATTAAATCAATTAATGAATTAATACTTATTTCGTGATGCTAAAGTTACTGTTTGTGAAGCTTTAATTTCGGAATAAAAAGAGAAAATTTATATTAATAATTAACGGTAATCTCTTAACTCTTTTAATTTTGGTTCATCATAAACAAATTTCATTCTGAATAGCTAAACTCTAACATTATCTTTATTTGACATTCATTACGATTCACGGTATAATTATGTCTAATACTTAATTCAAGTCTTAACAATATGTAACGGTGAATACTTAATCGATTGACGGACTTAATTACGGTTTATGTTAGCGGTGTAAAAAAAAAAAAACTAATCTTCACAGCAGGGAAAACATCAATTTTAAACCAAAATTCTTCTTCCTCGGGAGCTACTTTTGCTAGAGCCGGTAAAATTTGCTCTTGCAGTAAATCCAAATACCCACCCGTGCTTAGATTTTTCTCATAAAACTGGTCCAATAATATGTTGCCCGAATATTCCTACCCAAACATTAATTTTTTGACGATATTGAGATCGGTTTTCAACAACAATTTCAGGCCTTTTTGTTGACCAAATTTTATGATTTTGCACGTTTGCTTCATCCGCAAAACAAATGTTCTTCTCCAGTATCTCATAACAAAACTCGACTTTTCTCTCAAAATCCCCCTCAAGCTACTCCTGATGACACTGAAGCTTGTACGAATGGAAATTATTCTTTTTCAAAATTTTTCCACACTGGTTCGAAATTTCGCGAGAACTCATATCAGGGTTTTTAACAACCGCAGTTAATATATTTGTAGTATTTTCAAACACATTTCTGTCAATATTGGTTTACATAAAGGAAGCACCGTTCCACTATTTTCACATTTGTTAATCATTTGTTAATAAGGCACTACTGTGCGTGAATATAACATTTTTCCAATTTCTATTTCAGAAACGTTGTTTTAAGTCTATTGTTATGACTAATAGATTGACATCATGACAATATTCATAATATCCTATCATTTTTAATCATACTCGACTTTAATTTTTCATAAATATTTTATTTTTCAATGTAAATCAATAAAATTCGAGAATTAGGTAGTTCGGTTCTTTCTGAACCTATTACCAAAACCAAATTCTAACAAATTGTTTTCATTTGCTTGTAAATAGCCCAAACAGGCAGACATGACCAATTCTCACTACGTGAAGTAAGTAAACCTTTTTTTGTCATAAAGTTAAGGAATTACCTAATTGACATAAATGTAAAAATATTTTCTTAAAGTATACTCGTGATTATACGATTATGCGATTTTGAACAATGTGCTGTTATTGAATAAGGATGTCAAATCGCAACCGTTTTTAATTTAGGAGAGGCGACAGACATGGCGCGTGAATGAAAATTTTTTACACATGTTTGTACCTTCAATTTAAGTCAATATATTACTTGTTAGTGAGCCAAAATACTGTTAAGTGACGGCATATAAAAGTTCGAACCCAGAGCGGTATTACTGTAGTATATATATATATATATATATATATATATATATATATATATATATATATATATATATATATACGTATATCGTAACAGTTTCGTACCAAAAGACAAATGCCTAAGCATATGTACGCCGAGTTTTTAAACAGATTCTAAAGATTGTAAAAGATTTCTTCGAGCCGGAAAAAAATGGGTAAAGGCAATTATTCTTAACCAAGTTACGAAGCGTACTACGGAATGCTTGATTGGTAGTGAAAGAAGTATGGTAAGGGTATCAGTTGAAGAAGGGGCAAGTAGCACCGGTAGAGTGTCATGGACGAGGCCAACAAGTGTTAAACCGAATGTAGATATCGATGATTTCCTAAAGGGCGTTATACGAAGACAAATATTAAATTTTTATATGGAAAAAATGTTTCCAACCATAGTCGAGCTACATGAAGGATTGACAGAGAGTCCGCATTTTCCACAAGTATGTACCAACACATTAAGGAGATGGGCAAAAGAAATTAATTTTACTTATAAAAAATTAGAGAACAGGCCAATCTTGATGGAAGCAAATTCAATACCTGCTAAAAGAGCGCAATATTTATATTCGATTAAAAGGTACAGAGAAACGGGATGGAATATTTGTTTACTGACAAAACATGGTGCGGTGGCTATTAAAGAAATTTTGATTGGATGGAATTTGATACCCCAGAAAACCGTGCGAGTGTTGATCATTATCGAGGAACAATTCACGAAATAAACTGATTCAGAGGTGGAATCAACCAACCTTCTGGGTCTGGATTAAGAGTGATTATATTGGATATTGGCAACGAAAACGACTTTTTACCAAGTTGTACCAAATGCTTCGTTGGAAAAAAGGTTCGGCTGATTATCATGACGATGAAATGAATAAACAGCATTATGAAGAATGGTTACGATATGTGTTGGGAGTCATTCCCGATAAATCGGTGATTGTGCTAGATCAAGCGCCGTACCACACAATAATAGATCCAGATTTCAGTAGTCCAACAACTGCTTGGAGGAAAAATATAATTGAATGGTTAAACAAACGAAATGTTCCGTTACCAGAGCAATTCAATTCATTTAACAAAATGACGGAGGCTTCACTTTTTTTAATTATCTCGCATTTACAATTATAAAAAACAATATTTGCTTGAAACAGTGGTCACAGAGGAGACAGTGTCAAAATGTTATGACTTCCAACAGTCCACTGTAATTTAATCCAATTGAATTGATATGGGCCTATGTCAAAAATAGAGTTGCAAAGGAAAAGACAACGTTCAAAATAAAGAACATTTTGGAACTTTGCAAGTTAACATTACAGACTATCCCAAATATCATTTGGCATAGTGTCGATCATGCCAAGAAAGTGGTAGGTATACACAAATAATAGGAAAATTTAGTAGACGTCGACATAGAACCGTTAGTTATAAATTTAGGCGACGGCAATGATAATAACGATTTCCAGGACATTGAGGAGGCTGGCAAAGAAGATAGCGATGATTGTATATAAATGTATTTATTATGTCATTTGAAAAAAAATAGTTTCTGAGATCTAGAGATTTCGCCTTTTATTGCAACTTTGATATCACGTTTCTACTTAAAAATGCATGCATTAATACATGATATCATTTTACCTCACTGTATAAACTGCGATTTCCCAGTACAGGTGACACAAGGTCGCGTTGAATTCCCTTCCCCTGTTACGTCTGCGTCTAGTTAGACGTTATGCCTGTTCAACAAGATATTTAATTCTATCCCTAGGTTAGCAATTATACAAATTAAGAAAAACTCGATCTTTCCGTGTTTATTGGTTTCAATTTACAGCATCCTATAAAAGTATTGCGTATAACGCTTAGAATAAGACAGTTAACAAGCACGCCGTTTTTAAATAATAGAAAGTGATGTAATCAGCATCAGCAATCCATTAATTAGTATTTTCAAAAATTAGTATTAATTTTATTAAATACATAAATAAAAAGTTTACCTGGACTAAGATTTGAACCTACGACATCTACTTTGCCAGAGTAGCGCTCTAACCAACTGAACTATCTAGATACAAGCCCCAAACGATGTAAATTTTGTCTTTATGTATGTAAAACTGATGTAAATTCTAATTACAATAAATTCTAAATAAAAAAACTTATAATTATTAATTCATAAAGATTGGTCTTGAGCGAATAGTGGTGAAAAATGGTGTTTTCCGAATATATTTCGCTCTAGTAAATGTAATAAAAAATATCAAATTACGTTTACGTGCACAGAAATATATACATCGATTATGACGCGAGTTGTTTGATTAAAACTTTTTACTTTGATAGTAGGTTCAGGAAAAAATGTTACATGACGTTGTCGAGTTTTTATCTCTGTTCTTTTTTTTTGTATTTTTAATATCTAAAACACTATAATAAAAAATCAAAAATTGGAATTTTCTCCAAAATTTTTCAAAACCCGATACCGCCAGCACCTGAAACATTTTTACCTTCCAACCTTTACATATACATATGTAGGTATAGAAGGTTATGCAATCGACATCTTTCACTACCTCTAAATCCTCTTATTAGCCCAGTTTACGTTTGACAACTTTTCTGAGATCGGTCATGGTGTGTGGGGGCGTAAGCGTGTTTGCATTTAGTGCGTGTGTGCGTGTAGGTGTGTCTGCGCGTGTGCGTGTGCTTGTGCGTGAGCGTGCTAATGCGTGTGCGTATACGTGTGAGTCCGTGAGTGCGTGTGTGTGTATGGATGTATCCACGATAATTCCAGAATAGGGGTTCATTAGAAGCAGCTTTGTGTTTTTATGAACTGTTACTGTAACTGCTGTATATTTCAAAGATATAAAGATACCGACAGGTAGACCTTATTCATATCGATCAATTATATTCTATGCAATTTTTTGATGCGACGCGTAATTTAGCTGGAACAAAATTCTCAAGGAAGAAACGTTTGTTCAAATTATTTCAATATCTGAATAAAATCAACTTTATAGGAAAATATATAAACATATTTTTTAACGAAGATTTAATTTTGCATAAGTTTTCTTCGTGAAGCTTCTTAATAAGTTTAAAAATAAATGAAATAAGATTGAACAAGTAGGCGGTGTTGAAATCTTTTTTCTAATTAGCATTTAGATATCTATTAACGTTTATCTAACATAGAAAATTGTTTTTCTTTATACAATGTTGCCCATATTAATACACTATTAAAAAGGGGGGTATTTAAAAAAAACATTTTTAGCGTAAAATTATTTTATTTCTTTTAATCTCCACTTTCCAGTTGGAAGGTCGTCCATGCCAGATCTTTTCTTTTATACTAAACGCTTATAACTACCTTCGCCTAAATTTTTATCTATATCTGGGATATCGCTAGGTTAAGTATAGTAGTATCGATCTGTTTTATTCATTACTCGACAGTAACGAGGTTACATATTCTCTGTCGTATAAGCATATTGTATTTTGCACAATGGGAGCGACCACAGTGTCAGCTGGCTTCACAACCACTAAACATCCTTATCACTCCAAAACAGAACCCGTTCACAAGAAGGACAGTTTTTAACTGAACGTAACAATACACCTTACTATATGATTATATTCGGTGTAACAGTTATTACAAAATGTTATGTGTATAACCACCAAGGTTTATTTGCGTTTAGTGGAACAGGAGTTCTGGTCGGAGCATCTTATTTACCTTATAAAAAGGTAGGAGGGTTGAAAAAGTTTTTGGAAAGGAATTTCATCTCTAAACATTCATTAAAGTGGATACGTAAAACACACGATTAGTGGTAGCTCACTTAATTATACACACTTTACATGAATTACCATTTACCTTCGCTGGTGGTGTGTTAGTGTTGTTATTACGTTGATTTATTGTAAATTATTACAATTCTTTGTTGTACAACTATAATGTTATATTCAATGTACCAAGAATAGTCGTCTTTGTATCTGAAAAATGGATTATTTCTGAATGTCCGCTAATAAAGTAAATTTGTTGAAGTGATAAAAATTGTTAGTGGTCGAAAATACTTTTAAGTTACTGGTTAATAATCTAAAGCACTTGTCAATCCCATATACAATATCGGCTAATGACTTTTTGGCGTACACAACCCATCTGTTCGAATGTTCGCGGCCAAGACCAACATATGGCACAACATTGCCCTAAACCGAACTATAGCCAGCAAACTACCCCTTAAAACCTGCATGAATGAAATGAATAAATAGTCTGGTGTATTAGCAATCCCTTATTTAGAACTCGATATAAACTAAAACGGACGCAAATATTGACGTCATTCATCATTTATTCCGTACAAATCAAGCTAAATTTTAATCAAAATTTACTTCCAGGGGTGTAAGTGAACATATGTGCAGGTTATACGATTCGTATTGAAAACTATTCACCAGCATTAAAATTTAAGACCCTTTATACTTAAATCTCATCTGCCGGAAAAAAAGAGAGCTTATTGATGATAAAGTTGCGATTTTCTACGTTTTACTCCTAAGGCAAGCAAGAGTTGATTGATGTGAGGTCTTTCTTAGGTCACATGTGCTTATAATTGCTTTGATTCCTAGGAGAATTCAGAAATCAAACAGAATCCCTTTGTGATTATATACCCTGCGACAACTTGAGCGTCAATTTAAAAGCTATCACTAAAAGCTCTAGAGTTAGTTGTCGACGCTTAAAAAAATATATACGAAAACAGGCATTTTATTAACTAAGCAAACGTATAGATGAAATAATCTGAAGAGATCTATTTGTCTATGTGGATAAAGTTCGATTAGTAGGTCCATAGGGAGTTAAGGAAAATTATATGTTTTTATTTCAGGCATCTGAACTTAAAAAAAGGCAATTCGGATACAATTTGTTCCAGTCACTGATGTTAAAACACACATTTTCTTTTTTGCTGTGTGAAAAATGATGTCAGGCTGAAATTCGTTCCTGCCTTAAAGACACGTGCAAATCTAATCTGTTTTTGCCGTCGATTTAGTAAGACATAGTTCTTAGTTTTTATAAGCAATAACACATTACATACTTAGCTTTTATTTAATTTTTATCATACTTACTGAATAATTGGATTTAGATTCTTAACGTAAGCTAAAGCTTATTTGTGAAATTACTTAAACAACGTATCACACGTGAAACTCAATAATGTGTGGTAATCTCTAGCTTTATGAACTTATTTGTTCTTCCACACATAAGATCTTGAATGCGTTAAACTGTTTGTTATTATCCAATTGTGTCCACAATTATTTTTTCTTTAATAATTATAGACTGAACAGGCTAAGTTTGGCCTACTGTGCTAAAGCATTCAGGAACATTTAGGAGGATGGATAGCAGGATATTGAATTGCCAATGGGCGGCTACTTTAAGTTTTTGATAGCATAAGTGAGAGAATAACCGGAACTGGGGAGATCATTCCAGAGTTTGAAAGATAAATTTGGATTGAGCCCGTTTGGTACGACAAGTGGAGATTTGTACTGCATATCGACGATAGGAGTCAACGAATCAAGTATTCTAACAAAGATGACCCGAGATGGCATCAGAGAATGTAATTCAGCAGCGCAATAGCTACTGTAATGCTAATAATACAAATAAAGAACTGAAACGATTCTTTTATGCTCAAGGGACTGTATGTGAGAAGGACATACAGGACGGGTCATTCGCCCTTTTTTTTAATGTAATCAACGATATCGAGATTGTATTGGGGAACACCAACCCAAAGTTGAGAGTTATATTCTATATGAGGTCGACGTTGGACCTTATACAGCAGAAAGAGTCGTCGGCAGGTAAAGTACTGCTTAGAGCTGCTCAAAAATCCTACTTTACGTACAGTTGCTTTAATAATTGACAGAAGATGATGATCCATGATAAATTTGAAGATACGATCATTATCAAGATAGTACTAGAGTCTGAATACTTAAGATCTGAGCCATTCATACTTACAACTGTAAACGATCGAACTTTTTTGGCAGACACTGAGTTTTATTAGTATTAAATTTAACTAGATTATTCGTTCCCTATTCGAGGATACGTTGAATGTCTCTGATGAATGGAATTTCCATTTCAGCTTTAATGTCTTGATTTGAGGTAGAAAGTGTATTACCATTATGAAGAGTGCTGTCGTCAGCAAAGCAATGGATCGGGTTAGTCGTTGAAGAAATAAGATTGTCTATGTATAACTATAACAGATATTCGTCTTTTATCAAGGAAACTAGACCCAATTAAAGAGCGTGTAATCCCAGACTAGCCGAGTTTGGCAAAAACTTACCCCAAACTTGCTCAAATGCCTTTGAGATAACAAAAGTGACTACAACTATTCCACCAGATTGTTCTTTCAAGAAAGAGGGCAGTTGCTGATTGATGGCTTTCTCCATGATTTTAGGCAAAATAGAAGTGATGGCAATTAGTCGGTAGTTCAAGGGAACACTCTTATCGTTTTTTTTAGGAATAGGTGGAACATTTGCTAACTGCGATAATGAAGGAAATTCCCCAGAAGACATAGAGATCGAATAGAACTTAGGTAGGACTGCTACTAGTTCAGGACATCATTTCCTTAAGACAATAACTAGTATACTATATGGGCCAGTCGCCTTACTGAGACCAAGCCAACTGATAATCGATACTACCGAAAATGAATTGGTTTTATGGTGTATGAAGAAGAGTTGGCACAACAGAAGAGGGAGACAACTTTTCCAGAATCATTGAGACACGAGTTTAATGAAAATAAATCCACAAAGAGGTTGGATTTGTCTACAGAATCGGCAACCACAAATCCGTCAAAGATGTCATGAGGGGAATGAACATGTACCAAAAAGAAATAATATATATATATATATATATATATATATATCTGTGTGTGTGTGTGTGTGTGTGTGTGTGTGTGTGTGTGTGTGTGTGTGTGTGTGTGTGTGTGTGTGTGGTGTGTGTGTGTGTGTGTGTGTGTGTGTGTACTACTGGTTTCTCGGGTATTGCCTAAAATACACGAGGACGGTGCCCCACTACGGCCGATTGTTAGTTTTATTGTATCACCGCTACAAGCGCTAGCTAAGTACTTTGCAAACTCACTACAGCCTCTCGCTAACATGGCTACATCTTACGTGAAAAATGCCGACCGTTTCATTGGGATTATGCAATATCGCACGATTTAACCAGGAGAGCTCCTAGTCAGCTTCGATATAGTATCACTATTCACAAATATACCAGTCGACGAGGCACTTGAGACCATCCAAAGGAGACATAAACCGGCTGACCATATAATAAGTTTAGCTAGACACTGTCTAACTAATACCTATTTTATGTACAATGGACACCGTTACAAGCAGAAAGCAGGAGCACCAATGGGGTCACCTTTATCTCCAGTCATTGCAAACCTATTCATGCAGAGTTTGAAGAGAAAGCACTACACTCAGCAGCACATAAACCGACGCTATGGTTGAGGTACGTAGATGATACATTTGTCATATGAAGCCATGGATAAGAAAAACTCAGGGTATTTTTGGCACACCTTAACAACGTCCACACAAATATTAAGTTCACAATGGAAATAGAACAAAATGATCAGTTACAGTTTCCGGACGTGCTAGTTAAGAAGAATGAAGACGGACGCCTAGGGCACACGGTCTACAGGAAATCTACGCACACGGAAAGATATATCAACGCCAAATCGCATCATCATCCAAGTCAAATCAAATTTGTCATCAAGACGCTGATCAATCGATCGAACAAATTAGCAGACGCCGACAACATCAAAGAAGAGATGACAAAAATAAGAGAGACTTTGATTAGAAATGGATTCCACCACCACGACATACAAAGGACTTTGAGGCCTTCAAGTAGGGAAGACAAAAAACCAACTGATCTTGCAACTGCCACGACATACCTACCATACATCAATGGGATAATGGACAAGATTAGATGTATTCTTAAAAAAACATAAAATCGATACAACTTTCACGGCGTATCGAGAAATTCATTCGATCTTAAGAAATCCTAAGGACATGATCTCGTTGGAGAGTCAAGGAGTGTACGAAATCCAATTTGGAGGCTGCGAGTTATCGTATATTGGACAAACCAACAGAAAAATCAGTGCAAGGATAGAAGAACACAAAAATATGGTTAATAAAGTTCAAGTGACATCATCCATGGCCCAACACGTAACCACAACAGGACACAAAATTAAATTTGAGGACGCAAAAACATTGGCAAGCATCGAGCACTTTACAGCTAGAAATATCAGAGAAGCCATAGATATTGCGAAACACCCACATAATCTCAACACAAGAGACGATGCTCTGAGACTACCATCAATACGGAAAACATCATTAATCCCTAGACAACTAAAATCCACAACACCCAAAACAGGATCAACAAAAGAAGAATTGAAAACAGGGAAGCAAATAGTGAGATCAGTGGAGGTAGTAAAAGCAGCAAAAGCTGTGAAAGCAGTACAAGTCGTGAAATCAGTGAGCGAAAGCAATAGGGTACATAAGCAACAGGAAGTTAGTTCATTTCGAGTAACTCCAAGCAGGAGCAGACAGTAACCAACTTAAGGATGGCAAATGAGACTTTGCCGAAACGTCGTTTTGCAATAAACGGTATTTTGGAGACCAGAAGAGCTACGCGGATCAACACCCGAGAAACCAGTAGTATATATATATATATATATATATATATATATATATATATATATATATATATATATATATATATATATAGAAAGAGGACATACGTTAACTAGAGATACTTAAATAACATTGATATATTTACTTATAAAGTGATACTAACGGAGATAGTAGTCGAAAATAATACATTATTCTTTGACTATCAGTAATCATGAATTCTTATGGGTTTTTGGGATAAGAAACTCATATTATCATGTATCTTCAGAACGGCGACGATTTTGTACTTTAAACGTTACTATTTTGTTCCACTGTATGTTATTTTGAACTAGAAAATCTCTTTCCCTATCTTTTAAAATTAAGCAAGGTATACCTTATTGAAGTCGCTAGGGCCCACGGTTTCCGAGAAAAACGAATTTAAAAGTGATAATGCATACAAATTATCTAAAATTAAAGTTAGTTTATTGAAGTTTTTGACTGCTATCCACAAACACAAAGAAATAACACTTCTAGTAACACTAAATGGACGTACATTATTACTTTTAGATGCGTTTTTCTTGGACACCGTTGACCCTAATGACTTCAATAAGCTAAACCTTTATTAACTAGAAAAGACAGGGAAAGAGATTTTTCTAGTCCAGAGTAACATACAGGGTGGAACGAAAAAGTTGTAAGCGTTTAAAGGGTTCAAAATCATCGCCGGTGGCTTCCTCTAGAAGATATAGCGAAATTGTTAATAAATTTGAATTTCTTATCCCAAAAAACTCCCGTATAAGAAAGTTCATGAAATTAGCTGGAAGGAGTCGAAATATATTAAAGGAAACGTGATTTATTTTTTCGACTTTAACACGCTGTAACTGCGTTAGTATCAACTTTTCGACTAAGGTAAATTTAGTCAAATCGGCTTATTTTAACGGAAGTAATCCAGTTAACTATGGTTCATTCTTTCAGACATACACACACACACACACGCGCGCACACACACACACACACACACACACACACACACACACACACACACACACAAACACACACACACACACACACACACACACACACACACACACACACACACACACATCACTCACACACACACACACACACACACACAACACACACACACACACACACACACACACACACACACACACACACACACACACACACACACACACACAACACACACACACACACACACACACACACACACACACACACACACACACACACACACACACACACACACACACACACACACACACACACACACACACACACACACACACACACACACACACACACACACACACACACACACACACACACACACACACACACACACACACACACACACACACACACACACACACACACACACACACACACACACACACACACACACACACACACACACACACACACACACACACACACACACACACACACACACACACACACACACACACACACACACACACACACACACACACACACACACACACACACACACACACACACACACACACACACACACACACACACACACACACACACACACACACACACACACACACACACACACACACACACACACACACACACACACACACACACACACACACACACACACACACACAAACACACACACACACACACACACACACACAAAGTTATGTACAAAAATTGTAGGCAACGGTATGCTCGTTATTTTGAAAACATGCCAATCTTTACAGGGTGATTCAAAACTACGTGATAATACAAACTTATAATTTGTCTAATGAGGCACTCTGTATATTCCCTATAATCCCTGTTCTTACAATAGAAGGTTGTACATAACCAAACAGAGTATTTGTATCGAAATCGCTATGAAATACACACTATGTATATGGAGAAGTAACAAAATAAATAATTGTTTAGTTTACATAATAAGGTAAACAATATGCTTTAGTATTAAAACTAACTATTACAAAAATTATCGATGAATATCTGTATACAGGGTGAGCCAAAAAAGAAAATTAGGATGTTCTCAAATTGTTTAAATGCACCCACTATATTTTCTTTTCTTATTTTCCCAAAGGTTTAAATTGGTTATACCTTTTCATTTTTACCTAAATTCATTACTTTCTGAGAAATTTTTAATTTTCTTCATATTTTAGAATACCGTAAATTTGTGTGATTAAACATAATTTAACCTTGGATAATAATGTAACAAAATTATTTTTATACAATAAACAATTAAAACATAGCATATACTATAAGATTGTGCAATGAAGGTAAGCAACAGAAAACTACACATTGCGACCATCTCCACGTCTACGTCTGACCCTTATTGCGACCATCGTGCATTCCCAAGCCGAATCGAGATTCATCACTGAAGACAACCCTTTGACATTCCACGTCCCGTTTCAGTCGCAAGGTACACCACTCAAAACGTTGCTGTCGATGACGAGTCGTCAGCGAAAGCACAAGATGTGGTCGATAGGACTGCAAGCCAAAAGCTCCAATTCGACGGTAAACTGTACTAAGGGTTTCAGGACCTTCTTCGTTTACAAATCATTGATCGGCTATTGATCTTGTACTCGAGAATCGGTCTCTTAATGCCATTAATTGGAGATGGCGGTACTGGACACCATTTGTCTGCCTTGGCCGTCCACTACCTCTTCTACGACATTCTTGTCCTTCTCTAAAATATGCTTGATAACACCGTACTACAGAGGATTGATTACGCTTAAGACGATTAGCAAGTTTTATTTATACACTAATTAACTTGGCCAAACACATTGTTGCGGTTCACAAGAACAGAGCCTTACTGTTTTACATTGATAGTTATTATTGGGGTGAGCTATATCCGTAACAGTTACATTTTTTGATTTTACGCGTTTCTTTGGGAGACCACTTCTTTAGCATCCTGTAACTTACTTAAACAAATAATGTACATGCAGGGCCTAACTCTATGTTAAAACTATAAGGAAAACAATCAGTTTAGTTAAAGTACTTACCAACCGATTTTAACACAACCACACAATGCGTACGCATCGGACAGATAAATCTGTTCGTTTTTACCTTTCAACATACGTATACATATATAGGATTTATTCACTATCGCTAAATCGACTTATTAGCTCATTTGTGGTGTGTGTGTGTGTGGTGTGGTGTGTGTGTGTGCGTGTGGTGTGCGTGCGTGTGTGCGTGTGTGTGTGGTGCGTGTGGCGTGCGTGTGCTGTGCGTGCGTGGTGTGTGGTGTCGTGGGCGTGTACGTGTACGTCGTGTCGTGTGCGTGTGCGTGTGCGGTGCGGTGGCGTGGTGCGTGCGTCGTGGTGTGCGTCGTGCGTGTCGTGTGTGGTGTCGTGAGTGTGCGTGGTGTGCGAATGCTTGTGGGTGTGCGTGTGCGTGCGTGTGCGTGCGTGTGCGTGTGCGTGCTTGTGCGTGTGCGTGTGCGTGTGCGTGTGCGTGTGTTTGTGTCTGCTTCTGCGTCTGCGTCTGCGTCTGCATCTGCGTCAGAGTTCGTCTCGCGTCCGCGTCTGCGCCTGCGTCTGCGTCTGTGTCTGCGTCTGCGTCTGCGTCTGCGTCTGCGTCTGCGTCTGCGTCTGCGTTCGTCGCGTCTGCGTCTGCGTCTGCGTCTGCGTCTGCGTATGCGCCTGCGTGTGTGTGTGTGTGTGTGTGTGTGTGTCGTGCGGACGAGTGTTCCTGCGCGCGGGTTTCGTGCGTGCATTGACATGAAGCTTAAACGTTCAATTGTTTTTGTTTTTTCAATGTTGCCTATTGTCGTTAAGAACGTTTTAAAAAAGGTTTTGTATAATTATTTAAAAAAATATATTCCTTTTAAAACTGTTTTATTTGTTTTAATTTCCACTTTGTAAGGTCGTGGATTTTCCACACCAGGTATTTTCAAGATACGTCAAATACTGCATATGCTACAATTATAATGTACTGTTAAATATCTATTTTAATTTATATCTTACGATATAAAATCACCCACAAAAACGCTTTGCATCAAATTAAGAACCATTTAAATCAGCGCCTTCAAGTAGATTTTGAAACAAAATTTAACAGTTGATGTCCAAATATACATTTCCATTTAATTAAGGCTATCAATAAAATTCCAGTCTTCTGGCAATAACTAAAGCGTGCAATGTGTTCGAATGCTACAGTTAATGTTGAATTCAATCTGGCCACATTGCAATCCGTGCTCGAATAGCTTGATTGCCATGGTGTTCATTATTGCCAGTAATTAAAATCACAACTGAGCTCTCAGAAAGTCCGGGATTTCCATTATACAACTTTACAACAAATAATATGCTTTTAACAAAGGCAACTTTATTTTTCGTATCAGTACATTCTATTATTGCCTTTCACATAAATTCTGTTTCCAGATTTTATGTATGAAAAGCGTACCAAACACTAACCAAATGTTATAAAGCGAATCACGACTATAAGGGTCTCCCAAACTGGGTTTGGGACTATTCGCCGTCGCCGGTTCATTATAAACTCATAAAAACACAATTTTAAGGAGACACTCATTACCAACTCATAGAAAATCTATTTAAAGTAAGGGTGTCCATTATCATACGAGAAATATAATAGCACATCAAAAGCAACGATTTGTACGGCGAATCGTCCCTACGGCGAATTTGACCGACGGCCAACTGTCCCGACGGCGAATTGGCGACGGCGAATCGGCGAAGGGGAACCGGCGACGGCGAATTGTCGTAGACCCTCCCAAACTAGCGAAAGCCATGATTCCTTACAATAGCATAGACAGATTTACACTATTATGCAAAGTTTTTAGGGTAAACATTTTCCAATATTAGATCTTCCAAAGTTTGAACTATCGATTGAATCGTTTCGGACCGGAAAATTGAGGCTTTTCCAACAAAACTAATATTATTAAAATTAAACGATAGATAACGGATATAAACGGATGTGCATCGCAATTTAGTTCACAATTAAATCAAGACCACTGAGTTGGTTTCTGCATGTAGCAAGAACAATACCAAGGAAACCCACATTGCTGCTTAAATTTGATATCGTGTTGCCAAAACCATACTGGTAAATTCTAGGACATCAAAGAGATTGAGTTTTATCACTTTGTTCACAAAAGGGGTTCATGAATTTTGATTTTGCTTTGGACTAATTACACCATAAAAGCGTGGGTTTGGGACTATTAGACGTCGCCGGTTCGCCTTCACCGATTCGCCGTCGCCAATTCGTCGTCGGGACATGTTTTACACGAATATACAAAATTAATTTGTTCTTAGGTACGCCAACAACACAGAAAATTAATGCACTACGTTAAAAAGTACTATACAGATGTAAAACGATTTTAATGGGTAAAATAGAATTATATGTACATATTAACTATAAATTGACCTACATATTGTAAATATGTGCTAAGCCCTCAGTTTTAAGTATACACTCATTATCAACTCATAAAAGTATATTTAAGTGTAATAGCACATCAAAAAGCACGATTTGTACGGCGAATTTGACCAACGGCCAACTGTCTCGACGGCGAATCGCCGATGGCGAATCGGCGATGGCGAAACGGCGACGGCGACTTGTCCTAGACCCTAAAATCGTGAATACTATATTAACATTAAAGCATAATTTATGGTTATCATGACAACGCTTTGCTCTTATTGGTAGCGGAATTAGTGAATAAACATCGAATTTTCCAGTTTCTGGCCAAAAATCTATTTTGAACAAATTACGGTGCGTGTGCGTGTCGTGTGCGTGTGTGCGTGTGCGTTGTGCGTGTGTGTGCGTGTGTGCTGTGTGCGTGTGTGCTGTGTGTACGTCGTGCGTGTGTGTGCGTGGTGCGTGTGTCGGTGTGTTGCGGTGTGACGCGTGTGTGTCGTGTGTGGTGCGTGTGCGTGTGTGGTGTATGCGGTTGCGCGCTGTGCGCGTGTGAACGTGTGTCGGTGTGCGTGTGTGCGTCTGTGCGTGTGTGCGTGTATGCGGTTGCACGCGTGTGTGTTTGACGTGTGTCGGTGTGCGTGTGTGCGTGTGTACGTGTGCGCGTTGCGCGTGTGAATTTTGATTTTGCTTTGACCAATTACACCATAAAAGCGTGGGTTTGGGACTATTAGACGTCGCCGGTTCGCCTCACCGATTCGCCGTCGCCAATTCGTCGTCGGGACATGTTTTACCGAATATACACAAATTAAGGTTTGGTTCTTAGGTACGCGTCAACAACACAGAAAATTAATGCACTACGTTAAAAAGTACTATACAGATGTAAAACGATTTTAATGGGTAAAATAGAATTATATGTACATATTAACTATAAATTGACCTACATATTGTAAATATGTGCTAAGCCCCTCAGTTTTAAGTATACACTCATTATCAACTCATAAAAAGTATATTTAAGTGTAATAGCACATCAAAAAGCACGATTTGTACGGCGAATTTGACCAACGGCCAACTGTCTCGACGGCGAATCGCCGATGGCGAATCGGCGATGGCGAAACGGCGACGGCGACTTGTCCTAGACCCTAAAATCGTGAATACTATATTAACATTAAAGCATAATTTATGGTTATCATGACAACGCTTTGCTCTTATTGGTAGCGGAATTAGTGAATAAACATCGAATTTTCCAGTTTCTGGCCAAAATCTATTTTGAACAAATTACGTGTGCGTGTGCGCTGTGTGTGTGCTGTGTGCGTGTGTGCGTGTGTGCGTATGTGCGTGTGTGCGTGTGTGCATGTGTGCGTGTGTGCGTGTGTGCGTGTGTGTGTGTGCGTGTGTGCGTGTGTACGGTGTGCGTGTGCGCTGTGACGTGTGTGCGTGTGCGGTTGCGCTGCGTGTGTGTTGCTGTACGGTGTGCGTGTGGTGGTGCGTGGGTTGCGGTGTGCGTCGGCGGTGTGTGTGGTTGCGTGTGTCGGTTGCGTGTGCGTGTGCGTGTCGTGTGTGCGTGTGTGCGTGTGTGCGCGTGTGTGCGTGTGCGCGTGTGAACGTGTGTGCGCGTGTGCGTGTGTGCGTCTGTGCGTGTGTGCGTGTATGCGGTTGCGCGTGTGTGTGTGGTGTGTGCGTGTGTCGGTGTGTGTCGTGTGTGCGTGTGTGCTGTGTGTGACTGCGTGGTGTGCGTGGTGTGCGTGTGTGTGAACGTGTGTGCGCGTGTCGTGTGTGCGTCGTGTGCGTGTGTGCGTGTGTGATGCGGTTGCGCGCGTGTGTGTGTTGCGGTGTGAGTGTGCGTGTGTGCGTGTGTGCGTGTGGCGTGTGGTGCGCGTGTGCGTGTGGTGCGTGTGTGCGTGTGTGTGTTGCGTTGTGCGTGTGTGCGTGTGTGCATGTGTGCGTGTGTGCGTGTGTGGTGCGTGCGGTGTGCGTCGTAGTGTGCGTGTGTGCGTGTGCGTGTTGCGCTGTGTGAACGTGTGTGCGCGTGTGCGTGTGTGCGTCTGTGCGTGTGTGCGTGTGTGCGGTTGCGCGGTGTGTGTGTTGCGTGTGTACGAGTGTGCGTGGTGCGTGTGTGCGTGTGTGCGTGTGCGTGTGCGCGTGTGAACGTGTGTGCGCGTGTGTGTGTGTGGTCTGTGCGTGTGCGTGTATGCGGTTGCGGCGTGTGTGTGTTTGCGTGGTGCGTGTGCGTGTGGTGTGTGCGTGTGTGCGTGTGCGGTGTGGCGTGTGACGTGTGCGTGCGTGGTGTATGTGCGTGTGCGTGTGTGCGTTGCGGTGTGTGTGTTTGCGTGTGGTGGTGTGTGGTGTGTGGTGTGCGTGGCGTGGGCGCGTGTGACGTGTGTGCGCGTGTGCGTGTGTGTCTGTGCGTGTGTGCGTGATGCGGTTGCGCGTGTGTTTGCGTGTACGAGTGTGCGTGTGTGCGTGTGCGGTGTGCGTGGGCGTGGCGCGTGTGAACGTGCGTGCGCGTGCGTGCGTGTGCGTGTGTGCGTGTACGGTTGCGCGCGTGTGTTTGCGTGTGTGTGTGCGTGGTGCGTGTCGTGCGTGTGTGCGTGGTGGCGGTGTGCCTGTGCGTTGTGCGCGTGCGTGTGTGCGTCTGTGTCGTGTGTGCGTGTATGCGGTTGCGCGTGTGTGTGTGTGTGTGCGTGTGGTTGTGCGTGTGTGCGTGTGTGCGGTTGCGCGTGTGCGTGTTGCGTGTGTGGTGTGTGCTGTGTGCGTGTGTGCGTGTGTGCGTGTGCGTGTGGCGTGTGCGGTGTGACGTGTGTGCGGTAGTGTGTGTGTGCGTGTGCGTGTGTGCGTGTATGCGTGTTGCGCGTGTGTGTGTATGCGTGTGCGTGTGCGTGTCGTGTGTGTGCGTGTCAGCGTGTGCGGTGGTGGCGTGTGACGTGTCGTGGCGTGCGTGTGTGCGTGCTGTGCGTGTGTGTGTCGTTGCGCGTGGTGTGTGTGCGTGTGTGTGTGTGTGTGTGTGTGTGTGTGTGTGTGTGTGTGTGCGTGTGGTGTGTGTGTGCGTGGCGGGTGCGTGTGTGTGTGCGTGTGTGTGTTGTGCGTGTGCGTGCGTGCGTGTGTGCGTGTGTGCGTGGTGCGTGCTTGCGTGTGACTGTGTGCGCGTGTGCGTGTGCGTGTGCGTGTGTGCGTGTGCGGTTGCGTGTGTGTGTTTCGTGTGTACGAGTGTGCGTGTGTGCGTGGTGTGTCGTGTGTGCGGTGTGTGCGTGGTGAACGTGGTGCGTGTGTGTGTGCGTCTGTGGTGTGTGCGTGTATGCTGGTTGCGCGCGTGTGTGTGTTTGCGTACGAGTGTGTAGTGTAGTGTGTGTGGCTGTGAATGCGCGTTGTGTTCGCGTGTGAACGTGTGTGCGTGATGTGTGTCAGTCTGAGTGCGTGTGTGAGCTGTATGCGTTAGCGTGTGTGTGTTATGTAAGTGTGGTGTGGTGCTGGCGTGTGCGAGTGTGTGTGGTGTTGCAACGTGTGTGATGTGTTCGTGTGGTGTGTGCGTGCTGTGCAAGATCGTGTGTGGTGTGTAAAGCGTATGTCGCTGTGTGTTGTGTGGTGTGCTGCATGTGTGCGTTGTGCGATGTGTGGTGTGTGGTGTGTGTGTGTGTGTGTGTGCGTGCGTGCGTGTATGCGTGTTCGTGTACGTGTGCGTGTGCAGGTGCGTGTGCGTGTGGTGTGCGTGTGCGTGTGCGTGTCGTGCGCATGTTAATGTGCGTGAGCGTGTACGTGTGCATGTGCGTGTGCGAGTGAGTGTGTGTGTGTGTGTGTGTGTGTGTGTGTGTGTGTGTGTGTGTGTGTGTGCGTGGCGTGTGCGCGCGCGCGGCGGTGTGTGTGTGTGTGAGTGTGTGTCTGTGCGTTCGTGCGTGCGTGCGTTCGTGCGTTCGTGCGTGCGTGCGTGCTTGCGTGCGTACGTGCGCGCGCTCGTACGTGCGTGGGTTCGTTCGTGTGTGCGTGCGCGCGTGCGTGCGTGCGTTCGTTCGTTCGTGCGTGCGTTCGTTCGTGTGTGCTTGCGTGCGTGCGTACGTGCGTGCGTGTGTGTGTGGGGGGGCGGGTGTATTCTTGGTCATTCAAGCCACTTTTTGATGGACGGTCTGGTACAGAGTTTATCTAAATTCGTACAACACGTATTTAAAGTTTGCTGAAATTTCGCGTTTTAATATTTCACATACTATACTATACTATAGTTTTTCATGCAATTAATAGTTCAAGGTCTGAAGATGACAGTTATGATGAAGCTAGTATCTATTAGGTATTCTTAATTAAACATTGTAGGGAAGGATTGGAGTGTTAATAGAGTCATATTGCCACAACAACCCTATTTATAGTTTTTCCGCTATGGAGATTAATTTATACATATTTCAAAGAATACGTTAATTTTCGCAACAAACACTATCTGAACCTAAAATTGAGTATTACAATTTTCGGTTAGAACTTCTTGGTTAGTTTGAGAAACACAATAACAAAATGTGTGTTGTGTAATTATTTATGCATATATTTACTTTAACTTGTAAGTGATCACTTTATTCCTCTGGCACTATAAATGTGAGGATTGTCATTGTAATGTTGAAGTCACTGGTTCGTAAAGTTTATTTTCTATGAAAAGAATTATAGTATTGAAATTCTACACAAAACAAATTGCTTGTATAGAGGTGGTTGGCTTCAAGTTTTCCAGAAAATAAATGATTACAGCAACATTTTCTTATATAGCCCAGCAATAAACACGGAAACGTATTTTGAAACTATAACGAAAGCAGACAGAAAATACTCATCCAAGATAAACATAAACATATAAAAGTATCATAAAAGCAAATCCACAGAAATAATTCTCACTCTCGAATCGATTTCAGCCGCAGAAAGCTTCTTCTTAGCGCATAAAATATGATTTTCATCCATACGGATACAGTCCATATAATAATTCCGGGAATCAAATAAAAATAACTATAAATCAGCAACATTAGCATAAAGCGTCGCGCTATGCAAATCGGGCGCCATCTTCAAATGACGTATGCAAAATAAGAATTTTTGATAGTTCTCAACTTCTGCTTTTCTCATATTTTATTATACTTCCAAGATTACTCATAATCAAGCTTAATTTCACTGATTATAAAGTGAGCTGAATGAAAATTCTAATGCAAAAGACGGGAAAATTACGGTTTGTTCTGGACAATTCAACAAAAATCCGTAAGTGAAATAGAATACAGTTAAAATGTAAAAGCGCGTTGTAAAAATATTCGTTGAAAAGAATTTCTTGGTTCCGGTTTCCTGCCATTTGTACTAAAGCTCTGTTCTCTTCGTGAAAAAAGCGACACTATTATACTGAACCGACGTCTGTTGGGACAACATTGAAAGAATATCTTTACGATTTATGTTATTTTTTAAGCTCATTAAAAAAATTCGGTTCTGTATATATAATAGAGTCAATGTTTGTGGTGATAAGGGTTGTTTGTAATGGAAAACGCAAGGATCAAGTAGAGGTAGATGGATCACGTAACCATAGAGAGGACAACAGATTTATCCCTATGCGAACACAGCGATCTGCTTATATAATCGCGTTACCTCATTGCATTGTATCGCAAAGCGGATCAAGTGGCTCTGATTAATGGCTACCCAATATGACGCCACACTAATTTAAATTTATCTTTGGTACGTTTCAGCGCCTCTCAAAAACATTTATTTATTGTGGTGATTACTTTATCGTGAAAGCTTGAAATTTAGTTGATTCGATTTTGTTTCCTTTTTTTATCTGGCTTTGTTATTTTAATTGTTCACTATCGATTTTGGCATTATTCGTTCGTTAATAACTTCATGAAAGTTTCATGGTGTTCTCTATTTTGTCGATTTAAAATGATTTTAAAAAATCCTACGTTGCGAATATAAAATTAAAACGGAAACATGGAATGACGAAACGTCATAAAATAATTTGTCATAATAAACCTGTGGGTAAGCATGAAGATGAAAAAGAGTTAATCAGTTTTATACAAAAAAAAAAACGGTTTGCGTTAAAAAGCACAAAGGTACTTGGCCATTTTGAGAATATATGTTATATATATATATATATATATATATATATATATATATATATATATATATATATATATATATATATATATATAAAAAGGCAACACAAATACAACCACAAAAATTACAAACTTTTGACACAGATTTACTGCCTTTAATATTATTTTGAACGAAAGCCGACAATGAAGTATTATTTCACGCAATAATCAAATTTTTTGCTTGGATTCGTTCGAGTAACACCTCGTCTGCGTGTTTTATCTGTCCAAAGAATCGCATCAATAACTTGGGATGCACCGGTCTCTGAGTAGCTGTAAAGCGACCCCCTGTAAATAAAAATTTTACGAAAACTTATTGTGTATTTATTTTATCTACAGTTATTTTGTTCAGTATTACTAAATTTCGATCATAAATTTCCAATCCCACTAACCCGCACCATGGTAAAACATGGTGACAACCACAGGTCATACATCATAATGATTCAACCTTCCTCGCCTACCAACCTCTTTCTTCCTATCAACAACAATAATTCTCCGCACTCTTCTTCTGTACCCTCACATTCCCCAACTTCTTCGTTGACGTATGCTTCGGCTATCACTGCTCCATCTCAACTTATGTCGCAAACCATTGCATTCAACCACTCTACCACTTTCACACGGTCCTTTTTGTCATCCTGCATGCAAGCCTAGTACAGTACATACAATACATCCTCAACCAGTTCTGTGAGAGCCGACCTCAGTAAACCTAACCCGAAATCCACTACCTACCGCTATTTTATTAGGAACATTCGTAATAAAATAATTCCGAAAAAAAATATATTCAATAATCTCAAACATTCATTCTCCCCTAACCAACATTGAATACAGTTTCAACCTCCCTTATTGCCTCTCTACCTTCCGACCCCCGTTCTTCCGAACCATCTCCTTCCTATTCGTAATCCGCAATGTAGACCGCGGCATTACGCAAGAGGAATTCCTCGAAGGTGTGCCCTTCCAAAAATATTCAGAGTCATCCGTATTATAAATCAATATCCACAAACCAACCCTCACCCCTAATCCGTCTGATAACATCCTCAGCCACAACCCTGGAAAACCTACTTGCATAAGGTGCCAACAAGCTTGAAATGCACTATCCGCACGAGCCACCCCATATCGCGCAAGCTTTTTCCCGAGCCATTGAATTGCTTATCAATAACACATTCCATTCAACTTAGTTCTACCTACAGAACACCTTTAACAATACGAATACTGCAGCTACAGTCTATTTTCCGCAAACAATAATCTTTTTCTCGTACAATCCTCCAATCGAAAGCATTTCGTTATAACTCCTAGAATTCGTTGCTAGCCTCCCAAATGCAGTAGTATTGGGAGACGTCAATGACTGACATACTTAGTTTGACGTTACACTCACCAATGACAGTGAATAAACTTCCAATCGTTAAAATCCACAAAACACTACCTAACTACTTTTACTAGCTCAGAGCATCAATAGCAGAATTCACTGCTTTCAACCACTCTTTAACCAATTCATGCACGAATGACAACTAGGGACAACAATAACCTCAGGCCACTTATCCCTTCTAGTTAAAACCTCCTTTGCACCTAGTTCTCCACCACCCCTAACACTCATTCAGAGTTTCTCCAGTGCAAATTGGAATATGTTTTCTGAACACATCTCCCATCAGAATGTCGAGGGAGCTGTACATGACATAACCTCCGTTATTACGGAGGCAGTCGCGTTAGCAATACCTTTGAAAAAACAACTGTATTTCTCATAAGCCTTTGGCCCAATACTTTATGAACTGGATCAAAGAAAAGAGACGGGTTTACCACCACTTTCGAAGATTTAGGAATCCTGCTCTCAAGACAGAATACAAGAGCTCAAATGCGAAAACTGGCAGAGAAACCAATAGTCATCTACAAAATAGATGGGTACAGACCACATGCAAGCCTGATTTCCGAAACATCATAAGCTTAATAGTCTGACCAGAAGAAAAGCCACTCTCAAATTTCACCTCAAGGATCAGCACGGTAACTTCAACAAACTACGGAAAAGCTGACCTATTTAAAATCCACTTCGAAAATACACTCGCCTATCTAAACGATCCATCCTTTAACGACAATTTCAAAAACGAACTGGAACAGGTCATATTTAACTTCAACAACTTAATCATACCGCAACCACAATTCAGCCACGACCATTCCTTCTTCGCTCCGAGTACCCTTCAACAGACACAATCATACTTCAAAAAAGGACGGAAACCAGCCAGCAGGCTCAGGTATCACCTCGAATCCAACGACCTACTCCCCAATTCTCAATTTGGCTTAAGACTTCACAGGATCTGACACGATCCATTGGAAAAGCTGCTGAGAGAAACCTATTGGGCACTCAATTAAAGAGAACGCAATTTTTATGAATATCAAACAAGTTACATACAGTGACTACTGGTTTTACATTCTCTACCTACAATAAAATTATATTAAGTACAGTTAGTTTTCGTTTTACGGATTTAAAGCTTTAACACAAGCTTCTCGTCAGATCAAGAAGTGAGTTAAACCACTTTCTTTCTTCTTTCACACTGTTCACCTTTGTTTTAACATTATATCGATAAAATACATGTTTTACTTTTTCAATTTCGTATGCAAGTCGTATATAAAGTAAGGGTTTCTCTAGGTTTTCCTTGCTATTGGTTACTATTGTCTTCAAGATTCAAGTGACCGATTCTACCAGTATACCTGGTCAATCTTCTTCCGAGTTGCGATGTAACGTGCAAATAGTCTCCGATAGCTAAGTCGAAGATACTTTATAGTTATTACTTCATATCGGACCATCACCATACTTCAAACATATAGGTTTTATACAAGCTGCTAGGTAAATATGCGGCAAAAATTGAAGGGGTTATTTCTTGGCCTATTCTAAGAATATTTGGCCCTATGATGATCTTTGAAAAACCCCTTCGTTTCGAAGATACAGGGTGACCAAATTTGCGACAACCACATTCGATATTTGTTGCAATCGCCTTTTTTTTCACTATCACTAAATCCACTTATTAGCTAATTTTACAACTTTTGGCCTAGTTTTGTCAAGATCGGCCATGATGTCTGAATGTGTGTCTGTGTTTGTGTGGATGTGTGTGTGTGGATGTATGTTAGTATACACGATAACTCCAGAACGAAAATACGTACGTACCTAAAATTTTTCATTTGAGCTTGTTTTTATTTGGCTTAGAGCTGATTAGATTTTGGGAGAAATTCAGGAGAGGGTGGGTTTATTACGTTCAGTTCTTGGTTTTTATCAAATATTTCTAAAACAGCTGCATTTTCAAAGATATAAAAATTCCTAGATATAGACCTTAAACATATCTATTAATTATATTCTATGCATATTTTTGATACTACGCTTAATTTATCGGCAAAAAATTCTTAAGGTAGAGTTTGGAGAATTGGGACGACTTGGAACTCCGATAATTGCTGGGTGTAATTCAACTAGAAATGACCCTGGTGTGTTTGAAACAGTTCGACAATCAAGAACGAGAAGATTGAATGCTTGTATTCAGGCTGGAAGAACTTATTTCGAACATTTATTGTAGATTTAGCAACTTTACATATACTTTTTGATAATATAATGTTGTTACTGTCGGAAATATTGTTCACCCTGTATCTTCAAAACAAAGGGGTTTTTCAAAAATCATCATAGAACAAAATATTCTAAGAACAGGCCAATAAATAACCCCTTGAATTTTTGCCGCATCTACTTAACACTCTATATAGTAGAACACTCAGTTAAGTAATTGTACCCAAACAACATCCCGGTGAGTTTCTTTTACTTGTTATTCCTTCATGACGCAACTCTCGCTGTATAGACAATTACTGTGGTTAATCTGTAGGGTATTTTAAGCGCAACTCGTTACTATAAGGAATTATAGTTCTATGTATTACGCTGTTCTTCTAAATTGGTGTGGGTGACTTCTATTCGAACTTTTAATGGTATTACAACTAACGAGGTTAGGTTCCTGTAACGATAAAGGTAGTATACGCTTTAGTGGAAATGTTATGAACTCTACTTACAGAAGTTTTCCTTGCGAGTAAATCGTTAAATGTAGCTTCAATATTTTGGCTATTTTCATGTGTAATAACTTTGCATTTGTACAACAGTACAGTATTTAAACGGCTCTTATACCTATCTGTACACTTACTGCTTTGATCAGCCGTTTGTAAAATTGAACGTTGACACTTACTAAACTAGACTGTTCTGCCGACTCCTTCACGCGACATGTTAATATTTGTGTTTATATGAACTAGACCACTTGTAGATAGTGCTACTCATATCTAAATTTTATAGATGGTTGTGCTAAATGGTTAATGCGTGTTTTGTACCTCACTTCTTAGTGTATGTACGTATATATATATATATATATATATATATATATATATATATATATATATATATATATATATATATATATATATATATATATATATATATATATATATATATATATATATATATATATATATATATATATATATATATATATATATATATATATATATATATATATATATATATATATATATATATATATATATATATATATATATATATATTGTAAATAATTACATTCAAATCAAATTATCTTGGTAATTTTAAATGTAACACCCTGTATTTTATTAATTTACATTATTCAAAAAACATTCTCTATCATTTGGTATAAGGGGTTTCCTATACCTAAATGTTACAACATTTCCTTAAATTTAATGTATTTATTTATGAGATAAAAGAAATATTCGAATAATTATCATTTTTATTCTTAACATTCAAGTAAATTAAAAGTTATTAACTAAAAACATAAAAACGGCAAAATATTTTTTTTAATGAGAAAAGTATTAACTATAATAACAAAAACGAACTTGATTTTTTTAATTTTCCGGCAATGTTACTTCTATTTTTAGATTTTAAATATTATACTGCTTTGTCTAAATTATTTTTCCTCGTAATTTCTGTTATCTCCTTTGTCTTCTATTTCACTCATTATTTGTTCACACCTTTACTTTAAAAGCCAGACCAATATTTCTGCTTTCAATTATGACTCCCAATCATCCTTAATTCAATTATACCTCGGATCAACGTCTACGAACGTCTTACCCGACCAAATTCAAAATTATTCTCCTCTTCCTTTCTTTCAATACACATATCAACTCCATTTTAATCACTACATACACTTTTAAATTTGATCACAGTCTCCAGTCTGGTCACAACGTCCATCGAAGCCTTCTGGTCATATTACCCACTTACTTTAATCATAACCTCCACTATTTTTAAGATCACAACGCCCACTAAAAATCGCCTACATTTTCAACTTGTTTAACAACCTCCACAGACCCCTGCTTGTCACATCGCTCACCCTTGATCCACTGTTTCTTGTTTGAAAAAACTAATGTTTTATAAATTTACTTTGAAGGGTTCCATGGTTATGCATAAGAGAATTACAGAATTCAATTAAAGCTGTGTAATTTACAACTGTAGCATTGGCATACAAATGCAAGATACAATTATACAATGATGACCGTGTGGCATCATGTCTATTCGATCTACAATGGATTATGCATCCAAAATTATTACTATGTCACGCTACATTTAGAATACGTTGCTTCTGCGAAGATATTTACTGGAATACATAAATTAATGTTACCAGGCCCAACCAGTTGCACTAACTTGTGGAAAGTTCTTAACCCTTCCGATTCAGTTGCTACTCTAAATGATTATGACCGGTTAAACGTGTTGCTTTTACAGAAATTAATTACATTACGTAACATTTAATGGAGAATAAAAATAAAATGTAATCATAAGTAGGATAGGTACCTTGGCCGCCATTTTGTTTTTTGTGACGTCACAAGGCAGCCCACGTGGTTGACCTCGGGTTTGACCTTAAGGTTGACCTTGGGGCCTGGCATTGGAATTCGCCTTAGAGTTGGCCGTGGGCTAGCCAAGGTCCGAACCAAAATCCGTTCAGCGGTAAATTTGAATTTGCATAAGGGCCCTAATGATAACTTGTAAGACAGGTATAGGAACTTGTGTTACGATATGTGCCCTTGTCGTAGCCCCCTTAATGGTAAATGGTATTCTAATAAGTGGGCCCTAGTTCTACCTTGTAAAACAGCTATAAGAACTTGTGTTAGGGTCGGCGCCCGCTTGTTAGCCCCCTTGGCTCGAAATACTATTCTAATAAGGGGGCCCCAAATGGTAACTTGTAAGACAGGTATAAGAACCTGTGTCAAGCTCTTCGCCCTCTTGTAGTGTCCCCTTTGGCTGGAAATAGTCTCTCTCGTCTCTTCTCGTCCTCCTCGCTCTCCTGCTCCTCTCGCCTCTCTCCTCGTCCTCTCTCTCCTGTCTCCTGTCTCTTCCTCGCTCCTTGTCCTCCTGTCCCTCGTCTCTCCGTCTCTCCTCGTCTCTCTCTCTGTCTCTCTCTCTCCTCGTCTCTCTCGTCCTCCTCGTCTCTCTCTGTCTCTCCTGTCTCCGTCCTGTCTCGTCCCTCGTCCTCTCTCTCTCGCCTCTCTGTCCTCTGTCCTCCTGTCCTCCGTCCTCTCTCGTCCTCCCTCGTCTCTCCTGTCCCTCCCTCCTCCTGTCTCCTTCCTCTGTCTCCTGTCCTCCGTCTCCTGTCCTCCTCCTGTCCTCCTCTCCTCGTCCTCCTTCCCCTCGTCCTCTCTGTCTCTCTCTTCCTCGTCCTCCGTCCTCCTGTCTCTCTCTCTCGTCTCTCCTCTCCTGTCCTCCTGTCCTCCTGTCTCTCTCGTCTCTCCTCGTCTCTCTCTGTCCTCTCGTCTCTCTCTGTCCTCCTCTCCCGTCTCCTCGTCTCTCCCTGTCTCTCTGTCCTCCTTCTCTCTCTCTCCTCGTCTCCTGTCCTCTCGTCTCTCGTCCTCCGTCTCTCCTGTCCTCTCTCGTCCTCGTCCTCTGTCCTCGTCTCCTGTCTCTCCTCTGTCTCTCCTGTCCTCCTGTCCTCTCGTCTCCTCCTCGTCTCCGTCTCCTGTCCTCTCGTCTCTCCGTCTCTCTCGTCCTCTCGTCTCTCTCGTCTCCTGTCCTCCTCTCTCTGTCTCTCTCGTCCTCTGTCTCTCGTCTCTCGTCCTCCTCGTCTCTCTGTCCTCTCCTCCTCGTCTCCGTCTCTCTCTCTCTCCTCCCTGTCTCTCCTCGTCCTCCTGTCTCTCTCGTCTCTCTCTCTGTCTCCTCTCTCGTCCTTCTCGTCTCTCGTCCTCTCGTCCTCTGTCTCCTCCTCGTCTCCTGTCCTCTGTCTCGTCTCAGTCTCTCGTCCTCTCTCCTCTCGTCTCTCTCGTCTCTCTCGTCTCTCTCTCGTCTCTGTCTCCGTCTCGTCTCTCGTCCTCCTCGTCTCTGTCTCCTGTCCTCTCGTCTCTCTGTCCTCGTCTTCTCGTCTCTCTCGTCTCTCGTCTCTGTCTCTCGTCTTGTCGTCTCCTCGTCTCTCTCTCTCTCGTTCTCCTCTCTCTCCTCGTCTCTCTGTCTCTCTCTCTCCAGTCCTCGTCTCTCTCTCGTCTCTCGTCTCTACTGTCTTGCTGTCATCTTGTTCTCTGTCTCTGTCTAACTCGTCTCTGTCTACTCTACGTCTCTTCGTATCTCTCATCTACTCTCTAACTAGTCCTGTCTCAGGTGTTTAGGTTCAGGTCCTATATAATGATCTGTCTCCGATTCTACGTCTTAGGGTCTTCTAGGCGTCTGTCATTTCTTCTCTCTAAACGTTCTTGTTTACTTAATCTACCTGAATCTTCTGTACGTAAACTATGATTTCACTAAGGTGTTCTTCTCGTCATTTAGGGTCTCTCTAAATACTTTAGTTTAATAATCGTCCAGGATCTTCTGTATAAAAGGTCATACACTTAATTTTATTGCTAATAAATACAGGTTTAAGCTAGATGGAATTTACTACTCTAAACTCGAATTTTTATAGTTTAAACCTATGAATTACACGATAATTGTTACTTAGCTTTTAGTGGATTTTAGGACTTTAATACTTTAAAATTAATACATGATTGTCTTAACAAGATAGGGATGCCTTTAAGACGGTTTTATGCAATTAAGTTATAAAACTATAGTGTTAGGTAATTTACCTAACAATTGAATCATTTCGTTACGGTTTAAAACTATGGAATTTAAGTTAATGGGTTATTAGGATTAGATTAATATAACTCCTAGAAATAATTTGATAAATGCTTATGTTGCGATTCTAGTATGGACCATTACATTACGTTTCTTCTAAAATTTATTAATCCATAACTACGTCTTTTCATAACTTAGCTGGTATCAGTGTGTACACACTAATTGAGTGTTTTATTAAACTTTATAACCTACAAAATACATTGTTTCTTTAAATATATCTAAAACTTTAGTGGTTCTTTACAAGTCGTGTTTAACATAACTATTCTAAATTTTGATGTGTATATTACTTAATTAGCGTACTTAATACTTTTTATTTTAAAATAATTTTGGTATATGATTGTACACATTATGGGTGTATTTATTTTGTTATTGATAGACATTTACTATTACTATTTTTTTATTCCAAAACATGGCAATAGTGTTACTCGCTAATCTGATGTTTTTTGAAGACTGGTTTTTGCACGCTGTAAGTTAAATTAATTTGATATTTTTTTATTGTGTTTAGTCTTAGCAAGCAAGCTGTAGGTTAAACCAAATCAGTATTTTTGAACTGTAAGCTGGTTTTCGGAAGCTGTACGTTATGATTTGATATATTGAGATTGATTTGGCTGATCGATTGAGATTGATCTGATTGTTTGATTTGATCGAGCGTGATTTGTTTGTTTGAAAGTGATTTGCTTAACTGATTTGATTTAATTGATTGAACTGTTTGTATGAGAAAGAGACGAGAGAGACGAGGGATAGGTGGTAAAGGAGAAGGACGAGAGAGAGAGAGAGAGAAAGAAAGATACGTGTACGATCAACTTCTATTACAGAAAACATCCGATAAAAATACACTACTAGATGGCGTCACAAACAGACAAATTCAAATTTCGCACCGTGGGGGCCACGAAAGGTGGGCCCCAACACAAGTTCCTGCACTTGCCTTATGGCATAGAATTAGGGAGCCACGGCAAGAGTACGCAGACCTTAAATACAGGTTCTTATACTTGTCTTACAAGTTAGCATTAGGACTCTCTTATGAGAATACTATCTCCAGCCAAACGTGCCACGACAAGAGCGCACCGAGCCTAACACAAGTTCTTATATATGTCTTACAAATTAGCATTAGAGCCCCCTTATTATAATACTATTTCCAGCCAGACAAGAGGTAGCAGACTCTAACACAAGTTGTTATACCTGTCTTACAAGTTAGCATTAGGGCCCACTTATTGGAGTACTATTTACCCTTAAGCGGACCACGGCAAGGGGCACAGACCCTAACGCAAGTTCCTATACCTGTCTTACAAGTTACCATTCGGGTCCCTTATTCACATTCAAATTTCCCGCTGGACAGATTTTGGTTCTGACCTTGGCTAGCCCGCCAACTCCAAGGCCAGGCCCAAGGCTAATTCCAATGCCAGGCCCCAAAGTAAACCTCAACGTCAAATACGAGGTCAGCCACGTGGGCGTCAAAAATGTAAAATGGCGGCCAAGGTGCCTCTCTTCTACTATCATATTTCATCAAGATTTGAGATTGGTTCGTCAACCCTTTCTCAGTTAGAAAAATATATTGCACTCCTTCTGAAAAATGACAAACAGGTAGAAATAGCAATTAAAGTAACATTTTGTGCCACCCTGTTGTTTTTTAAGAGTTCTATCTTTACCAGTACCGCAATTGTGTACGTGGGTGCGTACGTGCATGCTTTCGTGTTTGCACGTGTGCGTACGCGCGCGTGTATGTGCGGATGTGTTAGTATCCACGATAACTCCAGAACCATAATTGATGCGTCCTTGTAATTTTGTGTTTAAGGTTCATTTAATTTCTCCTGGAGCTGATTAGAATTCGGAAATAATCTAGCAGCGGTTGAGGGGGGTTTACTAGGTGCAGTTTTTCATTTTTATCATCAACCTACATATAGATATGTAGGTATAGAATGTTATCCAATCGAATTTTCACTATCGCTAAATCGACTTATTAGCTCATTTCACAGTTTTTGGGCAAGTTTCGCCAGGATCGGCTATGATGTCTGAATGTGTGTGTTGATGTATGTTAGTATTCACAATAACTCCAGAACGAAAACACCTATATACCTAAATTTTTTGTTTAAGCTTCTTTTCATTTAGCTTGGACCTGATTAGATTTTGGGAGAAATCCAGCTGCGGTGTTTATCAAACATTTCTAAAACTGCTGCATATTTCAAAGATATACCTAGATATAGACCTTAAACACATCCACACACACGCACCTGCACGCGTATGAATGCATATGCGCACGCCTAAATTCGGCTTCAGTCATCAACCAGATGACGGGAGGAAAGTCCGCTTTCGAAACGTTACGATACAAAAACAAAGACTGTGGAAACAGGCCCATCAACTGACATGAGACCACAGTTACAAAACACTTATAATATGAATGCATATAAATATTTAACAAAAGCACTACTAGCTAATGGTGTATTCACTTAAACATATTAATAGTGATATTCCTAAGGTCGGACTTTTATAAAAAATTATCTGAAATATGTCATAAAATTTGCAGATATGTAGACCGAAATATGCAAAAAAGCTAAAATACAAAGAATCTGAACAATCATACTTTAAGAAAACTGAGTGTATGTTAGATTATTTTAAAAACACGTTTTGTTGGTCTGCCACTGCAGGTAGAGGGCGAGTGACCAAAAATCTTCTACAAGTTGCATGTTTTCCACTAAAGAACAACTACTACTTTCTGTTTTCTTTACAGTTTCCCCTAGTTTGCCATAATGTAGGGCACATTTTGGTCGTGAAATTATAGCATTCTTTTATATCTGGTTTATTTACTCAAATCCAACCCAGTTGCGAATTATAACACTATAAATTTTACCTATTAAAGGATAATTAAATATGTTATAGTAAGAAACAAAATGGTGATACGGGGGAAATTTGCCTACAAAGTTGTTGGGAGGTGGCACTAGCTTTATAAACTATGTCGTCTGTTAGTGCTAATTCTAAGGAACTATGCGCTATGTTTTGGAAGTTGTGGGGTACAATGCAATAGCACTCCTTGTAAGTAAGGGGTCTAGTGCATATTGAGATGTGAATAAGAGAAACGAGGTTTCTAGCAAAGGTGGCCGGGATGTAATTAAAGAACTTAATTCAGCAGCACAATAACCATTGTAATACCGGTAGTACAAGGAAAGAATTAAAATTGTATTTTCAAGGGACTGTATGTAAGAAGGTAAGGTCGTGTCATTTATAGGCCTACTGCTCTTATTTAAGTGTGGTCAACGATATCGACAACGTATTGTGGAACACCAACATAGAGGTGAGAAGTAGATGTAGAAGAGGTCTTTTTTTGCTAGTATGCTCATGCTTATGGTTAGTAATTACTTATTTATAGCTTATATATATATATATATATATATATATATATATATATATATATATATATATATATGTATTCAGGGTTTTTCACTTAAACTCCGCACGCCAATATCTCGAAAACGAATAGAAATTTTAATTTCTGTAAAAAGTAATCAATGTATGGGGTCAAGTAGATATTTTTCAAAGTTTAAAATTCGACGCCTACTAAGAGCTAAGGTCGCGACGCGTCGAAAATATAAATCGATTGCATTGACTTTGAAATTATGCTCATGCGAAAGAACATGTTATTTATAAACTTTTTGTTATTCACTGAACTTATTTATTTTACTCATTTCTGAGTTAAACTAATAAACAAAATTATTATTGCAATTAACTACATGATAAAACAAATTAAAAATTTTGTTCAAAATTATGTCCATCTGCTCGAATACAACTATCAAACACTTTCAACAGTTGAGCTTGGGTCACTTGTAGGAGCGTCCTTCTTGTAATAGCAGCACATGCTGCACTAATTTTGTTAATAAAATCAGCCATATCTTCGATAGGTTCTTTATATAGAACATCCTTTAGGTGACCCCAAAAAAAATAATCGGGTGGTGTAATGACCGGGGACCTCGCCGGCCACCACATCAGTCCATTAGTACCTAACCATCTATTGGGATATTCTCTGTCTAAATACCTCGTTACAATTTCGGCATTATGTGCAGGCGCTCCATCCTGCTGTAGCCACATATTCATTCTAGTCTCAAAGGGCACTTCTTCTAACAGTTCCGGAAGTGTAGTTTGAAGGAATCTTAAATAGCGGTCTGCATTTAAAGTGCCTTCGTAAAGTGACGTTCAATAAGGAATCCGTTTAATATGCCGTACCAAACATTCGCTGATTACCTCTTTCTGTAATCCAACGAGGATGGTTTTCGGACCAAAACCGAAAGTTGTGTCTGTACACGATTCCATTATGGAATCGACTTTCGTCGCTCTATATAATTTTCAAGAGAAAATTTGCATCTTGGCTATACAAATCGGCAAATCTTGCTAAGAAATCCATTCTTCTAGGGGATCACCTGGTTCTAATTTATGCACTAGTTTAGTTTTGTAAGGGCGAAAAGAGTTTCTATGTAGAATTCTCCACGATGAACTTATGGAAACACCTATTTTCTTTTATTTTGATAGATATCTTTATTATCAACCTGCTGAATTACAACAGCAGTATTTTGATCATTTGTAGTCGTCCTTTTTCTATTTCTCTGAGGTTTTACGAAGCTGCCATATTCTCTTAAGTTATTACATAAACTTGGAAAAGTTTTTGCATCGGGGACTCTTCTATGCCACAGTAACTGATTATTCATGGCATTATTATAAAAATCATCTGTAATCGCATTTTTTGTCAATCAAGAAACGTGTACTATAAACCGGCATAACTCAGAAATAAGTAAAATAAAATAAAATAGATGGACATAATTTTGAACAAAGTTTTTAAATTGTTTTATCATGTAGTTAATTGCAATAATAATTTTGTTTATTAGTTTAACTCAGAAATGAGTAAAATAAGTAAGTTCGAGTAAATAACAAAAAAGTTTATAAATAACATGTTCTTTTGTATGAGCATAATTTCAAAGTCAATGCAATCGATTTATAGTTTCGACGCGACGCTTAGCTCTTAGTAGGCGTCGAATTTTTAAACTTTAAAAATATCTACTTGACCCCATACATTGATTACTTTTACAGTAATAAATATTTCTATTCGTTTTCGAGATATTGGCGTGCAGTTTAATGAAAAACTGTATATATATATATATATATATATATATATATATATATATATATATATATATATATATATATATATATATATATATATACTTAGTCGTAGACTGTTCAGGAGTGCGTCTCCTCTTCAGCCCTGGTCAATACATGCTTGTTGGTGTTGCGATGTTTTGTGTTATTGTATAGTTTACAATTGAGATGTGGTTATTTTTGGTGTAAAACAAAAGAAAAAAAAGATTTAGATTTATTTGAATATTTAATAATGGGTTAATTGGTTTAAGTGTGTGTGTTGTTTAGTGAGGTGTAGCGTGCTTACTGTGGTTAATCCGATTCGTTGTCCGGTTTCATGCTAGCTCGTCATCGAATAGACGGAGGATACGGAGGACATATGGGATATTGTCCAGGGATTATTCTATCTCCTCAGGGAGGTTGTCAAGGAGTTGCGTAAGGATCGGAGGGAAGCTTGAATTTTAATTTAGGTTTTCTTCGTGGGAATTGGGAAAACGGTAGTTGTAGGGTGTGGTAAGGATCTCTTTGGTAGGGATAGTGTCGCCAAAGATTCTTTTATGTGCAAAGTTTTCTGTGGTGTTTGGATTCTGTATGTGATAGTTGGTATGTTTGCGTGTTGTGTTGTGAGGTCGCTAGGGTACCTGAGAGGTAACCTGTGTATGTGTCTGACTGTTCGGTATTTACAGGAAGCAATAGAGGAACGGTGAATGGGATTTGTGTTAGTGTATATGGGTGCTCGGAAATCCATAACAGTACGAATATATGTTTTGTAAGAGTGTTGTAGTGTTTTGGGGTGGCAGCCTCTGATTCTACCCCGGAGGTTTGCGCGGTTTCTTATCCTGTTAAGTGTTCTTTGTATAACGGGGAGACAATTGAGGGTTCTAGTAAAGAGGATTCCTAGGTAGGTGACTTCTTGTTGGAGTGGGAGTCTTTCTTGGTTTAGGGCAAGGAAAACGTTTCTGAAGGAGATGAGGTCGAATTTGGGCTTTATATGGCAGAAAGAGTTGTTGGAAAAGCACTGATTAGATATGCGCGCGTGCGCGTGTGTGTGGGTATATGAATGTGCTTGAGTGTGTGCCTGTGTGTATGCATGCATGCGCGTGCGTGTGTGTGGGCGCGTTTGGGTGTGGGCGTGCGAGTGTGTGTTTGTGTGTGTGTGTGTGTGTGTGTGTGTATGTAAGCGTGCGTGCATGTGCTCGTGTGTGTGTGTAAACGAGTGCGCGTGTGACCGAGCGTGCGTGGGTGCTTGCCTGTGCATGTGCGCGTGTGTGTGGGGAAGGGGGGTAGATGTCAAGTAGTATCCGTGATAACTTCAGATGAGGCTTTGGTTATGTGCTTGAAACTTTTCATTTAAGTTTAATTCATTTCTCCTGGAGCTGATTAAGTTTTGGATGAAAGCTAGGTGGCTAAGATATTCCATTTTCATAATTTTCTTTTTATAGTTTCTTAATATGAAGTAGAAAAGGCTTTAAAATGAATTAAATAAGATTCAAAATTCTGAAACTGTATTATCAGTATTTATGTAGAAACTGGCGAGTTTTTTTTTTTAAAGTTATCATCTGTAGTTCGTTAACTAAGTGGCCTATTTTCATTATGGAATTATACTAAAAAATGTCTTATTTCATTCATTTTAATTTCCACTTTGTGGGTAGAAGGTTGTGTGTCGTTCCACACCACGCATTTAGGGTTTAAAAACTTATTTATTGATTGAAACGTATGCATTTTGTGGAATATATGAAAATACACGATTTATAAATTCCCAAAGCCTAATATCTATAACAATGTCTATTTTCGTTGTAACCAATATACCAGATTTGGAAATATTAAGAAATGAAAAGGATTAATCAATTGTGGAAATGGGAAGCAAGTATTTCCGAAATGAATAGTTACAATTATCATATTCCTTCAAAAATTGATTATTGTACTAAGTAATAAAGGAGAAGCTTTACAAAATTCCCATTAACTGAAACTCTTCAAACCAAAAATATATATTTAATTAGCTATATATTCGGTTAACCGTTATCATTTATAATATTTGCTTCATTTCAGACGGAACAAATTAATATTCGCTACGCCTAATAAATCACAACTCGATATTTACGTTATCTCACTCATTTAAATTAATATCGTAATCTTATTGTCTCTCTCAGAGAAAGGGTTGGTAATTAAGTTAATGGCCTCGAAACAAGATTGCATTCGGTTAGCAGTTCAACTGGCTTACTGATAAAATTGTTTCTTTATCTTATAAAGTGGTGAATAATAGCCCTACTTTAAACACGGTGAATACATTTCTTATTTATAAGGGCGCAAATTTTTCAGTGTAATATGTTTTCCTCTTTTTTCACTTCTTACACTGTTTTGAGGCGATTTTCCACTTTTTACAGGATGTTTAAGCTCATCTTAGCATTTCCTACTTAACGAATTTTTCAATTTGTGTATAAATGTGTACTCTGAATGGAAGCTTACACCAAAAGGGTAAAATTAGTAGATAAAGGTTGCTAATTAGTTTCACTAGACCAGATTCGCTTATTACGCAATGTAGAATTATTTAGAATTGTCAGGGACTATAAAGAAAATCAAACGTTTTTGTTTAATGGAGAAATACAGACAGGTACTCACAATAACTTAATTTGCATATTATGTATTTACATCCGGTTTACATAAATACCATAATGATTAAAATTAGATTACTACTGAAAGAAATAAAGAACATAAACGTATCGTATGAATAATTAATAAACAAGATATTTAAAACATAAAAATAGACAGTAAAACATTAACATTTACAATAGATAAATCTCATCAAATGAGGCAGACAGAAACAGTTTCCACACTTTCTGTATTTTCTTGTTGAATTGCATGACTTATTTGGTGTTTAAGAAAATACATCGCTAGAGGGAACCTAAACTCAAGTTTAACCTCCCCCCCCTCTCTATTTTAACGCAACTCGTGGACAGCCTCCCCGAGGCGACCGAAGAATCCTTAGATACACTCTTGTATGCCGTCCACATACCCACCAAATAATCATTTTTTTTTTTGTATATTCAAAACACATGTTTGTAATCAATACAATACCGCTAAAACGTCACAACATAAACAACAGTAATAACTAAAGCTGAGGAGGAGGGCTCCTGAATACTCACCAAAAGACCACTAAGCTAAAAATAAGCACGTTGCTAACTTTCAGTAGAGCACACCAACAAAAATTGAAAAAACTTGACTTTGCTTCTAGGGCTTGGCCGCTTAGGGCATTCTCCCCAGCACCTGAATATTCCAGAGTAGCTTCCATTCAATCACTCAACTGCTGCTGTTCAATGTACAGCTTCGCCTGCACCTAAGTTACAAACACCATTTACACTATTTACAAAAACACTAAACAGAAGTCACCGCAGGGTGGTTAGTCATGTTGTAGCTTCCTTCAACGTTCCCACAAATAGGCGTAATAGCCTCATACATCCACAGTTACAGAGCGTCGCTGGTAGCATCACGGGCCGTTGACCTGGCGACTAGTGATCCTAAAATACTACACCTACACATACCTCACACGCCCCTTGGCAAATTTACTGAAAGTACAGAACTACGTTTGAAATCACCCAGTCGAGGAAATGATAATAATTATATTCGATCAATATGTCCAACAAGAAAACGCTGTTTCCGGCATGTCAATATTTTTATTCTCGCTTAACCTAAGCCAATTCCCCATGTCCAGTAGTAAATGTAAAATGTTTACATAAATAATAATTCTCCTGCTTCGAATACTTCTTGAAGAGTAAAGCATTACCCAGACCTGGTGGAATGGATTCAAATATTATAATGTAAATTCTCCTGTTTAGTTCTTGCGTAGAGATCCGCGACTTAAATATTTTTAAAGCATTCCATTAAATCTAATTTATATTTATTAGGGAACACGTCAGTAAATTTCTTACGTGAAGGTAAATCATTTCCCTGATAAAAGTTAAATCCAGCTTATTAAAAAACCACCAGTACGCTTAGATTTTACCTAATTAAAACCATATTTTAAATCCGTCATTTAAACAGTTTTTGAGTATTATAGTGAACTTTCCCGGCCACTGAAGGAGTAGCAAAGGAACTTTTTTTTTTTTATGATTGTAGACCTGAACAGGCTAAATAAGGCATATCGTGCTAAAGCACTCAGGAACACTTAGGAGGATGGATAGAGGGATAATGAATTGCCAATAGATGCCTATGAACAGCTACCTTAAATTTTCTCATATCATAAGTGAGAGGAAAACAGGAACTAGGGAGATCATTCCAGAGTTTAGAAGCCGTGTAGAAAAATGTGGATTGCGCCCGTTTGGTACGACAGGTGGAGATTTGTACTGCATACTGATGATGTGAATGAGCGAACCGAGTGTTTCTCGCAAAGATAGCCGGACATGGTATCAAAGAATGTAATTCACCAGCACAATAGCCGTTGTAATAACGATAATACAAAGAAAGAACTGAAACCATCCTTCTATGCTCAAGGGACTGTATGTGAGAAGTTAAGGACGGGTCATTTATAAGCCTAATCGATCTCTTTTGAATACGATCAACGATATCGAGAGCGTATTGGGGAGCACTAACCCAAAGGTGAGAATTAGATACCAGATGAGGCCGAATTTGGGCCTTATACAGCAGGAGTTGTTGAGAGGTAAAGTACTGCTTAGATCTGTACAAAAGCCTACTTTACGAGCAGCTGTTTTGGTAGCTGACAGAAGATGGTCAACCCATGAGAGATTTGAAGATACAGTCATACCCAACAGAGTAATAAAGTCTGAAAACTTAAGAACTGAGCCATTCATACTTACAACAGGAAATGATCGATCTTTTTGGCGGACATAAGGCAACACTGAGTTTTGTTAGCATTAAATTTAACTAGATTATTGCTTCCCCATTCGAGAATACGTTGAATGTCTTTGTTGATTGAATTTGCGATTTCAGCTTTAATTTCTTGATTTGACATAGAAGGTAGATTATCACTATGAGTAGACTGAGATAAACTACAGTGAAGAGTGCTATCGTCAGCAAAGCAATGGGTGGGGTTAGTTGTTGAAGAAATAAGGTCGTTTATATACAGCAGAAAATGTGTAGGCGCTATAACGGATCCCTGTGGCACGCCCGCGTTAATGCTAACTTCTTTTGAAAAAAAGCCATCAACTACGACACGTATTCGTCTTTTATCAAGGAAACTAGAAACCCAGTTGATGAGCGTATCATTTAACCCAAACGAGGTGAGTTTGGCAAGTAAACACTTATGCCTTTGAGATATCTAATGCGACTACAAATGTTTCACCGGACTGCTCTACTGTATTGTTCCAAACTTGGGTCACATACGAAAGAAGATCGCCTGTTGAGCGACTTTGCCTAAACCCATATTGGTGGTCACTAAGGAGTTTCTTAGTTTCAAGGAACGTGAGCAGTTGCTGATTGATGGCTTTTTCCATGATTTTAGACAAAATGGAAGTGATGGCAATTGGTCTGTAATTTGAGGGATCGGTCTTATCACATTTTTTGGGAATAGGTTGAACATTTGCTAACTTCCATGATGAAGGAATTCCCAGAAGATATGAGATCGTATAGAGCTTAGATAGGACTGGTACTAGTTCGGGGAACATTTCTTTAAGACAATGGCTGGGATACCGTCTGGGCCAGTCGCCTTATTGAGATCAAGCCTACTGATGATCGATTCCAAGAGCTTGTACCGAAAATGAATTGGTTTCATAACGTATGAAGAAGAGTTGACTAGGGGCACATCTTTTCCAGAATCATTGAGACACGAGTTTGATGCAAACAAATCCACAAAAACGTTGGCTTTGTCTACAGAATCAGCAACTACCGATCCGTCAATAGATGTCAGGGGGGGAAATGAAGATGTTCGAAAGTTTTTACTAATGGCTTTTGCTAAAGACCAAAATTTACGACTGCCTAAAGGAGATGTAGCTAGTTCATTGCATTTTCGTTGTTCGAACAACTTTTTAGTTTTAGTGATGACACTTTTGCAGATATTTCTAGCACCAACGTATTCTACATGACTGTCAACCGATTTATTAGATTTCCATTTAATGTAACATTTATTTTTAAAGATATTGCATCAGAACAAGCCTTATTGAACCAGGGTTGGGAACGTGAATGACCTACACGGTACTGTTTTTCGGAATGTATAACTCCATTCCCATGAGGATGACTTCAGATACTGAAAGAGCGATGTCCGAAGAAGAGGACGACTTAAAACAATATTCACACCATGGAAAGGTTGCAAAGAAATCCCGTTAATCACTCCATCGAGCTGACTTAAAACACCACAAGGTTCTATCGGTTTTGCGAACAACAGTGGAATTAGGTACAGTAGAAATAATTTTTATTAGACAATGGTCGGAAAGACCTAAATGCCAAAGAACGGAAGTTTTATAAACAAGAGGGTTTGATGTAAGAAAGAGATCTAGAGGATGTGTAGTATGGTTAGGGTTATCAGGGATTCTTGTGGGTTCAGAAATCATTTGTGTGAGATCACATGAAATAGCAAATGTTTCTGCACTATGACCAGCGGGATTTGTAGTAGATGAAAATTGAAGTCAATTAGAGTTATGAACATTGAAATCGTCTACAAATGAGATATCGCAAGATGGAAACTGAGACAGGAGACAGTCAACTTTCATACTAAGGTAATCGAAGAAGTCTTGAAAGTTACTGTCATTAGGAGACCTATAAATGCAACAGTAGAATTTCACAAAATTAGGACCAGAATGTTTGAACCAAATCACGTCAAAATTTTTATTTTCTAAGGAAGAAACCCTCTTGCAAGCAATTCTGCCCTTGATGTTCGCACATACGCCTCATTTATATCGAAAGTTAGAGTGAAGATGGTATTGAGGAAATTGCAAGTCGGGTGACTCGGAGCTTTCAGAAGAGACTTGTGTTTCAGATAGAAACAATATATCAGGTTGTAATTGTTCTAGATGTTAGTGAATAGCATTAAGATTAGACCTGATACCGCGGATGTTGCAGTAGTGAATCAGAAAGTTGATACTTTCGATGACCGAGGTCGCTTGGGCCCTGCCCTCCCGGACATCCGAGTGGGGCAGGATTTTACGTCCGGAATTTATAACCCTAGAAACCACAGCCATCTTATTTTTTAATTTGGGACTTTTAATCCGATAGGAAGACAGTGAGGGCGAGAAGGAAGAATAAGGATGAGAATAGATTAAGGATGATGGAAAAGGTAACCGGCAGCCCTTACCGAGCTCAGAAAATCGGAGACCCAATATTAAGGAGCCCATGGTAAGGGTGGTGGTACCTCCACGGCTGGCATGGAATATACATGCCTACCACCTATAGATGTACGTACATATTCCGGTAGCACAATATCTCATCAAATTAAATCTCACTAATCACTTGTTAAGGGAAGTCTTTAAATAATTTACATTCTATCCAATCGTTAGATGCACTAAAATTGGATGATATCAAACATATCGTCATACAAAATCCTGCAAACTTCTCAAATATATTTTAAATTAAAAGCGCATCCATATTAAAAAGAGGAATAATACCCTCTAAAAACCACCAACGCGTAAGAACTTTCATGTAGGTATTCCTATTCTACAAAGTGGTAAATAATGTATATAATTGAATTATACTTAAGTTTACTAGTTCCTCAATCTGTTAATTATTTTCAGTGTAGGCACCCTGTAAATATCAGAATTCAGTTCTCTCGTTGAAATAGTCCAATAATTTGACCTTGTAGACATCAAAAGCAGTGAGATAATAGTAGGTAGGTTTGGACAGTTCTGGGGGCTCCTTATTCCCAAGGTCCTTGCATTCTCAAGGTACCTTACTTGTGCGAGGTCACACTCTAGGGCTCATACAAAATTTATAATCTACCACACCCAAACCTTTTAACGCTCTTACTAATCACAAAAAAGAAAATAATATGTGAATGTATCTATTTGCTTTACGAATAGATTGTACAGGTGATTTAGTATGTATATATATATATATATATATATATATATATATTCAAATATATGATTTGATTTATGAATAAGATATTTTGATTTAGTACAAGAGCAAAAGGCCCTTTCCAGTTCTGTTTCATTACACCTGCCTGGACGTGGTGCAAGTAATTGGGTGTGTGTGCAGAGTGGTGACCATCGCAGACGTTCCTGCAGTGGAGTATCAGATGGCTACCATTGGTTTATTCTAACTCCACACACGAAGCATTCAACTGTGTGAAAATTAATCCTGCAGTAGTAAGCGACAAAGGGGAGTTAACTCCAGACCATGTTCGATACGTTAGTAAACATTTACCTAAACAATTGTAATACTGAGGAAATAAAAGGTTTGTGGCATGTCACACATAAAAGACAGTAATCTACTAACATCAAATAATTTATTATACACAATATATACTTTATAAAAAATATGAATCGTCCAGGTAATATACTTCACCACAAAGAACACATGTATCATCCTCATATAATTAGTGTAACATTTATAGATGTGCTCTACACGATGAGCACCAGTAGTATGGATGTGACAATATGTACAGCGTAACCCATCTCTCCATATGTGCATGGTGGTCAATAAATCGGTAGTCACTTGGTTTCGATGCTTTGCAGCATTCATAGCATAGATGGATATAGCCAACAATATGATAACGAGTGTAAAGGGCAAATGTGAGTGAATAATAGCCTAAATTAGCTATGAAGACATGTTGGTGGAAGTATCGAACTCGTTTATCCAAGTTGGCGAACCATTCAGTATTCCACTACACATCTTCATATATATTCCTTAGCGGTTCTGTCGTCGTAGAAGGTAGCAGCCCCTGTTTTTAAAACTGAACCCAGTTTGGTATTCGTTCACATGTTCGCCGAGCATTAAGATTAAACAGTGGTAATGGTTGGTAGCACTCACTAGACTCCCAATCGTTTTGTAATGGGTTATCTGACATACTGAAACTATTGGCAATTACGCGTTGCTATATGTATATAGTTATTCCTCCTTTTAAAGTATTTATGACTTTGTACAGACATATGCATAGGTAACCTTTGTTGACGTCCTCGCGTGTACTGAAGCGGAACAGAAGATGAAACATCCTTGATGTGTGTGAGGATAGAGGGCTTTGATGCGATGTGGTTGCCGAGGTCGCGTTATTTTAAAGACGTGGTTGACAAGGACACGTTATTTACCTTGAAAGGGAAACAGAAAAAAAGGTGTGATATAAATGGAGATGGAGTATATGTGAATCCAGTGTCGTATACAATGAAAAATATATTACTTCAAGCTCTAAAAAGCCTAAGATGATGAGTGTGGTAAATTCAGCTGAATGCCGTGATATTTTAATTAATAAAGTGCAGTATTTCTAAGTAAAAGCCTGTCACCCCAATTCAATTTTAAACCAGTCCTGAAACTTGTTGGATCAAAGAGTAGTGTGTGGTATTTGAGAATTAGGAATGGCACATGCTTATAGAGAATCAAGGAGTAATTGAAGTATTTCTACTCACCTGACGGGTCATCCTTAGAATTAATCCATTATTTTCAAAGTGATGGTAGCAGAAAGACAATTGATTACAACTTTACCAAGGTTCAAGACTTTAATACATACATTTGCGATTCTTATATGATAACGCGTTTTGATAGTTAGTAGTTGGTAGGTGGTAGTAATGTCGTACACATTTACATTTACTGGTAAGATCTGTATCTTACAAGCCAACTTTAAGTCCTCCCATTTTTATTGGTAATGAGTTTGAATTTTGAATATGTAATGGAGTTGACTAGTTTTGAAACCTTCAATACTATACAAAGAATAACCAAATCTTATTTGGAAAATTTAAACTTACAATAGCACCAGGGTTATACGAAATCGAGGATGCGAATAAACATATTAATGAGAATGAGGATTTATCGGTTTACGAGCGAATAATAATAATACTATGAAATCAATTATGAAAGCACACATGACATTAACTTCAATGTAGAAAATTCTATAGGACCTATGCTTGGATATAATAAAGTAGTTTACAAGGCTCGAAAAGTACATACATCGGAAAATCCTATTAACACCATCAAAATTAACACATTAATTGTCGAGTGCAATTTAAGAAGTGGTAGTTTAAAAAATGGAGTCATCACTCATTATTCAGCAATTTCCCAGTGTACCAGTACGATATAAAATAATCGCATCCACTCAACATGTTACCTATCTACCTATATGTAATCGCATCAGCCATTTCAACCATAACACTTAATAGACCAAGACAGAGATCTCATCAATTTGAACGGGGAAGTCATAACGATAGGACTACATTTAAAGAAAATATGGTGATGCGATATAATTCATGTGCGTGTAAACAAGACAAATCATACTATAAAAGATCGAAGTGTGGTAACGCGAGATTCAGTAGACGTTCGTCGATCAAAGCCTTGACAACGCAGAATAAAACATACTTGCAAGTCTTGGTTTTACAGTAATACAATGAGTATATTAAACGTTAACGAAAAAGTTATCGTTGACAGCGTTATAGTAAAATCCGAACTGCGTACTCATTAGCCATGCACTACATTCGGAAACAACGATAAAATCAGAATATCCATTCAGGAAGACATGTGCACTTTCCAATTAGAAAGATATGTGTACCTAGAAGGAAGATTGTTGAGGAATGATGAACTGTCTGCAACACCGTTCGGTTCGTTAATAATGGTATCGAATTTTTATTCAGTGAAATTAGATAGGAAATGAATGGAATAGTGCCAGATTTCGTAACTAAGGTTGGACTAACGTCATCAGTGAAAGGATTGGTATCTTTAACACTGAATGACACTAACACTAACAGACTCTCAACGCTATTTTAATGTTTGTGTACCTCTACGAATGCTACACGGATTTTCTGAAGATTACAACAAAGTGATTTTGAACATCAGACAACAATTGGTTTTAATTTGCAGTAACGTTGATAGTGATGCAGTAATTTAGAAGTTGGGAAATACACATATATCAGCCGTTCCAACAACAGATAAAAATATATGGGCAATCAAAACATCTACTAGTATAAAAATAGCTAGCTACTTTATTGTAGGATTTCAAACGGGGCGAGAGAATAATATTTCTCAAGAGCAGGTTCGATAAATGTGCACTAAATAATATTAGGGTATTTCTTAACACGGATTGTTATCCGTATGTCAATTTAAACGTTAATTATGACAAATTGCCTTTCGACGTTGTATGAAATGTTTGCTAAATTCCAAATGTCATACCGTCAAAGTGATGGACATCCATTACTCACACCTAATCAATTTACGACGGTCGCATCATTGCCATTGACAGACTGCTTGAATCAAAAAGAGGCATCACATTCTAAAGAAGTGGTACTTCGTGTAGAATTCGAAACATCCGCCACTATACCTGTCAATGCGACGGCATACTGTGTTATACTCCATGATCGTATAGTTACATAAAATGCGTTAACCAAAGCAGAAAGACAGCTTAATAGGATGCCCTTAATAATAGATGTACAAGGGTTTAAAATTTCAAAACCTTTTACACCGGAAGAACTCGCAATTCTTAAGGGAACACAAGTCAGAAAATGTGTGACACAGTCCCTTATTGAACTTGATGGACATCCTGATCTTCCTGCTGTGCAACCAGTTTCTTACTATCATTGTCAATCATGATGTCACTCTGTTCTGTCTAGTCTATACTATTTGTACGATAACTATGTAACGCAGTAAATCTTCTACCCTTTTTTTAATAAAAACCGTAAATACTGATTTTGTTTATTTATATACAAAACACAATAATAGATTACGTAAACAGTATTTATATAATTACTTCCTACAATATATATATATATATATATATATATATATATATATATATATATATATATATATATATATATATATATATATATATATATATTCCTCTAAAACTTCCTAATCACGTGTTTCCCTAAATTATTTAAATCTACAAATCAGCGTTATTTACACTGTATCGCTATACATGTGATATTAAGTGAAGATATATGTTGTATAGTTTTATTACAAAGGTGGTACATACATATAGCACACGATTAGCAAGCGTCAGCACCCAAACTATTTCTACCCGCTGAATCGTACAAATTGATTTCCCTAGCACCCTCTAGTGGGCCACTTAAAGGACCGACTTTCTCCAATTTCGGAATTCTCCAATGTCCTCATGCCAACGTTGAACATGTATCACGTACTCGATACCGTTTGTCAACCTGGGACCTGAAGACAATTTTGTTTAACATGTCAGTAAACATATAATGTAAGGTTCATATAAACACGAGCATTTTACACATTACTGTTTTATCAGACGCCTCTGCAACAGTTTTGTTGTTTACTTTAGTTAGCTCCTGTTATAAGAACTTTCTTAACTCCTTTGGCTTCCTTGAGCATTTGGTCATCAGCAAGCTTTAGACAATAGGATTTTGATCCTGCACTGTAAAAATATTGAATAGCTTCCCCTGCATATTCATCTATCATTCTTTCTACAACAGAAGTATTAGAAGGAACACCGTGTAGATCGTTTTGATAATTAGAAGTGTCATATTCCTGTAAATTATTCCGCATGTACGCGTACATATCATCAGTTGGTATTTCTACGATTAGTGAGTCTGTATCCATATAGAGCAATGCTACTTTATTACCGTAATGACTGCGTAATATATCATAGCTTACTAAATCCGACATCCACGGGTTTGTCATTCGTAACAGCCTATTTTGCAATTCTACCGCGAATAATTTATCAGTGAATTGGATAAAACTATCTAAATTGTGGTTTTTGCCACGTAACGTGCTAGCCCTAAACGACGACCGTTATTTTCCCAATGTGTCAATAACTTGATTACTCTTCTGTTACCAACGTTCTCCATTGTGTTCATCATGCAAGTGATGAGGATAATGTATGACATATTCCCAATATCAGCATATTCATTAATTTGCAATACATCAAATTTATTAATTTCAGTTAACCACAAAAACACATCGTGTGGTAGATATTGGCGCATACTCCATACATACAAGTTCACCGCATCTAAATACTGCAAATTAGGGTCAAAGTTTGGAACAAACTCGTAGTTACTAGTACTTCCCCCCTTAATGCAAGTACTCACTTCACCACGAATATCTTTCTTGAAAAAGTGGCACATATCCATATCAGTCAGTAACCCTAATTGCACTTTCGTACAATTCAACATGGTATTCCACTCAGGTATAGGTTCTAAACCATATACACTTATACATAACCGTCTAATCACCTAATCACCGGGTGTGTTATACTTAAAGTGATCCCACACCTGATAGACGCGACAGTATTACTCGTCTCTTATATTTTGATCACGCATTTTATCATAGAAATTATCATAGGATGGTACGGTGACATCATCTAGTCTACTAAAGCTATCTACGTAGGCATATGGAAAATTACCTTTCTTTCTGAGTTAAAATCGTTATCATCACCAAAATATCTCCTCGCCTCTACACATGTTCGTATGAAAAATTCTGAGAGAGGATATCTAAGGATGCCGTCATGAACTTACAACTACCAACGAATCATAAACTAATATATTTCTTTTCCCTAAGTTTACAGATTCATCTACAAAAATATGCTTACCGAACGTTGTATATTTCTCACTAGTAATAGGGAGTATGTTAATTTCCTCCGTTTCACTCGCCAAATGTTTGATGAGCATATGGAGATCATAGCCACCCAAATTGCGGAAAAAACCTAGGTAAAACGTAGGTAACTGGTAGTTTAAATTGCAAACCGAATGTGCAGCACCACGGTGTTTACCAGTCACGTGACAGTGACCTCGTGCTTTAGGGTTTGTAAATCGCCCGAAGAAGGGTTGTCGCATACATAGCAATTTCGACTTTTTTTGTAAAGTTTCCTTAGTAGTATTATCCTAGTTAGTGATAAAATCGGAATAACAGTTCCTAAAGTAATAGACATGAATCACAAAAGTATTTTGCCACATCCTGTTTGGTCATTTGGTTGCTAATTAACGAGAATAATTTTTTACCCAGGTATAATGTTAGTTTTCCGTTTGGTTACTCATTAGTAATAATAAATTAGCATGTACAGACTGTTTAACACTTGTATAGTACAGGAGTTTCAGCTGAAACTAAAGAAACCTTTCATTCTTCAGAAGGATTATTTAGTTGTATAATTTTTTCTTGAGTTGTTAAATTAAGTTCAGGATCATATAACAATTGTGGGCCAAAAACCAACAGTTAAAAGCTTCTGAATTAAATTCACATCTTAGTAGTGATTAGGGGCCGGTTCGGGACCAATTCAAGGTCACTCGCCCTCTGGTGGTGAGAAATGTAAGCTTTTGGATCTCTTCAAGGTCAAACTTTTGGCGGGAAATTTAAATTATTGGAGCTCGCTAATAATAGAAATTGCAATGTCGCCATCCTCATCACATTACAAGGTCACTCTGCGGTCAAACATTTTGGCGGGAAATTTGTATGTGAAGGTCAAAAGTTAAAAATAGAAATTGCAATGTCATCATCATATTACAATTCTTAGAAGTCTAAAAATAGAGTGGTCAAGGTCAAAGATTATTGACCTGTAGGAGTATCGTGTGACATTTCTTAGAAGTATAAAAATAGAATCAATTCATGGAAACAAGAAGAATGCGAGTTGTTGTCTATTTTAAAAAGTAGACCAAGGTCAAATGGTGCTTATATTGACTAAATTGGGTCAAGGTATTTAACCAGTTTAAACATGTTGTGATAGGTACCCTAGTCAAGAACACATTTTTGTGATATAAACCATAGCGAGGTGTGTTGAGATCAGTCAGTTAGCAACTTGTAATTGTTAAACATGGAATTAGCAGGGTTAAACCAAAGCACCTATTGCAAACTTTGTAAAAGTGCATATGACTTCGAGATACCAAAAAAGTATAAAGTGATTAATGTGGCAGTAAATAATACAAAGTATGGTAAACGTATAGTGATGGAAACGGATGATTTTAAATATATATTACCTCAACGCTTTTATGAGTATTTGAAAGAAGAAACTCGAATGGAAGAATTTAAAACGCAGCTAAATACGAGGGATGTCTTCATGAGTAGTCGGGAAAACAACATACATAACATTTTGTTTTTAATAGTAGTGCCACAACCCCACCACATGATTTAACTAGAATCATTTCTTAAACAGCGTTTAGTCCTAGTTCAGTTGAAAGCAAGTATAGTCGTTATAATGCAGGCAGCAATAACATCATTTCTGGAACGATCCAAACTCAGAAGTTCACCGTTATATATGATATATAGTTGCAGTAACAATATGAATTTTTCTACTTTGTGTTGTTTGTGCTGCCAAAATAGTGGTAGTAGCAGTGAAAATGGAGAGAAACATGATAAAGGTTACTCTTCTAACACTAACAGGCAGCCATATGATTTATATGAAGCATGTAAACAAGCAGCTAATGAATACTTAATCGATTGTATTTATTATAAACTATCGAACGATACTCATCATGCAAAACATATGGAAATTGGATACAGTACGCACTTCAAGCTTGCACCAGTAGTGGGTATGGCGTGCGCTAACTGTGATCAAAGCGATAATGTAGTGTTGGATATGAAGGAATGGAATGAGCTTCTAAGATGGCATTCATATGTAGAATTACAATTTTTCCAATCCCAAAAATTGAAAATAGAATTGATTTGTCAAATTTCAATGAGGATGAAGATATAATCTATGATCAACATTATCAATCTCTATCTAGCATTCTTGGTATTTATTACAATGGGGAATTGATTAAGGGATATGACAGAATTCTGAAAACTGCTATGATAGAAAACTACAACTGCTGTTCTTGCACATTGAATTCACATAGTATAGGAGAACTATTCAATTTAATGGATGTAATAAGCTATGGACTGGGATTTCTTGAATCTTACAATCTGGTGTGTTTTTATGAAAAGTTCATACAGCAAGTTGTTGACTACCGTCGTTTTCGTGAGAAAGAATTCCGTGGTGGTGATGACATTTATAAAGACATTGATGATGTTATAAATGCTAAGTATAATATTAATTCACATAACACTGCATGTTTAATAGAAATATTGTATTATCGTCCTACTTATCTAATGTATAGCATTTACTGAATAAAGAAATAACTATGATTTGTTTTTCTCAATTTAGGTATAAGTACCCCGTTTTATCTATCCAGGTAAACAATGTTAGTTAAGAAGCGAAAGAGTGCAGGTAGTGGTCATTCACTTGATCGAGATCTAAATTCTCTGAGGTTCTGTTGTGATTATTACGAGATGGAATCCGAGAAGTAGAGCAATGATTATCGTTACGTGAAGTGTGATTTTGCGTTTTCTGAGAGTGACTGGCATATAAAGGATTTTGACTGTTATCTTGACGAGAATTTGCATTTACTGCAGAGGAGCAACCTAAGGACATACGTTGAGATTTATCAGATACGACATTTTGATATTGGTTTTGAGAGTATGAATTGTTTTGGAAAATTTTAGGAATTTCATACAAGTGTAACAAAGTGTAACGCTTTTTATTACACTGTAAGCAATTTGAACTTGAGGTGCAATTTTCAATCAGATGTTTATTACCTAAACAATTTAAATAATAATGTTTAGATTTCTATGGGTATTATCGTTAACAGTATGAGCAAAATATGCTATAACTTAGGTAACGCTTTAATATCTCTTTCTTCCTCAAATATTTTCTTAGAACTATAATCCAGCTTTTGCTGAAAATTGAAAATTAATAATGCTTCAAGAATTTCTTTGTCTTCGAGTTTTAAGTTTTTCAATGACTAAGTTAGTTTTACAAGTAGTAGCAAAATCTCTCAAATTATGTGGATTACACTTTGTTATAATTGGAACATTTAAAATATTACTAAAATAAAAATTCACAATTTTATTTTTATTTGCAAATCTTTTCTTTAACACTGAAACTGCAGTAACAAAATTATCACTAGTTACATTTAATGAATTTTCAATACTTAAAGCTTTCACCTTTTAGTAATGTCTTTAAATAAAATTTTTCATTTGTAAATTGACTATTTTTTATCAATAAGTGAGGTGAACAAAAATGTTTCCCATTTAGAAAACTTACCAGAGAATTGAGGTATATTAGTTTGCGGCAATTTTAGTTTGGGATAATAGTAAGATGCTATATTGAAATTGTCATTTTGAGAAGTGTGACTGTCAGAGGAAGTGTTATTTTTAGGAGATAATTCTTCTATAGAATTTCTAATTGCAGCAAGAGTATCAAAATATTTGATTTCGACCTCGTCCCTATCCTCAGGATCTGTTTGATCCTCTATATCAATTAAATAATTTTCAATTTCATCTTGAGCAGTATTATATTTCATAAATGCATCTTGCAAAACGTCATCTCTTGACTTACATTTTTTGGTATCATCTTCAATACCTTTATCTTGCAAAACCCAATTATGAATTCTAGTAATTTGAGCCTTAGCACTTGTGCGAGTTGATTTTAACTTTAACATATCCATTGTGACAATTAAACCTTATGAAATACGTTTTAAGTAAATTAAAATATAACGCAATAAAGATTAATATAAAAGTAAAGCACAAAATGTTCTTTATTGTGAACTACTTGGAAAAATACCTGAATCCTCTTGGAAAGTTGAAAATTCACTTAGTTCTTCTTGGAGATTTGAAAGTTCACCTTCAAATTAAACTGCATTCGGCTTCCTTAAAAGACTGCGACTCGCCAAATCGTAACTGATTTATTCTGCCTCGATGTAGGATGTAGGAAACTGATTTATCTGGCTCGATGGGACCAAAAATGTAGGAGTTTTGTCCTAAACTTCTTACTTTATTTGAGAACACGAAGGACCATGGGATTTTAGAAAACACTTTCTTTACTAACACAATTCAACTTCAATACGAAACTACGCAAATATTATACAATGTCCGACTCCAACAGAATTCGTGAAATTTCTTCAAAAATTATAAATGTAGATACCTTTGTTTTTCATTAATAACACATGTACTATAGTATATATATATATATATATATATATATATATATATATATATATATATATATATATATATATATATATATATATATATATATATATATATATATATATATATATATATACATATTTGTGTGTGTGTGTGTGTGTGTGTGTGTGTGTCTGCTTTTGTCATCTAATTCCTGCGTTCGTTGTCCGAAGCCTGCCTTTTGTTGATTTACATTTCCTTTATTTGTATGTGGAAATTATCTTACCTTACCGTATGTTTAGGATATTAATGGAAATGAAGTTCTCAACTTGTAGTTCGTTTGAAAATAAAGTTAATACCTTATATTTATTACTCAGTACAAGAACGTGTAAGTACGTATCCTTTAATGCAAAATACGTTTAAGGAACAACAAATCAGCATAGTGGTGTTTTGGTACGGTTATAATGCAAAAACGCAGCTGATTTCGGTTTCTAAGATAAAAACATTTGGGTGCACAACCTAGTAACTGTAATGTTGTTGACATAGGTCAAATATACGTTTTATTATTAAATACAGATTTGATCATATTCCATTTTGAATTGTCAGTAAAGATAGATTATAGGCTTGTATAGTTGTGTTGATTTAGTAATTATTTAAAATCGTAAAGCTTTAAGAAAATACCGTTATAGTTATTTTATGCTCAAATTAATCAGACATTTTTTTCTTAGTATACACATAAATACAGCTGTTTAGTGTTATTCAGACTACCTATGGTATTAATGTACAACTTTCTCAATATTTGTAGTATTTTAATAACTAAACGTATACAATTTAGTGTCCAACAAAAAAAAACAAACAAATGCTTTACTGATTATATCTATGGACATATCTTTGCATCCCTTACAACCTGTTCGAACAAAGTTTTCAACCTATAGTAAGTTTCGTGAGTAATGTGCCTTGCTGAGCTAAAGCGTGGTGCAAACTTATCCTTTAATAATTTCAATCACACCCGTTAAGTTTTATTTGTTATAGTATGTTGCATCATCGGAACGGAAGTTAGCAAAAACATTTTCAAATAAATTCAGCAGGTACTATTGCTGTTGATTCAAAAAGGTTCATTAAATTAGTAAACAAAATTCATATATGAATATGTATCTCATAACAGGAATTCAGATATTTAAGAATTAAGATAAGCCGCTAAATACGTTAAAGAATTTTGTATAAATATAACATAAATCGTATATTCAAGTTCAAAATAAATTTTCAAGTTAATATTCAAAACTTTTTAATGAATTTTAAAGCAAATTATAAATTAATGTTTATATTAAAAATAAATTAACATTAAATTCAGAATTTATAAAAGATAACGAACCGTCACTGATCAAACTGTGACTTATTTTAGTTTGAAGAGCAAACCATATAAAGGCGTCACTTATCGATAAAATTTATACTAAATTCAACAAAAATTGTTAACAAATAGAATAAATTAAATAGCGTTTGGAAAATCATGTCTTGATCAATCAGTATTGCATATTAATTTTACACATAACTTTTGCGCCACCTTTTAGGGTAGATTCTAGAGAGTTTCATACAAAATCAATTAAAAATTGATGTAGTAAATGATTTCGATAGGGGAAAAAATGTAGTTCAGTTGTATCATGATGTTGGACACATATTATTTGAAAATTTCTGACATTCTACGTAGTAAAATAGAACAATTTAAATATCCCTCCTGCTAAAGGGGTGAGAAATTATAAATAGGTCTACGGAACGAGGTACGGTCTGTCTGCAATATTGAATTATCATGAGTGAGTCTGCATTTGACGTGCATGCGGAAATGTTAAAACCTTAAAATTTTCGGCCATTTTTATTATTGTAATTTGAAATCTGTTTGTGATTGTATACAGGATTTAAAAGGCCAAAGTGTTAAGTTATGCGGTTTGGTTAAAAATATTATTAAAATATTAAGGGAACTAATAAATCAAATAATTTACAATTATACTTATAAAATCACTTACATTTATACCTATAAAAGTAAATAGTGAATGGACATGGTCCACAACTCTTTGTTTATAATTGAAAAGCCAAAAGATTTGTTAAACCGTATATAATCTTGGAACTTAACAAACAAGTAGGTGAAGGTAACCGTATTAAATAATTGCGTCTTAAATTGGAATAGTATTCCAAAATAGTTCAAAGGTACCATAACCTATATTGTGTATGGAACTGAACGGCTGATCAGTGTCTCGAGTAACTACTGTAAGGAAAATAAACTGGATTGTCAAGAACCCAATTGTAGTTCAAGAGGATTAAAACATTTTTATACCGCACTTATCCCGGGAAATACTCTAGTGTTGGACATATCGTGAATCAAAGGAAATTGACAGTGGATTATTACTCCAACGACATAAGGGCTCTTATGTTTTTATATTATATTGAAATACGTCAAATGCCGCGTGCTGAAAGTATATTCCATTTTCTTTTTTTTATAATATTCATTACACTTATTGATAGAGTAAACAGATTGTATAAGAATTCAACCATTTAATCTATATGTTAGATGTACTTAGGTAAGTATAGCTGGATGGTTGTTATACAAAAGACATCAATATTTATATCTGTGACGTTATACAATAAATTTGTTACACTTATATTTACTGTTTAACTTAAATTGGTGTAGTCGATTTGTATCTTGGATTTCATTATTCCAGTTTAGTGCACAGTAAGTAGAGAGTTCCACAATATTAGGTTGGAAAGAAGTATTTGGACTGAGTAAATTTAAGAGAGATCAGTATAAATTTGCCAATACCTCAATTGTTTGAGTTTTAAAGAAATCAAAGAAATAATTTATTTGTCATTGTTCCTGAGTAAAGGGAGCGTATAACACATTTATTAGTTCAGTCCATAAATAAATTGAATGTAAATCAATATTGATGACTAAAGGTCAGAGTTGAATTTAATTAAACTGAGAAAATTTTTTCACAATATTTAACAGGTAGATTGAGCAACCCTCTACTATTATTATATTAAATAATTTAGAAGTAAAGTCAATACTAAATTCAATTACAGCCAATAAGGCTCGATTCACAATTCAAATTAAGATATTTTACCAGAGTTAGTCGTGGTTAGTTTCGATTACAATACAACTTACATGATTTTAATATACTAAAGAGCTAGCATATTTCTCCCAATCATGTTAAATAATCTTTTCTGTGCGTGCGCAAATATTTTATTACACTGTAGGACAAAATTTGGGTAAAGCCTCAAACCGTATTTATCTTTTGATGGAGTTTCAGAACTTATTTGTTCATTGTAGTAATTTTTATAAAAACCCCATGCCATTTTAATGGGGTCATACTGACAATGATAAATAGGCAATTGCGAAACTTCATACATATACTTAATCAAAATATTATCGCCTACAAATTTTTTGACCAGTTGATTTTTGTAACTTAGCCCTCAACTTCGAGCCCGTACATAATCAACCACTCCTGCTTATCTTCCTTATTAGAAAATGATAGTGGCTTGTCTAACTTAATCGAATGGTACGGTGCGTTATCCACAACCACCACACAATTTTCGAGTAGTTTGTATAGCGCAGGTATCAGCTGTTTAATCACCCAATTTCAAAACCGATCCCTGTTGATAGTATTATGATAATTACGATCCTCGTTCCTTTAATCTAGTGAATGGTCGTACTTTTAAAAACCCTAAATTACATCCCGCGTTAAAGATGATATACATTTTACCTTCTGCTTTAATTTTGATGGATTACATTTGATGTCAGAATCGTTCAGACAACGATGGCTATTAGACCTATTTTGACAAATCCCGTTTCGTCTAGATACACAAATTTGCCTACAACGACGTGTTTCATTTCACGCAAAATTATATCTCTATTGACATGTTTGTGTTTGCAACCCAGTGCACTCTCAATGACGTTAGTACGTTAGTACACACATCCATCCTTCAAGCTGAGGCTATTGCCGTAATCAAATGCGCGGTGGCCATTTCGGTCAAAGGGTCAGTGGTAGTGCGGATGTACATCTGCTTCGGACAATCAGGTGATACTCAAGGATCTAGCAGCCTACACCCTGGCATCTAAGCTGCTTGTGGAGGACTACACAGTACTGGAAGAAATACCAAGGCGTAACCGTGTTACGTTAATGTGGGTCCGAAGTCAAAAGGGGATAGCCGGAAACGCGGAAGATTGGATGGAAGCTGCTTATAGAGTATCTAGTAGTTGGTGGAGTGATAAGAAGCCAGCTAAAGAATGAGTGGAAAAGCTTATGGGACTCACTGGGATCACTGGATTGGGATATTCCAGGAGACGTATTAGTTGCCAGGAGACCAAGAGAAAGCTCCTTGTAAGTACTCAGTAGAAGTGAACTAAGGGCATTTTTAGGCCTGGTTACTGAACATTGCCTTTTCGGATATCATTCCAATAAAATCGGGTTAGCTAGTGATGACAGATGCCGCCTCTGCCTTGAGAGGAGGCAGCAGAACACATCCTCTGTTGGTGTGAGACTGTTGGCTAACAAGGTTTTGATGAGGGTGATGCACAATAGATCAACGCAATCAAAGTGCGAAGGCGTAATATGGGCTAACCAATTAATTTAAAAAGAACCCATTGACTTCACAATTCTAAGTAATCTCGTACGACTTCCATCAAAATCGAAATCTGTTTTAATGTGATGATACAATTTTTCCAAAGTAGAATATTCATTTTTCGAACTAAATTGCCCAACTAGTCATTGGTGACATCCAAAATCCGCGTTTACCACAATACATCTACTTTAATTTTGAGGTCTTTCCGTTATAATGTCTGGAATAGTTCGTTATGAAGCCTAAAACCAAATACATACTTAATGTGCGGACGAATAAGTGATTTAAGTTTTACGTACTTGAAATATTATTACGATAAGTTCCCCACTACTTTTCCCCGTTCACTACTTCAAGGTACTTACAACTTGTTATGTACCACAACTGGTGCATCTGTACCTGTTTTATTTTATAAATTAGAAGGCGGGTTGAATTGGAACCATTTAGTAAATATGGGCAGCTGTTGTATATTTTGATAGCAGGAATAAGGTGTGCTTGGAGATAGGTTGTTAAGAAAACAATTGAGAAGGTTGTTCATTTTTGATATTTTGAAAAAATTGAATGCACTATTTAGTCTGCTGGAATTACATAGAATAAAAAGGTAATGTTATATATTCACTAATTGTATTTTTCTTTTAGTAAATGCTTATATTGTTATGACCTCAACAAAAGGGTAACAATTATAATATTAATATAACTCTATTTGAAGATAGAAGGTTCTTTTATAATTTAACTTTTAAACTAGATAATAATTGGAATGAGTATATGATTTATATTACAATACCATGATAAGAGTGATTATTCCATCTAATATAAATTAATACGAATGATAATTTGAAAGTTAATATTACATCACAATCTTGTCATTTAATGTAGAGAGGTCTCTTGATTTCACTTTTAATATATTTTATTTTGACATTTCACACCTATAATGTAGCATATTTGAAGATGAATTTGTAAAGGTAGTGGAAGCGTGAAACGGCTCCCGGATAGAACTGCCATAATGCTGACCTTGGGGTGATAACCGGTGTAACACTAAAGTATGTTTATCGTTGTAAATGCAGACACTTAACGTGTTTGTGATGTTTTTACTTATATACAGTTAGTTAACTGTATTACCTGGTCATCACCATTTATGAAATACAGGCCCGTATTAAATTAATGCCACACTGATTTATGAAGGTTAGAGTAGGGTGATAGCAATTTAATTTTTCAATAACAATAGAGTCTAAATACGCAATGAAGATAGAACTACATTGCACTTGCTTATAAATGTATACACTGTGTTACCTTTAGTTTATCCTCCCTTAGATACTCGCAACACATATATACCGTAACACTCTTTTACACAACATAAGTAGTCCTATCTAGTTTTTCATGACGACCATTGGGCTTAAATAAGTTCGTGCATTAACTTTGTTCTTGCATTCGAGTTAACACTATTTCCGATGACTTTTGGCATTTTCTTAACAAATTATTATTATTGCAATGAGACATGATCATCATATACGTTACTTAAGTGGGCGACACAGCACGATTACTTTTGACAGGACGACGTCAAATTTTAACAATTGGGACACCACTACAAGAAAAAAATATCATGGCGCGCTCTAATGCAAAATAAGATGGAACAGAGTACATGTTTATTTTAGCTTGACAGGACAATTTTGATACTGACATTTGAGCGATTTCCTAACAAGAACGTCGTAATAATCATTAAAGTTTGCTGGAAAAATACTCACTTATGATATTTTAGATAATGACCTTTATTTTATGTGTTGTTATATATAAATTCAATACACGGGTGGCTGCACTCATTTCTAAATTTAACTTTTATTTTGTTTTAATAATAATAAATTAAAAATTGAACGACACGATGTTAGGTTGAATGCGAAATCATACAATAGTTTCCATCTCTAGTTTTTTTTTTGCCCTTATGAATATAACATATCCATTTGGCACCCTCAAAGTGTTACATATCAATAATAATTTTTACGTTCAAAGCTTGAATAAGTAGAAAAGAGAGGACCGGAATAATTTGTAAACGTATATGGCTACTGCAATGTGTTAACCTGAGATAAAAGAAAGTATTACAAATGTGTTAGATAAAGAAAGAAACTCCTTTGAAAATCCAAAGAAAATATGATTCGTTTCGGGTTGAAAATCATAATTCACAATTGGAATACGCTCGCTGAGTCTTTTGACCAATAATATATGCCAATGCATTCCCAAGTCTGTAGTGTAAGCATCGGCTTTTCTATATATCAGTCTACATTTTGATGTCCTTAGGAACATTTACATGAACGATATCTACCTACAAATTAAATCAATATTTTTTTATTTTAATCTAATTGTACATTTCGAGCAAATGTTAAAATTCCCTCGTGACAGATTTTCTATTAATATTTTTTAACCGCATAATCTGATGAAATCTTCCTCCTTGTCCGTTCGGCTCAGTTCACGACCCGGAAAATTAAGTTTGTGTCCTGGTTTAAAAAAAACGGCGAACAAGTGTTGGGTTACAGCTTATTGTATCAGAGTGATTTTCGTTTCTTATTTAGCGAGACGGATTGTGTTTTCACGCGGACCCTAACATTTATTTACTCTCTTGCTTCGTCCATTATTTATTTATTTTTATATTCATTGATCTTTTTCGGAACGTGACATTCATATTTTTATTGATCGTTATGTTTTTGGATTGGAAATTCATTATTTCTGAGTTTGAAGACGAGAATAGAGCTAGATATAGAAATATTTGAACGGATTGGACTAGGAAAAGGGTAGTGTTTGTTTAGCTTAATATCAAAATGTGTAAAAGTAAAAAATATTGAAGTTGTAAGACTAAATATAGGGTATAAAACAAACAAAATTTGAAAACAACCACCATACTTTACCCATTTTCGCATAAAACACATTATTTCCCGGCACGTCCCTTAGATTAACAGGTACTTAGGGGAAAGTCCGAAAATTTACACCTGATTACATCAGTATTCCAAGCAAGACTTTCTAGATCTGTCTCCGTCCACTTCACTACCCACGTATACACTTATTTGTAATTCTACAAGTCATCACAACCTTAAACTTACCGACTCGTCCCTTTAATTTACTTTACTTACATCTTGCATTTTCAGTCCGGTTTTTTTCTATAACTAGTATTTCAAACTTTAATCTTAAAACAAAGACATAAAAGCTTTTAAGCGACAAGCGACGGCAACTAGATTATTACTTTAGAAAGCTGATAAACGAAATACAATTTTCAAAACTGTGTGGAAAATGTCAGAAACGCGAAATATATTTGATTACCCAAGAGGGTCGACTAAGCTGATTTAGACGATTTTAGGTCTAAAGTAGAACTCGAAAAAAGGTTTTTCAACTTGCTACGTTTTTAATAACTGGTAATAAATGACGTCATTGAGCATATAGCCGATATTTCTTTGAATTCAAATATGGCTGCCGCTGTATCTTACAGACAATGATACTTTCTCAAAAGACTGTGAGCTAATACTCTGTTGTAATCAAACATAGATAATGTAGGCGTCATTCGCAACGAAAGCCTTATGTAATTATATTTTATAAATTAGAAGGCGGGTTGAATTGGAACCATCTAGTAAATATGCGCGGCTGTTGTATATTTTGATAATGTAATAAAGTGTTCGAAATGGTTTAAAAAATTTAATAACAAATAAATAGGTTTTTAAGTGTAAAAATGTTCTCCAAAAACAAATCGTTAAACTAACTGGAGATACAAACCATTCACCAAAAATAATGCCGTTGTCCCAGTCGGAAGATTAAAGTAAGGTGGTTCAATACTTTGATTTGCTTAATTACCACTAATTCTGCTCCATTATCTCCACTTAAATATAAATATAGAAACTGCAATTTAACAATAATAAAAATGATCTCGGACGCCAAGTTAATGTTTAATATTGCTCGGAATAACTAAACCGAGGTTTACAATAAAAATTTTATCGAAATGTAAAAAATAAAAATATATACAGACTATGTTTATTAACAGTTAAAATGATAAGGTTAAATAAAATATATCTTAAACCTAGTTATAGCCTTAAATTCATAAAAAAATCATTAAAAATAAAATACCTGTTCGTAAAATCTTGTACACAAACTTTTTAATAACCTCTGGTATCTAAACTCTTACGGAAATTTTAACTAAGGTGATGTCATCTTTGCCACAATATTGCGCAATATCTTGATATAATGCTTTACGTTGTAAACCACACCCATGAATGGAACTTTCCTTCTTATAAATTTATCTTCATGAAATTGAATAATCCGTTTTTTGCATTTTCTTGAAATGTTTAAATAAAAAATTGCAATCATAAAATGAAAGCGTACGTAAAAATAGAATTAAACGTACTTAAAATGTAATTAAAGTAGAAAAGTAAAAGTAATAAAAGTGTCACTCAAAGTAAAAAAAAGTAAAAGTGCCTGAAAAGAGCAAATGTTTGAATTTTTAATAAATGCGTTAATTTATCTTACCATTAAATCAATGGCACTTCCACAAAATTTAGGTGGAAACCCAAAAAAAAGCTTTCTACTCAACATAACAATCATCAGGAAGTGCTAAAATCGACGCCTAGAATATCAGACGATGTAGCCGTGCGCGAAAAGATTTGCGCAAAGGATTAAGTCAACGATGACGCGTTGCGCGATAATAAGTACAGAATTATAGAACTATAAACCCCTAAAAGATATGCAACTTAAGTTACATCAAAATGCAAATTAAGTTGCCTACCACATATTTACAACTAAATCAATGAAGAACATAAATTACTGTATATTTTAATACAACTCAAAATGGATTGTTACAATAGTAGAAATAAGGTGTGCTTGGAGATAGATTGTTAAGAAAATAATTCACAAGGTTGTTCATTTTTGATATTTTGAAAAATATTGAATGCACTGTTTTGCATTCGAGTTAACACTCTTTCCGATGACTTTTGGCATTTTCTTAACAAATTATTATTAATTCAATGAGACATGATCATCATATGCGTTACTTAAGTAGGCGACACAACACGATTACTTTTGACAGGACGACGTCAAACTTTAACAATTGGGACACGACTACAAGAAAAAAATATCATGGCGTGCTCTAATGCAAAAGAAGATGGAACAGAGTACATGTTTATTTTAGCTTGACAGGACAATTTTGATACTGATATTTGAGCGATTTCCCAGCAAGAACGTCGTAATAATCATTAAACTTTGCTGGAAAAATACTCACTTATCATGTTTAGATAATGACATTTATCGTTAAGTATTTTATGTGTTGTTATATATAAATTCAGTACACGGATGGTTGCACTCATTTCTAAATTTAACTTTTATTTTGTTTTAATAATAATAAATTAAAAATTGAACGACACGATGCTAGGTTGAATGCGCAAATCATACAATAGTTTCCATCTCTAGTTTTTTTTTGCCCTTATGAATATAACATATCCATTTGGCACCCTCAAAGTGTTACATATCAATAATAATTTTTACGTTCAAAGCTTGAATAAGTAGAAAAGAGAGGACCGGAATAATTTGTAAACGTATATGGCTACTGCAATGTGTTAACCTGAGATAAAAGAAAGTATTACAAATGTGTTAGATAAAGAAAGAAACTCCTTTGAAAATCCAAAGAAAATATGATTCGTTTCGGGTTGAAAATCATAATTCACAATTGGAATACGCTCGCTGAGTCTTTTGACCAATAATATATGCCAATGCATTCCCAAGTCTGTAGTGTAAGCATCGGCTTTTCTATATATCAGTCTACATTTTTGATGTCCTTAGGGAACATTTACATGAACGATATCTACCTACAAATTAAATCAATATTTTTTTTATTTTAATCTAATTGTACATTTCGAGCAAATGTTAAAATTCCCTCGTGACAGATTTTCTATTAATATTTTTTAACCGCATAATCTGATGAAATCTTCCTCCTTGTCCGTTCGGCTCAGTTCACGACCCGGAAAATTAAGTTTGTGTCCTGGTTTAAAAAAAACGGCGAACAAGTGTTGGGTTACAGCTTATTGTATCAGAGTGATTTTCGTTTCTTATTTAGCGAGACGGATTGTGTTTTCACGCGGACCCTAACATTTATTTACTCTCTTGCTTCGTCCATTATTTATTTATTTTTATATTCATTGATCTTTTTCGGAACGTGACATTCATATTTTTATTGATCGTTATATTTTTGGATTGGAAATTCATTATTTCTGAGTTTGAAGACGAGAATAGAGCTAGATATAGAAATGCAATGTCTATTTGAACCGATTGGACTAGAAAAAGGGTAGTGTTTGTTTAGCTTAATATCAAAATGTGTAAAAGTAAAAAATATTGAAGTTGTAAGACTAAATATAGGGTATAAAACAAACAAAATTTGAAAACAACCACCATACTTTACCCATTTTCGCATAAAACACATTATTTCCCGGCACGTCCCTTAGATTAACAGGTACTTAGGGGAAAGTCCGAAAATTTACACCTGATTACATCAGTATTCCAAGCAAGACTTTCTAGATCTGTCTCCGTCCACTTCACTACCCACGTATACACTTATTTGTAATTCTACAAGTCATCACAACCCTTAAACTTACCGACTCGTCCCTTTAATTTACTTTACTTACATCTTGCATTTTCAGTCCGGTTTTTTTCTATAACTAGTATTTCAAACTTTAATCTTAAAACAAAGACATAAAAGCTTTTAAGCGACAAGCGACGGCAACTAGATTATTACTTTAGAAAGCTGATAAACGAAATACAATTTTCAAAACTGTGTGGAAAATGTCAGAAACGCGAAATATATTTGATTACCCAAGAGGGTCGACTAAGCTGATTTAGACGATTTTAGGTCTAAAGTAGAACTCGAAAAAAGGTTTTTCAACTTGCTACGTTTTTAATAACTGGTAATAAATGACGTCATTGAGCATATAGCCGATATTTCTTTGAATTCAAATATGGCTGCCGCTGTACTCTTACAGACAATGATACTTTCTCAAAAGACTGTGAGCTAATACTCTGTTGTAATCAAACATAGATAATGTAGGCGTCAGTCGCAACGAAAGCCTTATGTAATTATATTGATTTCTAAATTTTAAACGTAATTTAACTTTTTGCTGTATTAATTTAACGAACATTGAAACTTGACAAAATTTATAATTCCTAATTACTTTTAAATCTCTCTATAAGATGATTAATCGCCTATTAGCTTTATTTTTATTAAAACAAAACATGTTCTCTGCACGATAGAAGAAAGTAACTTATTATCGTATATCTTTTTGCTTAGATTGGCAGAAATGCTCAAATTCTGTGCACCTTAGCTACCTTTCGTGAAGGAGTTGAATAATGTGTACACTTTACCATAAACAAATTGTGCATTAATCGCTTTTCAAAATTGGTTGCCTAGTATCGGACAGTGAGGGTCGCGAATATCTCTCAACATTCTTTCACTGCAGAATATACTTTATCATAACCTAATTGTTTATTAATACCTTTTCACCATTTTCTAAAATCTCAAAAATTCCATACTTTGAAATTGTAAAATTGATTGCCATAGAAGCGACACTCTCTTTTTTTACGTCACAAGCATCCCTTTCACTTTTTATATGCCCACGTGGAGACCGATTTTCACCCTTTTCTTATAGGCCTTTCAACCCTAATTATTTTACTCGCTTACGTGAAGGACCGTATTTATACCCTTATTTTGAGATGGTGATCTTTTAATTATTTTATTAATATAAGATGGTAATCTTTAATTATTTTAATTAATTATCCTAGATTCTCAATCTGATAGTTTATAAGAAGATGATGATCTTTTAATTTTATTAATTAATTATTTTAGCCTGAAATTATGAAAATATAGTTTATTTAATTTTTGTTTTACTATTAGCATTTATTAGAACTTGTTTATCAGATATATTTAAGAATTGATTAGATAATAATAATCACGTATACATTGACTGTATTCCTCATTTTACTTTATTAGCGTATTTTTATCAAATGAGGCTGTTATTACATTTATTTTAATGCCTATCTACAGGTTGTATTTAGGTGCTGGTCTAGAGATGTTTAGGCTGGACTGTGCGATTTGGACCTAGGTCTAGGACTTTGAGTTGGTCTTAGGGTTATTTTGATGGTATTAAGGTCCTTCTGGCTATATTAAAGCAGTGCCCCTGGAGGTTAGGCAAATGCACAGCATACAATGTTGGAAATTGCATAATTAATAAGAATTATTATTAAAATTATCGACCCTATTGCTTTAAAATGGCCACATGCTATTGGATGATTTTTACCTAAAACGTTGTATTTCTAATAAGGAGGTTCTTGTGCGACACGTGTAGGGCTTCGCAACCTTATATAAGATAAGTGTAGAGCTTAGCCTATCGTGGCCCCTTGGTGCAATTGTATGTTGTTCTAACTTGCTTACAGCTGTAGGCCCTCGCCCTGTCATACAAAAATTGTATTATAATAAGGAGGTTCTTGTAAGGCAGGACTTGTATCAGGGTCTGTGCCCTGGTCCCTTTGAGTAAAAATTGATTTTAGTGCCATCTAGTGGCGTAAAGACAATGAACATTTCTATAATAGAAGCTGATAATGCACACCTCTCTCTTGCTCTATCTTGTTTCTTCCTCCCCCTCTCTCTTTCTCACACACACACACACACACACACACACACACACACACACACACACACACAAACAATTCAATTAATTAATCAATCTCAAACAAAGCACGCTCGATCACCAGATCAATCTCAACCAATCAACCGAAATTATGTCTTACAGTTTTGCGGAAATCAGATTACAGTTGAAACTGAATACATTCAAGTCTAATTAAATATGACGTGAAATAATAAATAATTTCTACCCTAATGGAATGATGCTTTATGTATAGGCAGATCCTCTAAACAGCCACCACCTATACATTCGGAACATCATATCTGATTTATTTGCATGTTAATTACTTCACACAAAATTGTTTCATTGTAACGTGTTCATTAACATTTGTAAAACCCATTAAAAAGTAATGATTACTTATATAACATAGAGTTAAATTAAATAACATGATTTTAAGAATATCAAGTTGATATAACGGAAATAAAAGGCAAAAGGTTTTAATGGTTTATTATTATATAAGTGAATTAACAATAACTAACTTTAAAATCCACGAATGCGTACTTACTATTTTGTAGAGCTGATCTTATGACGTTATCCTATAAGCATGATAATACATTTTAAAAATCTTTATCGGTATTTTTGTTAGCAATATCAGGTAAAAACATATATTAAAATAATACGCTTACCTTAGAAGTTTTCCTTCAACACTACCATATGTTAAACTGAAATTTTTATACAACGTGTCTCACTAAAACACGCTTTGTGAATGGCTGAATATAAAACACTCGATTACATACCTGTCATTAACTATTTTAGAAAGTAATACAGAAAAACCTGAATTCTTATTTAACAAACATGTACTTACAAAAATTTACATTCAAAACACAAATATTTTTTAAATTTTGCTAACGCGGAAATTACTTTTTTAAATGATTGAATCTTCAGGTGACGTAAAAACTCATTATACAGTGATTACACATTAAATACTTAAAATATGTAACTTTATACTACGTCTATTATTACATAGAGATGGGATTATTCTTAAATTTAATTGATTTCGATAGAGCTCTGGAAATACTACAACCGTTCGAAATCTTGCTTCTTCTCTCGATATCAAAAAAGCTATACTAGTGATACATTAAGTAAGCATAATAGCGGATACAGCTACATTGCTAACGATTATTGATGTTTTTTTGCATGAGATTTTTTGAATGAGACAGCCTCCCAGGTATTTTTTAAGAAAAGCTATACACATCTCACGAGATCAAACGAGATTTTTGAGATACAATCTCCTTATCATATGCACCTTGAACGATTATATTGTAACCTATAAAGCAAAAAAAGCTAATTAAACATAACTCCATGGACAGGGTATAGCAAGCAACGTTGCCAATTATAGCTTTTTAGTCAACACAATAGTGCCTACAACTACATACAATCGACTAGCACTGCTTTAGCACGAGGATCAAACGAAAAACACGCATGTTCGCACGCACGGGGCGTACGCACGCACGTTCGCACGTACGCACGCTCGCACGTACGCACGCTCGCACGTACGCACGCTCGCACGTACGTACACTCGCACGTAAGCACGCTCGCACGCACGCACTTACGTACGCTCGCACGCACGCACGTATGCGCGCACACAACCACACACACACCTTGCTATACCCTGTCCATGGAGTTATGTTTAATTAGCTTTTTTTTTTGACAGATGTATTTATTTATGATAAGATCAGGCATGCATGTAAAGTAATATAGAGGTGAAACTAACTAGCTAATGTGTTTTGCTACTACTACACGTATCACAATATTGAAGATTCTGTTTATGTATTAGAAAACGTATTACAGTCTCGAAACGGAATGCAGATAAAAATTGAAGGAAGTGAATACGGTACAACTTCTGCGAACGAGCTGAAAGATTTGAAAGCGTATGCAGCAGCATTTCCAGAGCCGTGTTGAAACCAGTTAATTTAGAGCTAACCTCATGTCCATGTAATAATGTCTGATAAACTATTAGGGTTATTAGCTTGCTTTATAGGTTACAATATAATCGTTCAAGGTGCATATGATAAGGAGATCGTATCTCAAAAAATCTCGTTTGATCTCGTGAGATGTGTATAACTTTTCTTAAAAAATACCTGCGAGGCTGTCTCATTCGAAAAATCTCATGCAAAAAAACATCAATAATCGTTAGCAATGTAGCTGTATCCGCTATTATGCTTACTTAATGTATCACTAGTATAGCTTTTTTGATATCGAGAGAAGAAGCAAGATTTCGAACGGTTGTAGTATTTCCAGAGCTCTATCGAAATCAATTAAATTTAAGAATAATCCCATTTCTATGTAATAATAGACGTAGTGTAAAGTTACATATTTTAAGTGTTTAATGTGTAATCACTGTATAATGAGTTTTTACCTGAAGATTCAATCATTTAAAAAGTAATTTCCGCGTTAGCAAAATTTAAAAAATATTTGTGTTTTGAATGTAAATTTTTGTAAGTACATGTTTGTTAAATACGAATTCAGGTTTTTCTGTATTACTTTCTAAAATAGTTAATGACAGGTATGTAATCGAGTGTTTTATATTCAGCCATTCACAAAGCGTGTTTTAGTGAGACACGTTGTATAAAAATTTCAGTTTACACACATATGGTGTTGAAGGAAAAACTTCTAAAGGTAAGCGTATTATTTTTAATATATGTTTTTACCTGATATTGCTAACAAAATACCGATAAAGATTTTTAAAAATGTATTATCATGCTTATAGGATAACGTCATAAGATCAGCTCTACAAAATAGTAAGTACGCATTCGTGGATTTTAAAGTTGTAGTTATTGTTAATTCACTTATATAATAATAAACCATTAAAACCTTTTGCCTTTTATTTCCGTTATATCAACTTGATATTCTTAAAAACATGTTATTTATATTTAACTCTATGTTATATAAGTAATTATTACTTTTTAATGGGTTTTTACAAATGTTAATGAACACATTACAATGAAACAATTTTGTGTGTAAATAATTGAACATGCAAACAAATCAGATATGATGTTCCGAATGTATAGGTGGTGGCTACTTAGAGGATCTGCCTATACATAAAGCATCATTCCATTAGGGTAGAAATTATTTATTATTTCACGTCATATTTAATTAGACTTGAATGTATTCAGTTTCAACTGTAATCTGATTTCCGCAAAACTGTAAGACATAATTTCTGTTGATTGGTTGAGATTGATCTGGTGATCGAGCGTGCTTTGTTTGAGATTGATTAATTAATTGAATTGTTTGTGTGTGTGTGTGTGTGTGTGTGTGTGTGTGTGTGTGTGTGTGTGTGTGAGAGAGAGAGAAATATAGAGGGGGAGGAAGAAACAAGATAGAGCAAGAGAGAGAGGTGTGCATTATCAGCTTCTATTATAGAAATGTTCATTCGTCTTTACGCCACTAGATGGCACTAAAATCAATTTTTTTACTCAAAGGGGCCAGGGCACAGACCCTGATACAAGTCCTGCCTTACAAGAACTTCCTTATTATAATACAATTTTTGTATGACAGGGCGAGGGCCTACAGCTATAAGCAAGTTAGAACAACATACAATTGCACCAAGGGGCCACGATAGGGGCTAAGCTCTACACTTATCTTATATAAGGTTGTGAAGCCCTACACGTGTCGCACAAGAACTTCCTTATTAGAAATACAACGTTTTAGGTAAAACATCATCCAATAGCATGTGGCCATTTTAAAGCAATAGGGTCGATAATTTTAATAATAATGTCTTATTAATTATGCAATTTCCAGCATTGTATGCGTGTGCATTTGCCTAACCTCCAGGGGCACTGCTCTTAATATAGCCAGAAGGACCTTAATACCATCAAAAATAACCCTAAGACCAACTCAAAGTCCAAGACCTAGGTCCAAATCCTGCCCTCAGGTCCAGCCCTAAGACATCTCTAGACCAGCCCCACCCTAAATACAACCTGTAGATAGGCATTAAAATAAATGTAATAGCAACCTCATTTGATAAAAAATACGCTAATAAAGTAAAATGAGGAGATACAGTCAATGTATACGTGATTATTATTATCTAATCAATTCTTCAAATTATATCTGATAAACAAGTTCTAATAAATGCTAATAGTAAAACACAAAATTAAATAAACTATATTTTACATAATTTCCCAGGGGCTAAAAATAATTAATTAATAAAAATTAAAAGATCATCATCTTCTTATAAACTATCAGATTGAGAATCCCCCTAGGATAATTAATTAATAAAAATAATTAAAGATCACCATCTTATATTAATAAAAATAATTAAAAGATCACCATCTCAAAATAAGGGTAATAAATACGGTCCTTCACGTAAGCGAGTAAAAAATAATTAGGGTTGAAAGGGCCTCCGAAAAGAAAAGGGTAGAAAATACGGTCTCACACGTGGGTGTGTAAAAAATAGGGGTGAAAATACATGTCCTATACGTAAGCGAGTAAAAATAATTAGGGTTGAAAAGGGCCTTCGGAAAGAAATCTCACACGAGGGTATATAAAAATTAGGGTTGAAAATGCGGTCTCACACGTGGATATGCAAAAATAGGGGTGAAAAAATACGTCCTACACGTAAGCGAGTAAAAATAAGGGTGGAAAATCCGGTCTCCCACGTGGGCATATAAAAAAGTGAAAGGGGGCGGGGCTTGTGACGTAAAAAAAGGAGTGGGGAGGGTGTCGGCCTTCTACTATTGCCTAACATCGAACGATAAGAGTTGCTAATATCTCATAAGAATCCTTCACTGAATGATATTCCTTATTATAACGAAATTGTGTATTAATAGCTATTGAAAATTTTTCAAAATCCCAAAAATTTATTAACCATCCTTACCTTGCTATTGTAAAATTGACTGCCTAATATCGGACAATGCGGGTTCCTACTATCGCACAAGAATCTTTCAGTGCAGGATACCCTTTATCATAACCTAATTGTTTATGAATAGCTTTTTACCATTTGTTAAAATCTCAAAAACTTTTTTACCAGCCATACCTTACAATTATAAAATGAGTGCCTAATATCGGGCGACGAGGGTCGCTAATATCGCACAAGAATCTTTCAGTGCAGTATATTCTTTATCATAACAAAATTGTGTATTAATAGCTGCTCAAAAATTTTCAAAACCTCAAAAATTTGTTAACCATCCTTACCTTGCAATTATAAAATTAATTGCCTAATATCTGACAGTGAGGGTACCTAATATGGAATTATCGAATAAAATTTTTTCAGTGCAGGATATACTTTATCATAACCAAATTTTTTATCAACACCTTTAACAATTTTTCAGTCTCAAAAATTTGTTAGCCATCCATACCTTGCAATTATAAAATTGGTTGCCTAATATCGGACAGTGAGGGTCGCTAATACCGCATAAGATTCTTTCAGTGCAGTATATACTTAATCATAACCAAATTTTTCATAATTTTAAAGTCTCAAAAATGTGTTAACTATCCACACCTTGCAATTATAAAATTGCTTCCTAATATCGGACACGATCATTTCAGAGCAGAATACAACAAAAACTCATTTTTTTCAATTTAATTTAACGTTCAATACAACAAATAACATAAGAGAAATAATTAGAGTAGATATTTACGCACCTAAACATAAATCGCAAATAAATGTTGCTCACCTCAACGTAAAGGTAATTTACATCTAATCAATTCTTCCTCTCTGGTATTTTGTAAGAAAATGTTGATGCAGTATGGGCACTCGGCATTGTCTATATCATCATCGGAGTCAATTAACTCCATTTGTTCCTCACCCTCTTCTGGGAAAGAGCCTTCAATGTATACATTTTCTTTTGTGTTCCTTACACGTAAAAGATTTTTGGCTGTTTAGCTGTGTCTGCTTGATATTCACTTCCCCTCTTCATAACTCTTACATTTCTTTCTTCGCCAATGAGTGCTCAAGCTTTAATTTGTAAGATCCAGTTATTAAAGCTGTAGAACCAAGTTTCCAGCTTCCGCTGGTGGGATTTAAGAAACAACTTGGCATAGGACTAATATCCGCAGGCTAAACGTAGCAACAATAAGTGCAGAACTTGCAGATACAAGCTTCCTTTTTATAGTTGCCAAAGGAATTTCATCGTCACTCTCCCCTACTGGGGGCTCTGTTTTTTCATGGCGAGCGTGAATTGCACGATAATCGTATCTAAAGACTTGTCTGTTGATCAGAAGATGTCACATTTTCAGAACACATTTGCAGCGAACTCCACAATAAAATTGCAGCACGTAAGTAAGCTCTTCCCAATAATTTCGATATCTGACAAGGGGTTACACCTCTCTGGATGATTTTTCAGCCACAATTCCATTTCTAATGCATAGTATCTCTTAAAGGGCGACATAAACACTACAGCCAATAGCTGCAACTTATGGGTTGAGTGTGGTGGTAAGCTCACAATGTCAATGTAATTATCTCTTGCGATTGACATTAGGTAAATATTTCGTGTATGAGAGTAATGGCCATCTAAGATAAGCAGAACTACATCTTCTGGCATGAGTTTCACATGCTTAATAAAATGCTGAAGCCAAGTTATGAAGAAGTCTTTTGGATTCATCCAGATGGTTGGCGCCTTGCAACAGTGACAAGCGGTGCATTACTCAAAAGCCCAGCTTCCATGTTTTTTCTTGGAAATATCAACATCGGGAACAAATACACACCTGTATCATTCATGGAATTTACTATCGTAACAAGAGCTCCTCATTCAGATTATGTTAAATCACACACTTGTTTCTTATCTCGTAGGCTTAGGACCTTCCAAAGTTTATCTTGAACGGTAGTCACACCCGTTTCATTAAGATTAAAGATACGTTCTGGGTTAAATTCAATGTTATTTCTGACATCGTGTCCATTTCTAATCGGCAAGTGAATGCCAGTTTTTTAATTGGCTGCTCTCAGTCCAAAGATCCTTTTTCCCCAATCATGACAATATTTAACCAATAAATCTTCTATTTCTCTTGGTAAGGTTAGCTTTCTGCCTACTTCAATAGCGTCAGCTCATCTATATACTTTTGAGATTAGACACAATCGACTAGGTTGCTCTTGGGAACGTTAAACGTTTTAGCAGCCTTTAGATAGCACATTTCGTTGTTTATAACTACTTTAACTGCATTTTCCATTGAAATTCTTTCTCAATTTTTTTCGTTTCTTTTGCTGTGTCAGCTGGAATAGGATAAAATTACTTGAGCAATACCTAATTTACCATTGTATTAAGCTAAACCATTAAGGAAAGTTATAGTTTCCTAATAATAGATAATGCGATATTGGGTACGGTAATAATCCAGTATTGCGGTATTTAACCTCATTAAACTTATTTCAGACTTTGGGAGCTGATAATAAATTCTACATCCAATAATTTACGTATGAAATTGAAGACTGAAAGTCGTTTTAATCGGATAGTGTTTACTGAGCTATTATTCGAACTTAGCTTTTGACACTATAATGGCCACAATCACACTGTTTTAAAATTTGATCATTCCCATGTTGTAACCGATGTAAACTTACCACCTAAAATCGCCAGGCGTTGTAGTTTTCACAAAGACCGTCTGACATTCTACACTACTTATTGTTCTATTAGTCAAAAGATGGCGGTACTTAGTTTACGAAAAAGCCAGGTGTTTGTATTACAAATCTATCTGATAATCCAACTCAGAAGAACTGATTTCACACTTTAGTCGAATTCACTCTATTTTTTCTCAAGCACTTGACTACTCCACAATTCAAACTTGGTACCTATCACTTACTACTCTGGCACCTTTACCGAAAACCACTGATGTAATATATATATATATATATATATATATATATATATATATATATATATATATATATATAATATTGTGGTTGCGCAGAAGTTTATTGCGCAAGTGTATTGCGCCCAAACTTTTCGTGCATTAACGGGATCCATATGGGTTTCATTTCTACACTACTTTAGCTCATCGTGTTTTCTGTACTATAGGTGACTTATTTGAGTTTTCGGTGAGTTGTATTGTCGTCCTTTGAAAATACAATATATGTATGTTATCTGGATCTTTCAGTTTCGCCATTGCGAATGTTATTCTCATGTTCCTGTGTGATATCTTTGAGTGGTCTACTGCTTTTTCCTCTGTATGATACACTGCATTCGCATGGTAGGTTGTACATACAATTCTTGGAATTCTGGTCTTTATTGTATTGGTTAGTGCTTCCTTGAACGTTCTTGAGGACCTCATGATAGTGCATATATTGTATTTATACACAGCGGTAATACCATATACACCAGGTACCTTTTTTTTCTTTTTTTTAATGATTGTGGACCTGAACAGGCTAAATTAGGCCTATCGTACTAAAGCACTCAGGAACACTTAGGGGGATGGATAGAGGGATAATGAATTGCCAATATATGCCTATGAATAGCTACCCTAAATTTTCTCATATCATAAGTGAGAGGAAAACAGGAACTAGAGAGATCATTCCAGAGTTTAGAAGCCGTGTAGAAAAATGTGGATTGCGCCCGTTTGGCACGACAAGTGGAGATTTGTACTGCATACTGATGATGTGAATGAGCGAACCGAGTGTTTCTCGCAAAGATAGCCGGAGATGGTATCAAAGAATGTAATTCACCAGCACAATAGCCGTTGTAATAACGATAATACAAAGAAAGAACTGAAACCATCCTTCTATGCTCAAGGGACTGTATGTGAGAAGTTAAGGATGGGTCATTTATAAGCCTAATCGCTCTCTTTTGAATACGATCAACGATATCGAGAGCGTATTGGGGAGCACTAACCCAAAGGTGAGAATTATATTCCAGATGAGGCCGAATTTGGGCCTTATACAGCAGCAGGAGTTGTCGAGAGGTAAAGTACTGCTTAGATCTGTACAAAAATCCTATTTTACGAGCAGCTGTTTTGGTAGCTGACAGAAGATGGTCAACCCATGAGAGATTTGAAGATACAGTCATACCCAACAGAGTAATAGACTCTGAAAACTTAAGAACTGAGCCATTCATACTTACAACAGGAAATGATCGATCTTTTTTGGTGGACATAAGGCAACACTGAGTTTTGTTAGCATTAAATTTAACTAGATTATTGCTTCCCCATTCTAGAATACGTTGAATGTCTTTGTTGATTGAATTTGCCATTTCAGCTTTAGTTTCTTGATTTGACATAGAAGGTGGATTATCACTATGAGTAGACTGAGATGAACTACAGTGAAGAGTGCTATCGTCAGCAAAGCAAAGGATGGGGTTAGTTGTTGAAGAAATAAGGTCATTTATGTACAGCAGAAAAAGTGTAGGCGCTATAACGGATCCCTGTGGTACGCCCGCGTTAATGCTAACTTCTTTTGAAAAAAGCCATCAACTACGACACACATTCGTCTTTTATCAAGGAAACTAGAAACCCAGTTGATGAGCGTATCATTTAACCCAAAAGAGGTGAGTTTAGCAAGTAAACACTTTTTCCAAACTTGGTCAAATGCCTTTGAGATATCTAAAGCGACTACAACTGTTTCACCGGACTGCTCTGCTGTATTCTTCCAAAATTGGGTCACACATGAAAGAAGATCACCTGTTGAACGACTTTGCCTAAACCCATATTGGTGGACACTAAGGAGTTTGTTAGTTTCAAAGAACGTGAGCAGTTGCTGATTGATGGCTTTTTCCATGATTTTAGACAAAATGGAAGTGATGGCAATTGGTCGGTAGTTTGAGGGATCGGTCTTATCGCCTTTTTTGGGAATAGGTTGAACGTTTGCTAACTTTCATGATGAAGGGAATTCCCCAGAAGACATAGAGATCGTATAGAGCTTAGATAGGACTAGTACTAGTTCGGGGGAACATTTCTTTAAGACAATAGCTGGGATACCGTCTGGGCCAGTCGCCTTATTGAGGTCAAGCCTACTGATGATCGATTCCAAGAGCTTGTACCGAAAATGAATTGGTTTTATAGCGTATGAAGAAGAGCTGACTAGGGGCACATCTTTTCCAGAATCATTGAGACGCGAGTTTGATGCAAACAAATCCACAAACACGTTGGCTTTGTCTACAGAATCAGCAACTACCGATCCGTCAATAGACATCAGGGGGGGAAATGAAGATGTTCCAAAGTTTTTACTAATGGCTTTCGCTTAAGACCAACATTTACGACTGCCTAAAGGAGATGTAACTAGTTCATTGCATTTTCGTTGTTCGAACAACTTTTTAGTTTTAGTTTTAGTTTTATTTTTAGTTTTAGTGATATACCTCTGACAAACCGCGAAGGGTAAGCCGTAAATACTACATAGGCTCCGTCTTCAGCCCCACAAAAACTCTCAAGAGAATACCAACCGAAACTGCACCACACCATGAAGACTAGAACTCCAAGAATTATGTATACAACCTACCATGCGAAAGCGGCAAGTCATAATAGGAGAAATCAGTAGAACAATCAAAGTTAGAGCAAAGGAATATAAGAGTAGCATCCGGAAAAACGAAACAGAAACATCCAGAACCGCCAAACATCTCGACAAAAACTCAAATACGTTACTTACGTTGCACTGCCAGAAAATCCAATAAACCTAGATAGTGTAGAAGTGAAACCCACATGGATCTGAACACGGTGCAACATGCACAATGATCTACTACGCAACCACAAAAAAGTTTGCACTCCTCAGTGGCTCAGCGGTACAGGTGTCGGACTAGTAAATTAGAATCGGACAGTAGTCCAGTGCTTGAGAAAAGATCAGAGATATATGAATTCGGCCCAAGTGCGAAAACAATCTTTCTCAGGACTAAGCCTGATGACGGAAGCAGAGCCCGCTTCCGAAGCGTCGTGCTACACAAGCAAAAACTGTGGAAATACGCCGATCAACTAAACTAATGTGAGACCACAGTTACAAAACGCTTATAATACAGTAATGTGATGATCACAATTTTTGCGCCATGTTTTAAAAATAGAGTATAGCGTGAATACCCCCACCTGTATTTATATATTATTTTTGAGAAGAGAACCTTGTGAGTCGCGATTGACTGTGGGACGTACCTTTGCTTGGTGACCAACACCATCTGTTGATTATCAACAGGATGCTGAATATGTAGATCCGTCAAACAAACCTGCAGTGATAATCAGTCCATCTAACGTATTACCAGGAATGAGAGATTGTGGCCAGAAAAAAAGAATTAAGGATTGGGGAGCAACACCTCAAGAACTCGATGTTGGTTATTACATCCAATTCCATAAAGCACCACCGAATTCAGTCAATTTAATATTATTTGGTTATCACGAATTTAAAAAAGATGTCAGAATTGTTGTTTGTGCATTTTGACAATTTTACACATTAATCCACGCACCTGCGCACTGAGATTTAAATGGAGCATTTGTTGTTTCACAATTCACACGCAACAATGAGTTTATCGTTAAATGTCGCAATTATCAAACAGATGTTCTGTGTAAACATCAAATAGTACGTTCAGTTTTCTCGACATAAACAAATCTTTGAACAAACGCGAGTGAACTTGCTGATCAGTGCAGATGCTGCAAAGCTTGTGAAAGAAATTCGGAATAAACTAAAACCACTTGAAAGAGCAACTATTCGGTACGGCACCTACACCATACAGAGATTCGAAATAAAATTAAAGAATCCTCGAATTTCTAAGCTACAGAAAAAAAAACGTTTGTTGTAAGCTACTCAGAATGAAATCGTAGAGTGCAGTGAAACAGCATTATAAGAAGATATTGTTAAAAAGTTAACCTGTGTGTTGGATCTTCTGTACTCACCGACGAAAGCACTGACATTGAAGGAACACAGCAGCTTTCAATTGGTGTTCGACACTTTTGTGATATGGAATTTACTATGGTTTGGTCTTGGTCAAGGATACAAATTGTGGGCGTTCAAAAGCGAGTCGTTCATAAGATCTCTAAGGTGGTGAATCATTTAATTGAAGTTCTGCTGTTAACGCTAACGTTAACGAAAGAAGTCGTGGCTCTCGACACATCAAGTTTTTTAAACAAAGCAAAAAGATACAAAAGCTGCAGCAAGATTTTGGAACGAAAAGCAGAACTCGCTACACGCCTGGAATTCGACAACAGCGACTAGCTGAAGCTATTGCAAGACTCGGCTACGGCTTAAGTTCCGACTTATAATTCACTATAAAGAACTAATTAAATCAATGAAGCTTATTAAAGTTGTACAAAAACACGAATTTCTCAAAGCTGCACAAAGTAAAGCCACACCAAAAAAAGCAGCACCATGTTTTTTTACCAAGGCATTGCACTGAACTGAACGTCCTGTTATAAATATCGCAGGCATAACTGTAATTGTCAGGCTATCACCAAGCGGCAATATAAAAGGTTAACCCAGCAAAAATCGAAAAAGTGTGAGCATTTTGATATGTGCTCAAAATATATGTAACTTTTGCTAGACTACTGTAAATGATGGTAAGCGGCGTCTTCTAGTACGGCTCCATTGACCTAAAATAAAACCTTAAAGTCTAAAAGGAAGTAAGGAAATGAAAGCAGTAGATATATAGGGCCGGTTTTGGACCAGTTCACCAGGCCACCAGTCGACTAACTTTTTGGCGGGAAATTTAAATTTCAAGTTCAGTTCAAGGTTACTCGCCCCTGGTGGTGAGAAACTTAAGCTCTTCAAGGTCAACATTTCAAGGTCAAACTGTTGGTGGGAACGGGAAAGGATTCTTCTTTTTGGCCTGATTATTGTTTGTTTTTGCTCTGGTTTGGGATATTGTTTGGGAAACAGGTCTGTTCTGGATACATTTTGAGCGGTTTTTTTGGGAAACTGGTATTAGTTTTTATAAACTGACACCAGTTTTAAGGAAATCAGTACCTATTCTTTAGGAATCAGCTACGTCACCCAAAAGCTAATTGTCCAGATCCTGTCGACGAAGGTGCATCTATATTGCAATAGTTCAGCTTTATATCCTGCTTCATAGAATTTAGATTGACATTCTAGCTTTGTTGTTTTCTTCTGCTTTGCTTCGGACTGTTCTTGTATTGACTAAATGAATGAGTCGAGGCTGTCTAAGTGTCCTAGCTGTTAAATCAAAATACGAATGGGTATGATCTAAACTAAAAATGTAGCAATTTAAATTATTTGTAGATTATATGCTTGTTTTTCTCAAGGTTAGTGGTTTCAAGGATGCAGATTTATAACAAAAAACTTACTTGGGAGCGCCTGATTCAGTAAATGGTAATTTTCTATTAGCAGAAATGACAAAAGTAGTACACACGATATGAAGCGAAAGTAAAGAAAAAGTACTAAGTATAGAAGAGAGAAGGAAGAGGCTGTAGGAATTAATAAAGAAAATTAAAGAATTAAAACTAGATGCTGTGTCCTTTTCATTTCTTAGCACGTACGTCATTTAACATTCCTTCGTAATTTTCTACATTTACGCATACATGATTTATCTTAAATGCATATAGTCGAAGCGTGCAACGTGCGTCTATGCAATATACATTACACAATTACGTATCATTCTATAATATTTGCTTTTATTTCAACTCATATGTTACTACATGGACAATGCATTTTAAAATTACCAGCTTATTTTAACATTACAAGCTTCATTTATTATTACATACAAATACAAAACATGTTAAAATGATGTATTTCTTAAACGTCTTTCGCTATATTTACCTTTCACTTTTGTTGAATTTTTTTCTTATAGACACTTGAGTACACGTCAAATTAACAACTTATATTTCCGCTTAATTTTCACTAAATGTGTATTTCAGCTTTCCAGCATATTTTCTTCTAAACACACAATTTCTTACGTACATTATCTATCAACACTGAAGACTAACAATTACACATGATTTATTAAGCTGTCTTTGATGCAGTGCTAACGCAAAACTTCTTCATTTTCCTATTCATTTCGAACAGCTCTAAATCTAGTTTTAATTCTTTAATTTTTCTTATTAATGCCTCCAGCCTCTTCCTTCTCTTTCTTATACAGAAAACTTTTTCTTTAGTTTCACTTTGTATCGTGCATTCTACTTTTGCCATTTATGCTAATAAAAAGTTACCATTTACTAAATCAGACGTACCCAAGGAAGCCTTTTATTATAAATATGCATCCTTGAAACCACTAACCTTGAGAAAAACACGTGGACAAGCTTGTAACCTTGACAAATAATTTAGATAGTTGCATTATTAGTTTAGACCACAAACATTCGTATTCTGATTGTATAGTTAGAACACTTAGACAACTTTGACTCATTCATTTAGTCTATACAAGAACAGTCCAAAGCAAAGTAGAAAAAAAGAGCGAAGCTAGAAGTTCGATCTGAATTCCATGAAACAGGATATAAAGCTGAACTACTGCAATATCGGTGAAGCACCTTACTCGCCATAATTTGGATGTTTAGCTTTTGGGCGATGTAGCTGATTAATAAAGATAGGTACTGATTGCCTAAAAACTAGCATCGGTTTATAAAAACTAGTAACTGATTTCCAAAAAACCACTCAAAACGGACCAGTTTCCCAAAAAGCAGCTCAAAACCAGATCATGAATAGGCCAAAAAGAGGAGCCCGTTTCTTAGAAACAAGTGTTTCTTTTCTAAAGAACTGGTGGTGGTTTCCTAATAACTGATACTTGTTTAAGAGCCAAATTATTTTTACCATATGTGCAGGAAGGTGTGAAACCAAAAAAGTAAACTTAGCTAACATTTTTGTTTACTTGGATGGATAAAGCGGGGTCTATACTTAAATCGAGACTAAAAAGAAGTATAGTTATTAATATTTCTTTATTAAGATAATATTTAGTAAATGCTATACATTAGATAAGCAGGACGATAATACAAAATTTCTATTAAGCATACGGTGTTTTGTGAATTAATATTATACTTAGCATTTATGACATCTTCAATGTCTTTATCAATATCACCATCATCACTACCGTAGGATTCTTTCTCACGAAAACGACGGTAGTCAACAACTTGTAAATTTTTTTTCATAGAAATACGCTAGATGGCAGTATTCAAGAAATTCCAATAGATAATTATTATGTCCTTTAAATTTAATTACTCTTCTCCACTATGAACTTTGAATGTGCAAGAACAGCAGTTGCCGTTTGCTATTATAATACTTTTCAAAATTCAGTCATATCCCTTAGTCAATTCCCAGTTCTAATAAATACCAAGATTGGCAGATAGAGATTTATAATGCTAATCATAGACTATATCTTCTTCTTGGTTTACATTCGACCAATCAATTTGGTTTTTAATTTCTTGAGATCGAAAGAATTGTAATTCTACATATAAATTCCATCTTAGGAGTTCATTCCACTCCTTCATGTCCAACATCACATTTCTTTGATCGCAGTTACCACACCCTACACGCACTACTGGTGTAAGGTTGAGATGTGTACTTTACCCAATTTCCACGTTTTGCATGATGAGTATCTTTCAACAGTTTATAATAAACACAATCGAGTATTCCTTAGCTGCTTGTTTGTACACGTGATAAATCATCATGTTTCTGTAGAAATGATGACCAGCGAGTGTTAGAAGAATAAATAACCTTCATCTAGTTTTATTCACTTTTATTTTTACTACTACTAGTCCCATTACTATTTTGACAGTACCAACAACACAATGTTAAACTATTATTATCATTATTCATATTGTTACTGCAACTGTGTGGGGTATCCATACACATATATAACCGTATAACGATGAACTGACAGAACATGACAGAAGACTGTATATCTACCTTAAAAGGAATGAATGTAACAAGAAACTTATAATAGTCACCATGTACAAAACAGCTTTAGTAAGGTGGCTGCCGTACAGGCACATACTAACACAAAGAAAATGCCTCTATATAAGAAACAGTGTATTTGTCAGAAAAACAATTTGTCAACTCAACAAAGCATGTACATAGATGTGCTACGTACAGATTTTCAAATTGTGTAAAATTCACACGCTAAGTTTTAAATAGAATTGGTTACGAGTAGAACGGTGGCACTTGACGCCATCTTGGATTTTGACGTCACTTCCGGTCAGGCCCACGTGGGGGACCGTATTTTTCACCCTTATTTTATGGTTTCTTTTCGGAGGCCTATTTCAACGAATATTAAAACATAGTTTACCTGCACTGATTTCATTGAAATATGTTTCATATCCATCCGGCCGTTAAAATGTTGTAGGCCTTAATACTTTTTTAAAGAAACTTGTTACGTATAAATTAGATGCGTATTATAACTGTAATTAAAATATGTACAAGCAAATAAGATAAATAAAAGGTTAAACGCACACTTACCAGCTCTGTGCAGAAAGAATGTTTTGGAGAATTGGTTTACGAGTGATAGTCACTGCTGTGTGTTACTCGTCTAAGCAAACTAAATTACTTTCTACGTTTTTTACTTATGCATAGTTGATATGTAACTGGTTCTCTATCAGTAAAAGTAATTTTTTCAAAGCGATTTGAAAAATATTCATATACATACGGACACACAAATTGTTTATTGCAACGCGCTCATTAGCAGTTATAAAAAAAAACCTCATTAAGAGTTTAGAATGTAATAATTACGTGTGCAACATACGGTTTTAAATTGACCATGTATTTTCCCATATTATTTTTGATTAGAGTTTTTAAATTTTTATTACCATGATTGTTATTAAAATTATCACATTTATATTAATGATCATTTTGATATAAAAAGGGATGCCTAAAATTTACCATTGCATTTTCAATTTTGGTAAAACATAATTTCATTTTGAGGAAACGACCTTCAAAACAATCAATCTATCAAACCAGATATATAAGAATGTTTTAATTATATCCATTTAAATAGCGAAATAAATAAATTCAACATGTATCTGAAAATGACTTCTACAAAAAAAAAGGTTGTGTCTTTTTAAAAAACCTTAAATTTTTATAAAACAAGCTCGAACGTCCTAGTCGTTATTGAAACTGCTCAACCACCTATGTACAGTATACATTGAAATAACAAATGTAATTCAATTACTTTAAAAATAAATGTGTAATTAAGAGCTGGTAGGTAAACATCAGAATGTTATTTGTTAACATGCAATTTAAACACGCATTAAATAAGCGGTCTTGCCTGCTTATACGTTTTATTTACACAGACCTTTTGAGAATTTTATGTCAAGGGTCAGCGACAAGGGGCGAAGACCCGAGCGCAAGTTCCTAGGAACTGTATGTGGTTTTGAAAATATACAGCTACGTGGAACCATGATCAATCATGAAGAACGTTTGTTAGCTCATACACCACTAGATGGCGCCACAAACAAGCTCAAACTGCCAGCCAAGCAGACAGACAGACGTGAGAGACGAAAGGGACAAGAGAAACGCGGGAACGGGGGAGACGAAAGCCACGTTCAATTTTCAACGCTTTTGTTTTTGTATTAAATCCAATAAGATTCATTGATAGAAACTGGCTTCTTAAATATACAAATTATAAACAAACCCGAAAGTCCATTCCGAAAACAGGATTATTATTAAAAAGTTGAAAGAAAACTTAGCATTTAAAAAATATATTTAAAACAATACATCATTTATTTATTTAACGTATGTTGCACACGTAATTATTACATTCCAAACTCTTAATGAGGTTTTTTTTATAACTGTTAATGAGTGCGTTTCAATAAACAATTTGTGTGTCCGTATGTATGTGAATATTTTTCAAATCGCTTTGAAAAAATTACTTTTACTGATAGAGAACCAGTTACATGTCAACTATGCATAAGTCAAAAACGTAGAAAGTAATTTAGTTTGCTTAGACGAGCAACAAAAAGCAGTGACTATCACTTGTAAACCAGTCCCTCAAAAATACTCTTTAAGTACAGAGCTGATAAGTGTGCTGTTAACCTTTTATTTATTTACTTGTACAGATTTTTACTTACAGTTATAATACGCATCTAATTTATACGTAACAAGTTTCTTTAAAAAAGTATTAAGGCGTACAACATTTTAACGGTCGGATGGATATGAAACATATTTCAATGAAATCATTGCAGGTAAACTATGTTTTAATATTCGTTTTAGAAGACAATATTGTAATAACTGTTATGTAATTAACTAACTTAATAAAAAATTGTTGTTTCATTAGAGAATAACCTGAATGTCAGTAATTTTTTTTTATAACTCACTGAGGACTTTTTAATTACGACATTTACAATAAAAATAAGTGTTCTATAATTAAATTTTACTGTCATTCAAATTCCCCCATGCAAGATCCATCCTTAACACAACTGCTGTCTTACAATAACCTCCTGATTAGAAATACAATGTATAAATGAATTTCTCGTATAGGTAAAAGATCATCAGAATGTACCCAATAGCATATGACCATTTTAAAACAATAGGATCGATAATTTTAATAATAATATCTTATTATGGTAATTATGCAATTTCCAACATTGTATGCGTGTGCGTTTGCCTAACCTCCAGGGGTACTGCTCTTAATATAGCCAAAAGGATCTTAATTAGAGTAAAGCTGACCATCAAAAATCATCCTAAGACCAATTCCTGGTCCAAAACCTAGCTCCAGCATATACAAAATTGCTTTCAAAAGGGCTCTTAATACAACCAAAAATAATCGGGGGTGAAAAGGGCCTCCGAAAAGAAACCATAGGGGTAGAAAATACCAGCTCACACGTGGGCGGTTATAAAATAGGGGTGAAAAAACACGTCCTACACATGGGTGTGTAAAAATAATTAGGGGTGAAAAGGGCCTCCGAAAAGAAACCATAGGGATGAAAAATATGGTCTCACACGTGGGTGGGTAAAAAATAATTAGGGGGTGAAAAAGGCCTCCGAAAAGAAACCATAAAAAATAAGGGTTGAAAATACGTCCTCCACGTGAGCGGGTAAAAAACAAAAAGGCTTTAATTAGGGATAAAAATTTCAGCAGGGGTTGATAAAGGCCTCCGAAAAGAAACCATGAAATAAGGGTGAAAAATACGGTCCCCCACGTGGGCCTGACCGGAAGAGACGTCAAGATCCAAGATGGCGTCAAGTGTCTCCGTTCTACTGTTACGTATACTTGTCGAGGTAGACGAAAGCAAGGTGTATAACATCGAAGCGTGCAAGTAGTAATTTTAGAGGCTGCAGGATGTATTCGTACACACATTTATAACAATGGGATTATATGAGTTTAAGTGAACGTGTAGTATAATATATTTCCAGAAAAGCCAATACAGAAAGTATTACAGATGCTATAATAAGAAATTATAGTCAATGTCTAATTGAACAAAGGCGTAGGACTGCTAAGTTAAGAAAAAAACCATTTACGGAAATATCCGAGGCTCAACACGGGAAGCAAAAAATATGTTGCATTCTTTCTTAAAATTACAGGGCCTTAGAGTCACTTATCTCGAAATTAATTAGCTGCGCTTAATTAAGTAATCGAAAAGAATATTTTAAGCATGCATTCATAGAAAAAACGTGTCAACGTAGTGCAGATATTCTTTTCAAACAAGCTCTAGAGCCTGTTACCTGTATATATAAGCTTCCCTGTGCTTTTGGCTTTCCACAATTATCATTCTAGGTATGACTCTATAGTTAATGAGCATTAATTGATAGATAGTTTCATAGGGCACCGCTAGGACTCCTAAACTGGTCGCGCCTAGCAGGGGCTCCCTTATTAGTTATGACGGCAAAATTAAACTTTGAAAGAGTATATCAATAATGGGATCCCATACTATCTTACACAACCCCGATACTTTTCATACAGGCTTAGCTCCTCCTTGTTTGTATGCCGGGAAAGCTTAATCTAATGTAGGTAACCCATGCCACCTCATAGGGATCTGAAACTTGTGCTAGAGTTTACTTCCATTACGGGGACCTCCTTCGTTGTTACTAAAATGAATTAATTAATGATGATAAATGCACAGGGTAAGTTTTAATAATCATTTACATGGCGAAACAATAATGGATGTAACATCTACTTCTAAACAAATATTAAATTAGTTATCTTGCCAACAGGGCCTAGGCTAGGCATTTAAACGTTTTTAACCTTCAAAGATTCTTCAAACTGATGTATTTTATAATCCTGCTTCTTAAAGTATGTGCAGTAGCGCTCAGGGACACACATTTACTGTCAGTCAACTCCACCAATCTGTATCCATATACTCTCCAATTTGAGAATTTTGTATTCAGTCCGAAGTTCTAAATCCTTAACATTTTTTAAGGCTATAAAACATATTGATCAATTTACATGCGTTGAATTCATATCTGTAATTATAACATAATACTAAAAATATGTACAAGTAAAAAATGAAGCCAAAACGTTCACTTACTAATGCTGATGATGAAAGGATCCCTTAGAATGCTGACACGAGAGTGTATAACAGCTACTCATTATTTTCCCATATTTATTTTTTATTGTTAAAAACAACCGTTAATGTGTTTACAAAAAAAACCTATGGTTAATAAGACGAATGTACAATTATGGAATTTTTTTATTAATTAATTAAATTATCTTAAAAATGCTAAATTTTATTTATGAAAAAATTTATTAACATCAGGATTTTGAGTCTTGGTTTTGCATTTCACATGCTTTTGATAGAAGTTGTTTCAAATCGGCAGCTTATACATGCATCTTTTTCGCATCCGATGTCGTTTTGGCAGAGGCTCATTTCCTGATCGTAAAGAATAATAAAGTAAAATACCTGCTTTAACGCGTAGAGAAATCAGACTCCAGATGTATTTACATATAAATACTAGTAGCTCATCTAAAATGGTCTTCACGTAAATGTCATTACAGACCGATATAAGAATTAACAAGCGTTAGATAAGAACAGTATAGAAATAGAACCCGGTTTTATTAAACACTTGCAACCATAAGGCGTTGGCCAAAAAAATAAAACCCTCAATAGAGACTCAAATAAATCTATAGCTCACAATTTTTACAATAAAATTTTTTTCAAACCCTTATTCGTGGAGTAATTATAAAATCCCTGATTTGAATAATGGCCAGTATTAGAGTAAAATACAAAAAGCTATTTGGATAATGACCCTAAAAACCAATTATGAAGAATTCAAGAAAGTCATTAAAGGCCAACCAAAAAACAGTATGTGTGACTCCAACCTGAGTGCGCACCATGATGCAGTAGGCGCAACCAAGCACCAATCAGAAAATGGAAAGTGAAAGTGGACAGGCCTAAAAGTGAAATAAGGCATGTCGTTTTGGTCACAAATGTGGTAGGTTAGTGTTCAGCTACTACCTGCAACGCTGAATTAAAGAAAAAGTATTTATTTCCATTATAGTGTCGAAAATGTGCACCGAGACCTAACATTTAATATTTAACTGTCAGTTTTCTTTTGATTCAAAGAACTGAAAGCTGTAGGGTTAGCCTGGAAAAAATGTACTATTCAACATATCGTTGAAAATTTTACGCACATTTGTATTCTTTTAATACCTAATGGGTACTGTTCCACATTTTTTCGGAAACTTGTTCGTGTTCAATAACTTGCAAGTAACTAAAATTTTAAAATAGGGGCTACTTTTTATTTCGTTGTAGTGGGAAAGGGGACTTTTATTATGTTATAAAGAAGTTGTGCTCTATCCAAAAACAAAAAATTAGCTAGTGATGTTAGCAAGACAAAAAAAATAATTATGGAACGGTATTTATTGCTCACAAACCAATTAGGACACATTTTCTTCCGATAAAAAGTTACGAAGTTATCAGCACATATAAAAAATGCGATAATTTTGGAACGGTATGCATTGAATATTGCACTTATGGCACATTTCGGCACAATTCTGGCAGAATACAACGCGCATAATTTCGTATTTCGTCCTGACAAAACAATGTTTATTGCTCACAAACTAATCAAGACGCGTTTTGGCACAATTCGGCACAAGAGGTTGTGAAGTTAGCGTACAAATAAAAATGCGATCATTTTGAAAGGTGTATGTTACTTACATACTATTTACGGCACATTTTGGCTCAATCTCAACACAAAACAACGCGTTGCGTTACATGCCGACAAAAACTTGCGGAGTTAGCGGTACATATATAAAATTGCGATATTTTTGGAATGGTACGTATTGCTCACATACCAATTACGGCACATTTCGGCACAAATCCGACACAAAAGAACGCGCGCTTTCTGCGTTTCGTGTCGACAAAAACTTGTAAAGTAAGCAGTACATATAGAATAGAAATAATTTTCGAATGGTGTGTATCGCTCACAAAGTAATTATGGCGCATTTCGGCCTAAATCAACGTGCATAATTTAGCGTTTCGAGCCGAAAAAGAAAAAATGCGATAATTTTGCAATGGCATGTACTACTGGCAAACTGATTACGGAACATTCTCGCACAATTCAGGCACAAAACAACCGCGCATAATTCCCGTTTCGCTGTGAAGTAGTACTTGAGGTGTCGAAATAAAATAACTGTTGCTATCGTCAAACCGTGAGCCCGCTGTGGCAGGTTCGAACATCTCTGTGCCTGTTGCGACCACTCCTAACATGAACTAGATTAGCACGTTAGTAAGACACTTAGTGTCGCTATAGCAATCACCCGTGTAAGTATTGAGCTAGCCTTCCTTCGAAATGGAATAATTAGTTAACTTCAAGTTTCTTGTATGGCTTGGAAAAACGGCAACAGAGGCTCATAGCGATCCTAAAGGAAGTGTACGAAAGTGAGTGTTTACTGCGCGCATAAGTTTTTGAATGGTTTAAAGGGTTTAACACTATAACTGCCGCGGCGGTCAATTTGACCGCATGCCGGAACCGTTATTTTGACCGTTCATATATTCATAATCAGTTTCGAGGTTGTATAACAAAAATAATTACAACGTTGAGATAAAACAATGTATTTTACTATTATTGTGGTAGTTTTTAGGAGTTTACTGTCAGAAATTGTTTAGTCGTGTCCGAAATTATGAATAAACTTCGCTATTTTTACCTACACGCCCGAGATATCAAAAATGCAAGTTATAATTTGTTTGTATGGAGATTTATATATTCAAGTGCTTTGAGATTTCAAATTAGTTGCAAGTGAACGTTCTTGTCAGATACTTCTGTACTTATTACGGGGTTAATTTCGGAATAAAAAATGTTGTCTCGCGGTTTTACACAACAGCAGGCTTTAGATTATCTTTCGGAGTTGGAAAACTTATCTGAATGCGAATCAGAAAAAGCAAATAACTACTTCGAAGATGGTGAAAGCGATGAAGCTTTTCCTGTCGATGACAAAAGTAGTAAACAAGGTGAAGAATCTGAAGTCAGCGTAAATACTGTCACTTCTGATCCTTGTACATCCAATGCAATTAGTGATGGCATTGAACACCATCCAAAACGAAAAATTACATGTATTTACCTGTGGGAAGTAAATAATCATCTAAATCTAATGATATATGGGAAGTTTTGGAATCACGTGGACCTTACGTTGGCCGTATAGTTCAAAGAAATGTTATGCAAAATACTCCTGGACCAACTTTTATGGAAAAATAAACGTGTTTGCTAACTCTGTATTAAGTGCATTTCGATTGTTTATAGATAACACAACGCTAAAACATATTCAGAAATGTACTGAAATTGAAGCTAAACGACAACTAGGAGATGATACAAACTAGTCATTGTCTCTTCAAGAATTTTTCTTGCAATATTGCTAGCTCGTGGTGCTTACGGCGGAAGAACATTACAGCTTGACAGTTTATGGTCTGTTACTCGGGGACCCCAATTTCTTTGTGAGATCATGTCAAGCAATCGATTTCGTGAAATCATGAGATTAAGCCTGATAAATTTGGTGTAAAATTTTGGCTACGAATTCTAAATATCTTCTGAATGGTTTTCCTTATTTAGGAAAAGATGATATGCGTCCTAATAACCAACCCCTTCCAGAACATGTTGTTTTAAAATTAATGGACCCTTTCCTGAATATGGGTAGAAATGTTACTACCGACAACTTTTTTACCAGCCAAAAGTTAGCAACAATGCTGGCAAAAAAGAACACAACAATAGTAGAAACAATCAACCGAGCAAGAAGGGAATTACCAATTTGTATCAGAAATAAAAGGGCAAAGTTATATTCTACCACAGTAATAAAAAATGATAAAAGCACCTTATCAATTTATCAGGGTAAAGTTAATAAAAATGTTATATTGCTAAGTACGCTACATCGAACTGTGGCTATAGATGATGGCAAAAAGAAGAAACCTGAGACAGTATTGTATTACAATGAAACAAAGTTTGGGGTAGATGTGTTGGACCAAATGGCTAGAAAATATTCTACGAAAGCTGGTTCACGTAGATGGCCAGTTCATGTATTTTACAATGTTTTAGATCTTGCCACATTCAACGCCTGGATAGTTTATAAGGAAGTCGCAGGCAGTAAAATAAAAGAAAAGGCTTTATTTTCACTCTAGCTGAGGAACTAAGAAAAGAGTATCGAATCAAATTGATTTTTATTTAATTAAAATGAATATTTACCTAAAATATCCAGAAATTAGTAAATTGATCCGTGAAAATCGTCGTCTGAGTATTCGACCTCTTGATGAAGTCTCAGAAATCAACAAAGAAAGTGTCCCTCATATTTTGCATTGGTATACTTCAAACTTACAGGAAAAACGCAAAAAAGTCGAAATCAAAATTCAAAGCAATCATGAATATGTTGTTTTTTTGATATTCAAGGAATTGTCTACATTCACCGAGTCCCTGAAGGAAACAATAAATCAATGTTATTACGCTGGGGTCCTATCTACCTTTCGTAAAAGAGTGAGAATTCGAAGGCCCGATCTGTGGTAGAACAATTATTGGACGTTTCACCAAGCAATGCACCAGCTCATTCCGCGTTGTCTGTGAAAGCATTGTTTGCGAGTCCAGAGTGCTCGCCCAACTCCTGTGACAACTTTTTATTTCCTGAAGTAAAATCCGAGCTAAAGCGCAGCGCGCAAGATTTTAGAGTGTGGACGCAGATAAAACGAAAGCGGCGGAAGTACTTAATAGTATAACAGAGGCGGATTTCCAGCACTGCTTCCAATAATGGAAGATTCGTCTGAAGCGGTTAGAGATCGGCAAGTAGAGTATTAAGTTTCATTGTAAATAATAATCAATGAAATATTTTGTGTCAGTATTGGTCACAAACCGATTACGGCACATTTTGGTGCAGGGTCCCGGCTAACTTGTACTGCTAACTTCACAGAGTACTTATTTGTAGCTGTTGGGTCTAATATTAAATCAAAACTGATTAGCGTGCATCAAAGTGCGAGATGTGTACAAGTGGAATGGAACATCTTAGCTCATGCATTGTAGGGTTAAGTGGAAGAACACCTGTTATAAATACGTTTGAGTATATTTTAACTAACAAAATAAAATTTGTCTTTTAGTTATCAGAAATAATAAATTCTAAATTGAAATATTTCGATTCGGATGAAAATAAATAATTTTTCTTTCTTCCAGGCATTTATTGGAGAGGATGAGTTTTTAAAAAAAAATTGAGTCAAGAACTAGTTTAAAACCGTTGTTTGTATTTTCCCATAATACCACTGTAACAAGTGCATTCCATTGCAGTAATGAAAATAAACACGTTAAAAATAGTAATAAGCAATAAATTCTTTCTTATAATTAAAGGAGGATGTAATAAAGTAGGCAACAGACGGAAATTTAATTTCATTTGAAAATATGTATTTTCATTACATTGGCACACAGCCACAATTCTCAACATACTGAAACTGAACGGAGAAGCGCTGAAGAAAATCGGATTGTGTTATCTTTTTTACCATTCGTGATTATGGAGCGTCCCCTCGGTCAGCAATAAATTACAGAATAACTTGAAGTTGATTTCTACCGCAAGTTACAGGCTCTTCCTACTAAATTTATCATATAAAAAGAAAAATCAAACGAAAGAAAGAACCATTAAAATTTTTAATTTATGGAACTAAATCGAACGAAAACTCACTTTTCTTTTGATTTCAACCTTTTAGCTACTGATAACTAAATATACTTTTAAAGTAGAAAAAGCAATCCTTAGGGAATTTAATATCGAAGGTGGCGATCTCAATTCTATTAGATCTCTGAGATGGACATACAGTTATTTTATGGGCTGTCATATTGCCAACATTGCCGTTAGGGTTCTTGAAGGCACTCAATTTTATCTATACTATAATAAAAAGAATACAAAAATAAAAGCCTCTCTATAAAAAATGGCATTGTATTTTTTTGACATTATATACACGTTTAAATATATTCTAAAATACATCATACATTTCAACGTAAAAACTCCGCCTATTCGCAACTTATACAATAAAGTCTGTACAAATAATCTATATATTTCTAAAAAAACTACTTTTGATTTATCTTGTATAAAACTCTACATTTACATTTAGTACTTATGGATTCGTTTATTATAAATGCGGCATCTTTCATTAATATTTCTACAATATTATATAATACATCAATAGTTACAGTAGCAAATTAAGTGCCTTATATAACAAGTGTTTCTGTGTCAGTTTTAAACCACGAATTGCACAATTCATAAAGGTCCCGTGGTCCCCTATTTAAAAATTAAAACAATTTCTCAAAATTAATTAAAACATCCAGTACACAAGAAAGAGTTACTTTTATATTATAGACAAATGGTATTTGACACTAAGGAAGGTTTTACAGTGTTTTGGCTCTTAAAAAAGATCAGGTATAATAATTAATAATTATGTGTATTTTATGAGATAGTCCATGTTATGGTAATTAAATTGTGACTAGGCTTTAAATTATTATTAACAATATCGTAGACATGCATTACAGAGGCATTCACACTTGATAGGCAATATTGATGCAGCAGATCTAAAAGCACTAGGTTTATAATTCTTTTACATGTTTGGAAACCAAAAAGTGTAATAATAAATATTATGATGGGTCGGTGTAATTAAAAACCTGTCTACATGTAAAACAATTGTAAACGTGCGATACATTTTATGGAAATTAAAAGTAAACAGTGTTATTAAAAGGCTCATAATGCAGTAGTCTTTGGATACTTAAATATTGTATTTACAAGAAACAGTACTTAGCATTAAAAATAGTGCATTTATGATGGCTATTCAACTAGCACGAATTTGGTGTAATATATAACCCATTCATAATATTATTGGTACAGCATTACCAAAATAACCCAACCATTTAAGCTACAGAAACATTATGAATGGCATATAGCACATATTTTATGTTTTTCCCTTTGAACTGCAATCATTATATTTTTGGAAGTATAACACACCCTTAATTTATGGATTGGATCAAAAGATACAAATCCTGGTCCTATCGTTTACATAGTAATACAATCTTTCTTATGAACTGGATTTAAAATCTTTTACAACTATAACAAATATTCTTATTTTAAACAACATTTCTGTACTTGTTCAACTCGCTTTTTATTTTTTTTTTTATGTATAAGTATATACAAATAACAAAACACTTACAAGCTAATCACAAAACAGTATAATTCTTCTTTCTCTCATGAAAATTTATAACCAGTTGGGACCTAAACTATTATCTAAAATAGAAGCAGCATCAAATCTTTCCATATCTCTAAAAATTTTAACCAATTCAGTCAATGCGTTACTCTGTCTACTCCTTGCTTCCCATAAATCTAATATACATTCAGTAGGTGATGGTTTTGTCGCAAAATAATTAATATACCTATCAACAGATAAAGCGTGAGCTAACATACGCCAATCGTTACCTCGTGAATTAGGCGGATCTAAACATTGACAAATATGTTTCTTAACCTGTCGATTCAACCTAAATAAGAAATCGTCACAAGTTGATACGCCTCTGTCAGTTAAAATTAAGTTTTTAGCTAACTTTGACGAAGCTACCTCCTCTTGTGCTGCTAACTTAAAGCTTTTGTTACTCTTAGGAGTATTCGTATGATCATCATGTTTAGAGGATTTCGTCGATTCAACGGTTGAACGTGGCGAATCAGTCGGTATTAGTATTTTTGGCACAAATGGAGAATTGGTTCTATGAGAAAAATTATCGTCCTTACTTGATACTCTAAAAGTTTGATGATTATTAAATCCTTTTTGATTAACGATTATTGTAAAGTTGAGATTGTGATTAACTTCGTAAGCTTCTAAAGTGAATGAGCAATGCAAACTGTTACTGTTCGCTTGCCATAAATGCCTAAACGGAATTTCTTGATAATCCGAACTGGGTTTTGCTTTCCAGCCTTCACTAATACCTTCAACCGTTAAACACAAGTTATTACCGCCGTCTTGAAAATGAACGACACGTGGTTCATCCATTAAAAAACCGCCTAAACGTTTTTCCTGCCCAAAAACAGTTTCCATCGAGCTTTCAGTATCTTCTAAAACATAAACTCTAACACTATAATCGGCAGATGATTGAAAACATAATTTAGGCGCAAATACAGCGAGTTTTAGTCGTTTAACAGCAAATCCGTTAACGGAATGACCAACAACTACATATCGTGATAAAGAATCTGTAACTAAATAAACAGTTTCGTTATCTAATTGACAGAATACTTCAGTATTAATTGTTTCTTGTCCTAACGTAACTGCAGTTTGCCATTGTGAATCGCTACAATCACTTTGTAATATCGAAATTGACCAATTATGCTTTGAGAGGTCGGCACAATGCGGTAATTTTAATACAACAGCTTTATTGAGCGTTATATTAGGACCGCAGGAAACGACAGGACTAAGTTGTGTTATATTTTCAGCGAGTTTCGGTCGAAAGCAGTCTTCGTTTAGTATTGATAAAAATAAATCGTGTTTTCGTGTTCTTGAAACAGCTCCATCTGCAATTAGGAGGCTAACTGAGCTTTCGGGTAGGTTTAGATAGGCGCCGCTGTGTGTCACTGTAGCGCTCGTGTAGTTTCCTGAAGTTGCTGGTGTTACGGCATATGCAGCGGGCAATGCAGGTAGCGGTAGCGTTACAGACTCCGTTGCTACTTCGTACGTTGAATCGGCTGAAACATAAAACAGAATTACAGATTCCTTCAAACTTCAAATTTTAAGTATTGATCAAAGACACTTTACTACAGAATTCGTCAGTTTTTAGTACCCTATATTATTTATAGGGCCCACGTTACTGTTTGTATTTAAATGTGGTAAATTGTGCTACAATTGTCCGACAATAGATAGTTTTCTGCATGAATAGCTAAAAAAGTACTTGTAGTCGCAGTTATAAAGGGAAACTCAATTAATATTATACTTAAATATTGAAACTAACTATAGAAACAAATTTAAGAGTTATTTATTATATTATATTTATTCTTTATTTAAAGCTATACCTTCTAATATTGCTTTAATGCAAAGCGAAGTACCGCTTATTTATTTAATTACAGCACAATTTTAAATATTGGAATTAATGAAATAATCAAAATTAATGTAAGCAATTGTTTGTTCTTTCAGCACGCAAAACATTTTTCATCAACGAACTTACAGAGCATTTGTCCTGTCATTTTTACATTTGCACAATATATTCGCAGAAAATATCCTTTAATGGTTTAAGAAAACGATGCTCTGTAACTTGCACAAAGAACAAGTGTTGTTTGTGTCTTGTTACTGAGACATGGTAATCCGTAATAAGGGCAACGTTTATATGTCTAATAAAGCTGGCTTCGCACGGTGCGTAATATCACGAGCCGAGCCGCGCCGCGCGGGCTTGAGCAAGTTAAGATCAACTTTCAGGAGGCACCTTCCCACGGCGCGTCGGTGCGCGAGGTTTAGTCGTTTTCAGCGATGTCGATGGCTGGTCATAACTAAATGTCGCAAAATGAAAAGGCCGTTACAGCAACCGCTGTCATAATAAAGCAAAAAAAAGATCAAGGTAAGTTTGATGTTACGTGTCATTTTAATCGCTTTTGCCAATTTTAGATATTATGGGTCGGATATGTTGGCTAGAAAATTAGAAAATTTCTGTAGAATGTCTTCAGAAGATTATGAATATCTTCTAAATAAAATTAGCAGATATATTGCAAAAAGTGACACCAACATGACGAAATTTATATCTGTTGGAGAACGATTTGTTATTGCTCTCAAATTTTTTGCCTCTGGCGACAGCTATACAAGTCTGGGATACCTTTTCAAGGTATCTATCCAAACAGTTTCAAGGTGTATCGACGATGTTTGCAAAGCATTGATACAAAAATTAGCGCAAGAAATAAAAGTAAGTAATTAACTAAAATATGTATTTATTGAACGAAAAAATATAAAATAAAACTAAGAAACATTCTTGAGAAAACGACATATAATTCTTGAAGCAGATTGTCCATCTCGTAATACTCTTTTACTGAGTTTGTTGAAGTTGATGATGGTGACGGATGAACAGGTGTTGCTTGTGTAGAAAGTCTGGGATGCTTGTGGGGATGGAGAAGAAGAATGGGAAGTTGGTAATGCTTGTCTGAAAGGAAGGGAATAGAAAGTCTAGGATGCTTATGGGGATGGAGAAGAATGGGAAGTTGATAATTCTTGTGTAGAAGGAGGGGAATAGAAAGTCTGGGATGCTTGTGGGGATGGAAAAGAATGAGAAGTTGGTAATGTTTGTGTGAAAGGAGGGGAATAGAACGTCTGGGATGCTTATGGGGATGGAGAAGAATGGGAAGCTGTTGATGCTAGTGGATAAGAAGGGGATGGATGTTTGGTAATTGTTGTGGAAAAGGTGAGGGATGGGAAGTTTGCGATTGTTGTGTTAAAGGATAGAACGGTTGGGAAATTTATGGTAATTTAAAGGTTGTGATTGGTAAAATCATATAGATAAGGGTTATGTTTGTAACTGCGAAAAATAATGATTCTGTATTTCATTTTGCTTCAGCTGGAAAATAAATCTCAATTTCCAGCATAGCTATCTTCGCGCGTTTTTTGTTGCATTCTTCTAAGTTTTTGGCATAATAATTTGGTGTACAAAGTACAATCGTCTTCTTCTTCCTTTTGGGTCACTTGTTTGAAATAAGTATACATTTCACTCATTTAGTCTTCCACTTTACTCATTTTTATACGTTTAGGAAAATGTTTCGGAGCTTTAAATGGTTTTCCATTTTCCTCTTGTTCCTGATTTTTTCTTCGTTTCCAGAATCCTCAGAAGTAAAAAATGATCAAGTCTTACAAGTTTTTGTTATTTAATGATGTGTTCCACTTACCGTGTTTCATAATACTGCTTCATTTTCGTAAAAATTAAGAAATTTAAATATCGCATCGTTCGTCCAGATGTTGCTAGGTTCTGAAACATCAGATCAGTCAACAAGAAGGGGAGCTTTCCGCAAGCCAAAACGCGCTTTTGAAGTTACCGACTTTCGGCCATCACGAATCTTAACGAGCTACCCCGAGTGACACCCTCCTGCGGCGCGTTGGCTTGGGCTGGTGAGGCTCGGCTTGCGATATCACGCGCCGTGGGAAGCCAGCATTCGGCACACATTGGAGCTACTTCTATGTAATAAATTGCAAAAAAGCTTATAAAGTTCCGAGTTACTATTTTTAGGGACACCGGATATATGAGTACCGCCGGTGCAATACCACCACCGTTACCATGGGCTCCTTAATATTGGTGTTACAATTTTCTGAATTCGGTAAGGGTTGCCGGTCACTTTCTACTTTATTCCTTATGTACTCGCCAATACACACTAGCCAAACGTGACTTTTTAACGGCTAAACCCTTAAAATGACGAGTTGTAAAACAGACGCTATACCCCAGGTGAGTAGGATGAGACGCCCACACTCTCACATCGATTCGTCGATCCGTTCCAAGGATTCTGGGGAGGACTAAATTCTTCAATGCCAAAATCAAGACTAAGAGGAGTAAGATCTGCTAGGAATAAAATTCTGCCCCATTAGCGTGCTCGGGAGAGCAGGACTCACGCGGCCACGGTCATTGGAAGTACCAACATTCGGATTCATTACAGAAACATACGCGGTATCAGGTCGAATCTTAATGCTGTTCACCAATACCTTGCACAAGTGCAACCGGACAGTCTGTTTCTATCAGAAACATAACTCTCCTCTGGAAGTACTGATTCGCCTGACCTGCAATTTCCCAGATACAACCTCCACTCTCACTTTCGCCTTAAAGGCGGAGAGAATGTCTACTTTGGAAAATAACAAATTTGACACGATTTGGTTCAAACATTTTGGGCCACAAATTTGGCGAAATTCTACTGTTGCTTGTATATGTTTCCCAATGATAGTAACTTTCAAAATCTGTTTGATTATCTTAGTCTGAAAATAAACTACCTCTTACCACATTTTATTTTATTCCTTACAACTAACCCACTTGCCTATAAAACAAGAGTCGTTTCCCCAGTTGGTCAATCAGACCACTGTATAATCGAAATAACTTCCTCTGTACCCAATCCCACTGTTAGATAGAATTATGTGGTGTTTAAAATCAGCTAACTGGAGCGAACTACGAGACTTTTTTTTCCAACCTTCCCCTGGCGTTAGTATTGCTTTAAACGGTCCTCCTCTTCAAACATTGCTGTTTCAATAACTGAAGTTATCTTGATGGTTATACATTCTCAAAAAACATAATCGTGTAGGTCATGCTCGTTCCCAACCCTGGTTTAATAGGGCTTGCGCTGATGCATTATCGCAAAATCATAAACTCTATACCAAATGGAAATCAAATAAATCTATCGAAAATCACGCCGACTATACTGCTGCAAGGAATAGTTGCAAAATCATCATCACCCAAGGCCAAAAAGATGCTTGAACATAGTAAATGCAAAGAATTAGTCTCATATCCTTTGGGTGGTCTTAAATTTTGGTCATTAGTTCAAGCCGTCAGTTAAAACTTTAGTACATCTTCTTTGCCGTCTCGCGACGTACCTATAGTAGCTGATCCTGCTGAAAAATGCAACCTTTTTGGCGATTACTTTGCATCAAATTCATGTCTCAATGATTCTGCTAAAACTGTGCCGTCGCCCAACTCTACCGCATACGCTATTAAACCAATCCACTTTCGTTACAAGCTCTTAGAATCAATTATCAATAAACTTGACTCTAACAAAGCGACTGGCCCTGACGGTATTCCATCTATCGTCCTTAAAAATGCCACCCCAAGCTAGTACCTGTATTGTCCAAACTCTTTTCGATCTCCATGTCATCTGGAGATTTTCCTTCATCGTGGAAGTTGCCAAATGTCCAACCTATTCTTAAAAGGGCGACAAAGCAGAAAAGCCAACAACCACCAACTACTTTCGTTCCTCCAATAAACGACGACCAGTATGGGTTCAGACAGTCATTCAACGCGTGATCTTTTTTCATATTTCACCCAACTTTGGAATAACACATTAGAGAAATCTAGTGAAACAGTCGTAATAGCTTTAGATATTTTAAGGCTTTTGACCAGGTTTGGCACAAGTACCTACTTGCCAAGCTCACTTCGTTCATCTTATCCGATACGCCCATCAATTGGATATACAACTTTCTTGATAAAAGACGTATACTCGTTGTCGTCAATGGCTTCCTTTCGAAAGGAACTACTATTAACGCGGGCGTACCCCAAGGATCACTGATAGCTCCACACTTTTCCTGCTATATATAAATGACCTCATTTCCTCAACAACTAACCCGATCCATTGCTTTGCAGACGACAGCACTCTACAGTTCTCAGTTTTTCCACAATAAGTGTAGTCAGGACGTTAAGGTGAAAATGACAGCTATAATCAAGGGTGACTTAGAATGTGTCCTTGATTGGGGAAGGAATAATCACTCACGTTCAAAGCCGACAAAACTCAGTGTTGACTTGTGTCCGCCAAGAAAGACCGATCATTCCCTGCCGTAAATATGAATGGCTTAGATCTCAAGTTTTCAAACTCTATGTATATATTATGGATGTCCGTATCATCAAAACTTTCATGGGTTGATCACCTTTTGTCATCCAGTGAAACAGCTGCCCGTAAACGGGGCTTTCTATGTAGATCTAAACAGTACTTCACATCGCAACAACTCCTTTTACTGTATAAGGCTTAAATTCGACCTCATCTGGAATACAATTCCCACCTCTGGATCAGTGCTACCCAATACGCCCTTGATATAGTAAACTGCATACAACAAAATCTATAAGGCTTATAAATGACAGTCTCTTGAGCATAGAAGAATAGTTTCGGTTCTTTATTAGTTCTATCGCTATTATCATGGCAAGTGTTCCTCCGAAATACACTTCTTAATACCCTCGCCGCCCATCTTCGCTGGGAACACTCGGTTTGCCCATGCACACCATAATTACGCACTCAAAAATCCATCGTGTCACAATAAACGGGCGTAATCTACATTTTTCCACTGGGCGACAAAATTGTGGAATACACTACACAGTTCCTGTTTTCCCCCAAACTTTGACTTAAGTCAATTTGAGGTAGCCATTCATAAACATTTCTCGGTAGCCTAACAATATCTCTAAGCCCTTCCAGAGTTCCTGAGTGCTTTAGCACGTTAGGCAAAAAAAAGGTGCGAACTCAACTACTAATTAATAGATATTGATACATTTATTAAAAACTAACAAACAAAAACATAAAGTGCATTCTGCACTGTAAAAATCAAATATGAGGAATTCTAAACTGTAACACGTGTACTTATTTAAGCAATTTATACTGGCTTCTTAAGCTGGAAAAATGATGTATTTTGATATAAAACGGTGGCAAGCCGTTGAAATCGAGGGGCCATAAAATATGAATTCATCGACTACAGCCACGTCCGTTTTTTTTTTGCCACGAAAATTTAGTGACTTGATCAAAATGGAGAAAATTAATTTCCATTTTCCCTGGTTATAGTAAATACCATAGTATTTTTCTAGTTTGATGTCTAATTTTTCTAAATCCATACTTTCGTCGGCAGACCTGCAGCAAAAGTGTTCACTTTCAGTGTCACTCTCTAAAACAATGCTGCGGTAGCGTTATCGCTTTCAGACCTTTTTTGCTTCTTCTCTTTCCTTTACCTTTTCTTCAGAAGTAAGAATACCACCTATGTGATTTATTCTTTTGATAGATGAACATGGATATACGTGCTGTTCAGCAACATTTTCTTGTCGGTTACGTGTTTCAGAGTTAATAGAGCTAATATAAGGTGGCATTTTTCAGCCGTTAACATTGCAGCAAGCTAGAACCGTAGTGTCTTTCTTACCATGCCCGGCAACGTTTTTGGAAACTTTTTAAGGCCTTTTGGAGCTACAAGTTGATGTAATCTTTTCTTGTTTACATTTTTATACCAATTTGCTATAGTATATGGATCCGCACCTCCAACCCATTGCTGTCCCAGTATTTCGCGTTTTTGATTGACAACTCTGGATGCGTTTTAAAAAAGTTTCTAAACCATTCGTCTTTAGGGTACTTTTCATTCATAATAAAGTAAACTTAGAGAAATAATCTGAAATTGATTATGTATGTGTAAAACCTCTGGTTGATCTAGGCAACGGACCCATCAGATCAATGGCTATCATTTGCCAAGGTGTCGGCTGTTATAACCTTTTTGTTTCCTCTGCGTTGGTTTATGAGCAATTCATGCATGTCAACAATTACACATACTCTGTTCCATCTTATTTTGCATTAGAACAGGTCATGATATTTTTTTTGTAGTAGTATTTTCATCCTGTCAAAAGTAACCGTGCTGTAACGCATATGATGATCATGTCTCATATTGAATTAATAATAATTTGTTGAGAAAATGCCAAAAAATGGTGAACTTGTCGTAATGGTGTTGGATATATTTCTAGAAGTTAAATCACTTTTTCACGAGCACATTAACTACATATTTGGTTTTACGTTTCACAGCGATCTATCCAAGTGATCAGAGTTTTGGGATTTCACCTTTCGGAAAGTGCTACAACGGCTAATTTGGCAATTTAATTCGAAATATGAATATTTATTTTGGGCAAACTCCCAATTTTGGTTGCAGTGGGTGTCGAACGATATTATTTGAAATTTTCAAATCAATGCGGTACAAATACAAACGTGTCAGTGGACAGAAAATTTTATGTGAAATGAAAGACGTTGTTGAGAAAATTTCTGCAGTTGCAAAGTTCAAGCCAAGACGTCAGGTTTGTGTATTTAGACGAAATGTGGATTTATCAAAATGCCTCTACTAAGCATCGTTGGGTGGACGATTCTGTCATCAACTGTAATCCATTCAAAAGTAAAAGTGAAGGTAAAAGGTATAACGTCAAATGCGGGGAGTAAGTTAGGGTTTTTGGAAAACTGCGACTATTTACTATATTTGGGGAACAAGGATCGGGGTTATAATAAAACTGTGAATGGGGACCGGTTTCATAATTTTGTGATTAAAAAATTGATTCTTACGCTGATTGAACTAACCAGAAATTGTATAGTGGTTATGCATAACGCACCGTATCATTCAGTGCAATTAAAAAAGTCACGATCATTTTCTAGTAAGAAAGATCGGCTGTAGAAGTGGTTGGTTACGCACGGGGTCGAAATTGAGGGCAAAATTACAAAAAAGCAACTTTTTAGATCCACCGGGAAAAATTATGTAGTTGATAATGTTTGATTCAGCATGGGTGTGAAGATTAACGATTGTCTCCTTATGGCTTGAAAAATGTTTCGATTGAAAATACACCACCTGTTTAAAAGTACTTAGCTTTTTGGGTTTTAAATAGTGGTTTAATTAACGTATTTTTGTAAAACATTAATACAAAAATACACCATTTATCACCCAAAAAAGCCAAGTATTTTAAACTTGTGTAACAATGGCGTGGGAAACTATATTGCAACGATGTATTAGCTTCACTTTAAAAATATAACCTACAATTTCCAAAAATCAAGCTACTGTAGTAACTTTTCGTTTTTTTGACAGACTCTCTCTAGATTTCCATGGCTTGCTCTAATGTAAGAAAAGACGAGTTACAGCCGCCTTAAGTTTAGACCAACAATAATTTTTTGCACTGCGACAGTACATTTTCTGAACACAATAATGGTCTGCGTTGGGTTCATCATAGAACTGTCAGAGAACCTTTCATCTTGGGTATGTTGAGACGACTTCTTTATAAGCTTCATTTTCATCATCCATTAATTTTGGGTACTTGAGTACTAATATGCGCTCAGATTCAAAGAAGTGACGCACTTGACTTTTGACCTAACCTTAATGTCTTATATTTTTCAAACCAGTGGGCCGATTTTTGAATTTTTTTATTCATTGATAGGTGATTCCTTTCTCTTTCCAAAAAGGTGGAGTTTACTTTGAACCCTTCTGAATTGTTTTTTTCTCAATTTTTGTGTGTTAAGCAATAGTATAGAAAGTGCCTACACTCTCTATGAAACACGTTTCTTTTACGAGCACTTCGTTCTTTTGTCATTGATTTGTCTCTAAATTTGTCCGATTTACAGTATTTTTACTTACGTTTATCCCACAAACTTATTTCATTGCAGGATCACATTGTCACTTGCAATGGGCGTAATACCCTTAGATACTACATTTGTTTATTTAACCCGCTCCAAAGAATAAGATTTAAGTTCCAATAAACTTTTTTATTACATCAACATTATTGACGAAAATTTTATACCCGAGATGATTATTTATTATTACGTTTTATTAAAACTGAATGGGTTCAATTTATAAAGATATCAGTTACTAGTTAATTTTTACTTTGCTTGCTAATTAATTTCGGTTTGCGTAAATGAATTTTAAGATTTATGTTTACTAACTCCTTTCTTAATTTGCAACAACGGCTAACTCAAGTTCATATAAAGAAACGATTTCTGTTATCATTGCCCAAAATTATGCTCATTCTGATTTATTTATGTGGATTCCTATTGGGTTGACCTCTTTCTGCATTTATATATTCAATAATTGTGTAAACTTGTGATATCAACAATCTTTAGCAATAAAAGTAAATCAAACGTTATACTCATTTAATTAAATTCAAAACCTGAACGGAAATGCATTAATATGTTTACAAATATTTATAAACTCAAACCTAAATCTGCAATAACCTTCTTAAAACTAACATATAACAAATAAAATTTTTATCATAATCAAACCTATTGTTTATCGTTAAATCGTAAGGGTCAAATGTAAAGTTTCGAGAAATCAAACACAAAAAAGTTTTATTTATTACCACAAACAAAAAGGTTCTTACTTATTTTCGTTGCAACTGATGATGTAATGCTGGCATTTCTTTGTCTGTTAAAGAGGGCCTGAGATAGGTTAAAAACTGCTCTTCAGATGAGGTCACTTGCCGGCACCATGGAACCGCTTCTCTATTGCTTATCTTTCCTGACACAGTTGTGTAGCTAAATACGCTTCTAATTTACTTTCATCAATGAATGATTATAGTAAATAACTGCTCGATATGTTTCCACTATACAGATTTTACATAATTGTTCAAATTTAATCACAAACGGTTACGGTTCTGAGATATACAACACGCGTTATCTTCACATATTTCGTCAATTTTTATTATTTTAATAAGGAAGGTAATACTTTACTTCTTCCTTATCACCGTTAATTAATTCTTATTTGTAGTTTTAACACTTTATAGGGCAGCGTGGCTATACAATGTCACTTACACTGTGGATTCTGATCGCTTATTTTTTATGCGACCATTTTTGTTCGCTTACCTATTGCGTCTCTCTGTGGTCGCTCCCTATATGCGACTGACTTAAAAACTAATGATTATAACAGCGTCATTCCCTTTCAACACATTAATGCGCTCGCAATGTCGCGTATTTGTTATATTTTCACATTGAATATATAGATAACTTATTAAAACAAACTCAAGCTTTTCATCTTAATATTAATTACCTTCAAATATCAATAAACAATAACCGTTTCTTTATCCAGAAAAAACATATATAAATATCTAATCTCGTATAATTTAACGCGAAATTTTGATTTTTCTAAAGCTCCCGTTACACATTGAAAAGCAATTGTCGTTCCCATGGCAATGAATTTGTTGCCTCCTTATTTGACACTTCGCCGTTGTGTCATTAATTAATTAACAAAATAGTTTTAGTGACTTAAATTATATAAAATGCTTTAATACATCCTGAACACGTAGCAAGCTTAGTTGTTTTAGTAAACGATGGGCGTAGCAAACGTTACGCCACAGGTGTAGGGAGTTCATGAAGCAACTTTTCGTAGAGCGATCCTCAAGTACGAACAAACAGGAAATACTGCTCGAAAGGTGGGTCTTGGACATACTCAACAAACTTCACCAAATAACCAAATACTGCGGTAATCTCCAAATTCGTGGTATTGGAGTAAGTAAAACGACGGTATGTAGGCGTCTAAAAGAAGTTAATTAAAATAGTAGGAGGCCTGCAAAATGTATTATTGCCCGTGCATCATACGGCTAGAAGAAATTTCGTTGAGAATTATGGAGAATGGAATATTCCTGAATGGTCTTATGTGTTATTTACAGAAGAGCAAGGTTTTGACTTAACATGGTGGGTGGAAGAAAGTTTAAGTGGAGAAGTGGGAAATAATTTTAAATTGATGAAGGATAATGCCCAGCTACACACCGCAGCAATAGTGTGAAAATTGTTAGAAGCTACAGGTATCATCACTGTACAGTGGCCTGCGAGAACGATATGAACCATACACAATATTTGTGGGATGAATTAGGGAGAAGGATTCGTTTTCGCGAGAGACCTCCGTAAAGTCTTGCAGGAATGGCAGATGCATTAGTGGAAGAATGGGTTCGTATACTAATGGAAAGGATAAGAAACCTAATTTTCAGTATGGGAAGGTAATACATGGTATTAACCAGTTATTCCAGTTTATAATTTTGTGTTTAATAAAAATTTTTTTTTTAAATTTGTATCAGATTATTTTCACTAGAAAATTGATAAATTCAAATAATTGGTAATATGCAAGGTTTCAGCAAAAATGCTGTAATTCGGAGAAATTTAGAAATAAATCGATGAATTAAAAAAAATGTTCGTACAGAGAATAAGCACTTTCTACACCATTGCTTGATTATCACACAGGGTAGTCAAAAATTAAGAAAAAACACGGTTAGAGTTTTTCCACTACCATCCAGGAGGATTTGAAGAAAATTCCACCTCTAATTTTTTTTAACTGCAAAAGTGTTTACCTATTAACGAATAAAAAGTCTTTAAAAATCGGCCCACTTGTTTCAAAATATGACATTAAAGTTAGGTCAAAAATCAAGTAACCACTTTTTTTTGGAATGTACTAAGTGACATAGAAAGAAGCACACCCAGTAATAATGAATACGTTTGTTTATGTTAAGCTAAAAAACGATCAATTTGTTAGTCATATTACTCTAGCGGTTTTGCGTTACCCGCTTTCAAAAACATTTACGATCACGTAGCCTTAAAATAATTTGTAACTACAGTTGTTATTTAAGACGTGTAAAACACATTACAAAAAGCTTCTTTAATTGAAGTACGATGCCTCGAGTGCGAAGATGCAAAAATTTTCGGCAGTTAAGTGAGTTTGATAGGGGCCAAATTGTGGGCTTACGCGAGGCTGGTTTGTCTATGAGAGGTATAGCCGATAGAACGCAACGGAGTTTAAACACTGTGGCAGTCTGTGTTCGGGCATGGTACCAAGAGGGCCGTACACGAAGAGCGCGAGGTACAGGATGGGCTCGAAGAACCACAGAAGCCGAAGATCGCCGTCTTAGAGTATTGGATCTACGGGACCGCTTCTCGTCTACACGGGCGATTGCGGACCAGTGGTTTGCAGAACATGGAAGGGCGATTGGGATGCCGGATAAGAACCTTTGGACTCTTTTCATATCGTCCCCATTTTGTGCTACAACTCCTGAGCACCGGCGTGATCGTCTATCATGGTGTAGAGAACGGGCAAATTGGCACCAAGAATGGAATTCAATTGTCTTCAGTGATGAGTCCAGATTTTGTTTGGGCATGCATGGCGGTCGTGCAAAGGTGAGAAGACGGCGTGATGAAAGACAAGAGTTATGGTATGGGGGGCTATTGCTAATGGAAGTAGGTCACCTTTGCTGCTACATCCAGGAGATCGTAGAACTTCATATTGTACCTTATGTGCAAACCATCCCCAACAGCACATTCCAACAAGACAACGCACGACTTCATGTTGCTAGGGCTTCTTTGGCTAATTTTAAGGCCAATCAAGTTGCTTTGGTGCCTTAGTCACCGAGATCTCCCGATCTTTCACCCATCTAGCACGTCTGGGATATTATGGGAAGAAGATTACTCAATTTACCCCACCCCCCACAAACTTTAGTGGCTCTGCAGCATAGGATGAGATACCTCAGGAGGAAATCGATCACCTCTTTAGAAGTATGCCCAGACGTGTTAATCAGTGTATAAGACATCGTGGTGGCGCAACACATTATTAAGTTTTTTTGAAAAAGTTAACAGTTTAATTTTCAAATTTTGATCGTTTACTAGTCCAACTCGAATACTCTTGTACACCAAAAATTGTTCAAATAAATTGATTATTACAGGGTGTTCTTCTTTCTATGTCACTATAGTCTCTTTAAAAGAAAGATTACGTTTTATTTAAACTTTTTATAACTATAAATATAAATACGACGTTTAGTTATTGGTAATAACTTTGTCAAATATGATTTATTAAAATTAGTACAAACAATATACCTTTTTTTTGTTTTTGAAATGGTATCATTATCTTATAGTTGTCAAGATTATTAAGCAAATTTAAATTATAAGATTTATTTAAAATTTTTATTTTGTTAGTTATAGTTTAAGAAGGTATTGGTAATATAAATGCCTTCAAAATATGTTCGTAAATTGACGGTGTTTTCTATTGTATTAATATATAACGATTCTAGAAAATGGCGTTTTTGTTTGTAATTGCTATGCACGTAAGTTTATAGTAAGTGCGTAGTCACCTGCCGATAACATCGGCAAAAGGGTTGCGTGAGCGCTTGTTGCGACGAAAGTGACAACTGCTATGTAACACTTATCAGTTAATTGAAATGTGATTGGTTCAAAATTTGAAAATTCTATTATTTCATTGGTTGATGGGGTTAGGTTGACATCCGTATGCAAAAGTCAATGCAATAAAATCCATTTTGGATCTTCTATATTCGCATACTGAAATTTAAGATACCCAAACATTTTTGGATGTCAAATGGGAAGTCCTTTGAGTCCCATTATAATGTAATGTTAAAACTTGAAAATACAATTATCAACTCCGCAAGCTTCAATATTCCAATATATAAAAGATATGTACATGATATTCTCTTACTAATTCCTAATAACGATATTGGCAACACTTGTTCATTACATTAATATACATTTAAGCAATAATAAACTAATAACAAATTGGTATCATACACCAACCTGGTCTGGACGATACCTAAATTATCTGTTTTATAAACCAATACAGTATAAACGCTCGGTAATTAACACTTGAGTAGATGGTAGATGTTTATTACCAGAGAAACAGCTTCTTAAAGGAATGTTAAAGTTATTAAAACCATTTTAAAAAACAATAGTTGTCCTGATTTTTTTCTTAACAATAGCATTAAGAGTAGATGTAAAACATTAAAACATAAAAATAACAATTCATTTCATAATAATATAAATAACCAACAACATATACCTTTTATTAAGCTTCTATATACGAGGGCTAGATGATTATTAGCCAGCGTAAGAATGAAAGAAATCGATTTTTCAACAAAATCGTTATTATTTTTTAACATAATGTAATCTGCTAAACGTTCAGTGTATTTGATCTAGTGATGTCCTAATGCTCTAATGCCATCACGAAAGAAATTTTCTTTAAGTCCAGCGAAATAGGCATCTACCACAGCTTTGACCCTCTCATTCGTTGAAAATATTTGCCCCCCCCCCCAGGAAAATGTTTAGTTTTGGGAATACGGATGGAGTTAAGCCTGGATGGGGAAGTAAATCATATCATAATTCGAGAATCTTAATCATGAAAACGGTACTGGTGTGAGGGTGGCCGTTATTATGATGAACAATGATTTATTGTTTGTCCCTATAGAAGCCAGTCGACCGTTAGAATTCCCTTAGCACCCCAGAAGACCCGCAACATAACCATTCCACTATCGCTTTCTTTGGAAGTCCAACAACCAGGTTCCGTCCACTGCTTAGATTACAGTTTTGTTTCCGGAGTATAGTAATGAAAGTTTCATCAGTGGTGATAAACCTTTGCACAAGATCAATTGAATTCTTTTGTAAACGTCCAAAGATTCTTGTGACCGTTGAACGCGTACTCGTTTTTGTGCGATTGTGAGTAAATGCCACACCCATCTTGCAGATAGCTTTTTCAAACCTAATTCGCCCGCTCAGTACAGGCAATTTCACTCAGTTTTAGTCTTCAATCTTTTCTCACCATATCTTGTACTTTTTGACCATTTGTAGTGTAGTGATACTTCTAGGACGGCCCGATCAATTTTCATCTTGGACGCTTGTTCTGACACGTTTAAATTCAGCCATGAAAGTGCAGAACAGTCCAAAACTGCCTGCATTTCTTCAAGAACATCTGCATTCTTTACACTTTTCAAATACAGAAACAAAATAATCAAAAGCACTTTCACTTTGCGAAGCTGTTAGCAACAAACTATTTGACAGATAAATGTCAGATTTTCAATGTGATCAACCTAAACATGTAACTTTAAAATTTCATACTAATGGTTAGTTTATTTCCGCTCTCCATTTTAAGGCATACATATTGCACCACTGTAATTACAAACAAATACGTCTTTTTATAAAATCGTTAAATATTAATACAACAGAAAATACCGTCAATTCACAAACAAATATTGAAGGAAACAAAATACACCAACGTACCACAAAAAAATTAAGAAACAACGTGCGCGTTTCAATAGCTTAGCTATCATTAGCGGTCCACTGGGCCAGTTGACTTCTTATGATGGCACTATTTAAACGCGTTCGGTGTTTCTTAATTTTTGTGTGATACGTGGGTGCAAATGCTGCTACTGTTGGAGTGTTTCAGATTTTGAAGGCATTTGGAGCACGTACAAATTCATATTACAAAATCCGCACTGTCATATTGATAATGTATATTAACACTAATTTAATAAACTATAACTAGCATAAACATTAAAAGAGTAAACATATTAAATCAACCTCCTTATCTTTTAAATTTCTTTACTAACCTTGACAACTATTTAGTCTCTGTAAAAAAAGTATAGCAATTGTATCAATTTTAATTATAATTATACTTGAGAAAGGTATTTACCAATAACGAAACGTCGTACCTATATTTATAGTAATAAAAAGAAACCTTTATTTAAAAAAAACTTTATTTATATATGTATATATGTATATATATATATATATATATATATATATATATATATATATATATATATATATAATGTTACAGTCAAGATTTCAGAAATGAATCATCTCACTGGTATTTATGTTCGGTATGTTCGTACAAAAGATTTTCATATATTTTCCATTGAGAAAAAGAAAGAGGTTTACTGTCAACCGTCTTCATCATCTTTAAATATCACCCATCCTTTCAAGGTGTGACTTATGTTCTGTCGGATTTTTCTTGACTATGAATAGCAAGGATAGAATTTTTCTTAGTGTCTAACACCAACGATATCTAATTAGTTACTACTTGGTACGGCACAATACAGGATGTCCGATATAATGTGATCCCTTCCTTTACGATGTACAATTGCGAAGTGGTATTGTTGCAAACGTAGTGTCGATCTGGAAAGTCTTCAAGTTGGGTGTTTAAGATTACTTTACCACACCAACGAACGATAATCCGTTACTACTCTAAATTAGGTACCTTGTAAGTAGAAACGTAGTACTTCAATGGCAAATAATACAGCAAGGCAGCCATGTTCCGTTTCTTTCCGTTTTTTGATAACGCTGGCTAATATAGCATATTATTTGCTGTTGATGATCCATATAATGTGTGTGAGTACAGTACCAATGTGGACACTAGAAGCATCGGTCTAAACGGTAACTGTTAGGTCAAAATTTTGACAAGAGAATATAGAGAACGAAACAAAACATTGTTTAATAGTGTTAAACTGCATTTTTCAAGTCTAAATGTTAATCCTTCAGATCTCAATTTTTTTAGCACATCATAAAGGACTTCCAAATGTTTTTCAAAGTGTAGCGTCCAAACAATTACGTCATCTATATATATATATATATATATATATATATATATATATATATATATATATATATATATATATAGATGAGATTATGCCGAACCATGGAGGAGAATCTACGCGACACCAAACCCGGAAGAACACCAATTTCATATCCAGCACTCGCGGAAACCTGAAAATTAACATATATATATATATATATATATATATATATATATATATATATAACGTGGCAATAATGAAGCATTGCAGGCGCGCCATGTAAACTAAAACGCATTCGATTAAATTGGGATTAATTTGGGACCGTATAGCCGTATATGGTGTACTTTCCTGGGCCATAGCAATTGGACAATACGCAGATTTAATATCAAGCGTGCATTTCGAAGCCGATCCAAAATATACCTATGATACATAAGAAAGACGATACGCATCCTTTTGTCGTTATGCTGTAGAATTTTCTATAATCTATACAAAATCTCTATAATCTATTTTTCTTTTTTACAAACAGGATAGCGCTTGGCCAAGCACTTTTAGAAGCATTAAATAATAACGGCTTCTAACGTCTTGTCTAACTCTTCATCAATAAGTTTTTATATAGCAGCAATACAGAATAATACCTTTCCTTAATAGATGTTGAAGTGGTCGATATTTTATGAGCGTTAGCGAAATGTCGATCTATTAAATTAGTTTAAAAAAATGGCTGGTCCTGCGAGAGGTCATACCTTGTCTAAAGATTACCGGTTTGTTGTTCTATTAACGCTAAATTTAGCTTATCAAAGGTTCACTCACCTTCGAAAACATCCGGAACCATGGCATGCGGAACATCGTTTATAACTAAGACTTCTGACGTTACTATACGATTACGGAGCGTAATCGGAATGTTTACGGCACCGGAACTAGTAATCGTACAGCCGTAGAAACTTTACTTTTCTATTTTTGTTTAGCCGTATAACAATACTTTGCAAAACGTTCCAACCTTGACTGCCTAAAATAGTCCTTGATGCTCTAGAGTGTAGTAGTAGAAAAAAATTTGCACTTTGGACTAAAAAAAGTTACAAAAGGGGATTATCGCTAGATGTGTTAAGGTTGGTTTATTTTTAGCAAAAGTATTTTCACGGCCCGTTATTATTTGTGAAATAAACCTAGTCGAATTAAATAAAACTAGAGGGCAGTATACGATCTTCTACTGCCCCCTTTACTCATATAAAAGTGGCGCAAAAATGCGTCCTTGAGGAACGTCATGTAATACCTACAAGTTCTTAAAATATCTATATTATTTACACGAACACATTTCTTTCTATTACATAGATAAGATTTTATTAAAAACATACTAAGCTTGCCAAAGTTATACACCTTCTCTAACTTCTCAAACAATTATTATGCGAAACTAAATCAAACGCGCGGGAAAAATCTAAAAAGGTACCAGCATAGTTATCCCATTTTTGTTAACTCCAAAAATCATTTGGTTTCAATGAAATCTTTATTGCCGAAGTACACAGAATAACTAGTAATATTTACGTCACTAGAAAGCTTTAAATGCGCTTCCAATTAGATCATAGGTCACTATAAGCTATATTTAATTAAATAATGAAATTGTGAATAGTATTTTGTTAATTAGAAAAACAATCAGGTTCCATGACAAGTTTTGTTGTACAAAATTTATTGACTACAAAAAGCTATCAATGTGTGTGTGTGTGTGTTACAATTCTAAATATTTTTTCATAAAATCATAGCCTACTATGGGACCTGTTTTACGTTTATAACTAAGTAAGGATATCGTTAACATTCTAAACCTGCGTCCTTCAAAATATCTAAGTATTGAAAAACTCCAAACGTCTTTCCAATTGATATTAGCCGACTAATGATTTCTAACTCACATGTATATCTAAACAAGGAAACGTAGGTAGCATTTTGTCAATTGCAAAAACCGTTCGGTTTCATGGATACCTTTATCATCGGAGGTTTGGCGAATTCCCAATGCATAGCCCACTACGAGTCCTATTTCACGCTTATAACTAAGTGCGGATAACGTTAATACTATTGGTTTCAATTCAAAATACCATTTAGTTTCATGGCAATTTTTATCATTTAAAATTTAGTTCCTTCCAAATAAGTAGGCCATTAGAAAAGCCTTCCTTGCTACTTCACCTTTTTAATTAAATACGCAAACATGTATAGTATTTTGTCAATTCCAAAAACCATTTGCTTTCCAGGTAATCTTAACTACCATAAACTATTAATCTGTATGTCGCTGGAAAGCACTAAATGCGTGTTAATAAAATCATAATTTTGGCCACCTAAGTTCGTAGTCTATTACGTGGCCTATGTTAGGCTTATAACCAAATAATCGTTAACACTATTTATTAATTTCAAAAAATATTTAGTTTCATGCAATTTTTATTATTCCTTCAAAACGTGGAAACATTCTAAATGCATTGCCAATTGGATACGAGGGATACTATTTATGTATTGAGAATTGGCAACACTGGTATTGCCAGGTGAAATTTGTCATCCTAAAGTTTGACATTTTTGAGGTTATACGTAATCAGAACGTTTTGTCGTGCGAGCACTATTTGTGTTGATTACAGTAAGTTGAAAATTTCATCTCAGCCAAAATATGGAATTAACTCGTGAAAATTTTCGAGCTATGATTTATTATGACTTTCGACGTGGTCTAACTCAAGAACAATGGATCAATCAACTGAATTCAACTTTTGACAATGAAGCGCCATCCTGGTACACTAAATTCAAACGTGGACGTAGTTCGCTCACGGATGAAGCTAAAGAAGGTCGTCCAAAATCAGTCATTGTGCCGGAAAAGATCGATGCTGTGCGAAAACTAATTGAAGAAGATCGTCATGTGACATATCACGAAATCGAGAGATGTTTAAGCATTAGTATGACCAGTATACATAAGATTTTGCACGAACATTTGTGTGTTCGGAAGCTGTGTGCACGTTGGATTCCACATTTGTTGACAGATGCTCAAAAAAATGTTCGTGTCGATTGGTGCCGTAAAATGATTTCAAAATACAACTGTGGTGCATGCAAAGCGGTATACAACATCGTCACAGGTGACGAGTCGTGGATTTATGCGTATGAGCCAGAAAGAAAAGGCCAGTCCACAGTTTGGGTGTTTCAATGTGAAGCAAAGCCAAGAAAAGTTAAGCGTTAAGAAGCAAATAGTGGCGTTTTTCTTCACGAAAACCGGTCCTGTGGTAACTGTGACTGTCGAAAATCAAAAGACCGTTAATTCAGCGTGGTATACGATCATTTGTTTGCCCGAAGTTTTCGGTAAATTGAGAGAAACCAACCCAAAACGACAAATCATTTTACATCACGATAATGCCAGCTTACACACCACATGCAAGAAACGAGTATTTGGACACACAAAAGATCGAATTGATGGGTCATCCGCTTTACAGCCCCGACTAGGCACCCAATGACTTGTTCTTGTTCCCACTAATTAAAGATAAACTGCATGGACAACGATTTTCATCGCCCGAAGGAGCAGTTGAGGCCTTCAAAACGCATGTTTAGAGCACCATCTTCTGACTGGACAAAGTGCTTTAAAAGGTGGTTCAATCGTATGCAAAAGTATATAGTTCTTATAGGCGATTATTTTAAATAGCAATAAAAATATTTTTCTTCAAATTCATTTGTTTATTCTTTCTATTCTCAATACATAAATAGTAACCCTCGTAGTAGCCTGCTATGAACCATAATTCACGTTTATAACTATTTGGTTGCAATATAACCTTAATAAACGAATAAGCTCCAAATGTCTTTTCAATTGAACCATAGCCCACTATGAGATCCCACCGCAGTTTGGTAACTAGAAAATAACTAATAATGTTTACGTCACTGAAAAGATCTAAATGTCTTTCTAATTTGATCATATCCCACTATGGGCTCCATTTTACATTTATAACTAATTAATGAAATCGTGGACTGTATTTTGTCAATATCAAGAACCGTTTGGTGCCATGGCCAAGCTTTGGTTATTCAAAATTTAGTGACTACAGCAAAAAATGAATCTGAATATGACTGGAAAGCTTTAAATACTTATTAATGAAATCTTTCCCTATTAAGCGCGCACTACAGCAATTCCGGCCCGCCCCAGACCGGACAGCGCCCTACACCGGCCCGTTCCAGCCCGCCCCCAGCCCTTTTCCCAGGATCCCTTTTGAAGGAAATTTGGGAAGTAACTTTATTTACGCACAATATAAACGCAACTATGAGAACGAATTGTGAACATTCAGCTAGATTTTAAAGTCTAGAACTTTTATGAAAATCAAATTTTTTAAATTAGGAAAAAAGTGTCCCAAAATCCTTACAAAAATTCGTAAATTAACTATATAATTATCTGCACAAGTGAGTATGTCCTTTGAACAAAGAAGCCACCTGCAGAATGGTGGAAATGACTCATCTGTAAGGAAAGCGCGGTACTCCCACTCGAGCGACTCCGGCTCTGCTCAGGCGACCGAGGCCGGTGACGGCCGGAGCGGTCCGGTGTAGTGCACGGGTGGTCATTTGATTACACGTATTCATACTTTTAAATGAGGATTAGTGCGCGCCCTGCTTAATGAGAACTATGTTACGTTTATAACTAAATTTCGTATTTTGTCAATTTCAAAAACCATTTTGCTTCAAGGTAATCTTATGTATCGAAGTTTGGTAACTAGACAATGAGTAATAATATTCTGTATCACCGAAAAGCTCTAAATATCTTTCCAGTTAAATCATATTCCACTATGGGCTTCATTTTACGTTTATAAATAAATAATGGAATGGTGGACAGTGTTTTGTCAATCTCGTGAACCATTTGATTCCATGGCCAACCTTTGGTTATTCAAAATTTAGTGACTACAAAAAAAAATCATTAAACTATATGTCACTGGAAAGTTTTCAATTCTTTTTAATAAAATCTTAGCTTATTATGCAGCCTAATTTACATTTATAACTAAATAATGATATCGTTAATACCATTTTGTTAACTCCAAAAACCATTTACTTTTATGGCAATTTTTATTATTCTAAATTTGGTACTTCAAAATAACCCGGCTGTCGGAAAGCTCTAAATGTTTGTTGGGCGAGGGTTCCTAAACCAAATTTGCATTTTCCGTTATTCCTGATTGTTAGAGCAATGTGTTCCCTACCCGAAGGGAAGGGCGGGCTGTTCAAGCTTTCCACGCTCCTTCAGTCACAGCGACGGATTCCCAACATATATACTGTAAGTATGTATGCATGGTGGGATTAAGTGTGGTCAAGATAGGATCGGAAAAATTGGAATTTGTCGTTCAGAAGAGAACGAAATTATCACAGCATTCGCTTAAATAGCCGCACATGATATGCATATATGCAGAGATCATGCCGCTATACGCGTATGAGGAAAAACTTCTCAAAAAACCTCATACAGAGTAGACCGCGACAAGGATCGGACCCATTGCCTCCCGAATATTAGGTAGCTTGTGTTAACATAGGTCCAATTAGCTGAGTTTATTAAGTAAATTAAATATGATTAATTGCATTTGATTTTAATTGAGCTTTAGTAAAATTTAAATTGAATGTCATCTTATGTAAGTTTACAGTTTTTAATGAATCAAAATTATAATCCTTTAAATACAACTTTATTACAAAATAATATTCGAACATTGCGTTTGATTAAATAATTTAAATTTTATGCAAGATTATAACATAAGTATTAAGCCATAAGCTTAAATTATAAAAGAACACATGAAAGAAAAGCGTTTTAAGAAAATGCTTTTTACATTAGAAAATTGTGTAAAACACTGTTTACCATAATTATCTAAATCCCCAAAAATTTAAACAATTCTGAAGACAACAAATACAATGTTTTCCTTAAGGTCATAAGTAATCCATAAACAAATAAGAAATAAAACTAATACTAATACTAAAATATAAATTATTAATTATCCAGAAAATTACTTACAGTTATTAGTAAGTCCGCTCAATTGACTTCTTTTTCCACTTGATGACTCTAATGTTGAGCTTGTAGCTGGAGACATCTGTATATCACTTGCAGATGTTAAATGGGGTACATCATAATGGTGTTCTGATACAGAACGTGTAACTGAGGTAGCTGGGGTTGTATAAGGATATTCGTAACAAGGGGGCACTGTCTGTGTTAAATCTGGTTGTAATGATAGCGATTTTTTATCGTGTTCCGGAAAAAACTCTGGATGATATTCTGAAACATAAAATAATTATATTAAATTAATAGTATTGACGAAATTTATGATCACTTAAGAAACGGAGCGTAGTGGTAAAGATAAGAGTAAAAAAACCTAACCAAGAGCGGCGTTATCAAAACATCTGCTAATATAAGGAGTCATTAGGACTTAAATTAAGCATTTAAATAATTTAACAACACACGGAAATAAATGGGTAGCATAAATAATATTCTCTATGACAAATGTGTGCACGTAAGCAATGATACTAAAAATTTCTCTAATTATAAGATATGATTAACAAGTCTGCCCAATTAAAATGATTCTTGAAGTTTATGTATCTTTTAACGAATCTTTAAATGAAAAACATATGGCAGAAGGCAATTCTGAGATTAAAGCAAGCGACTTGCCAGAATTATTAAAATATTCGAAATTTTATTCGCATTTTAAGATACCATATATCATACATACGGCACTAATTGGAACGAACTATTAATATTACATCTTTTCATTACTCCAACTATTAATTATAGATTTTGACTTCCGTCTTGGAAAGGAAATTATAAGTCATTTTAATATATATTAATGAGAACAAATTTTTAAATTCGTTTAAACTTTTTTTTCTATATTGGAAAATCACTTCAATTATAGTGAAAAAGAAAAATTCATCTTTTTACTCGTGTCACGCTTAATCTTAAGGCAATATATCTAGATCAATCAATTCAAGTTTTTAGTAAATAAAAAGGTTGAAATTGGAGCTTCACTTTTATCGTTTGTGGTTTACAAACGTGTTTAATGGAAAAAGAAATCTTAATTGACAAACAAAATTTGCAATTTTCCCTTTTTCTTAGTTTAAATATTTATTTAAAAACGTTTAAGTTCCTACAAGAATATTAATCTAAATTTGATTTAAAACTGAAGTATGCAACTTTGACATTTATCTTAAGCGTTATTAATTTGATGTTACTTTCTCATAAATAAAAACTAATTTGTTCATTAATATTTCATGAGGGATTAACGGAATAAATGCTCACGCAAGAAACGTGATTTGCCTTTTTTTTTCAATTAATACATAATTGTAATTAGTTATTTATTGCAATCATTATCTTGATCAATATATCTAAATTAAACAAGTTAATTTCTAAAATGATTATAGACGCTGTATGTATATATTATATAAGATGAGTGAATCAATTTTTTTTTGCTTCATTATTACGCCATCATTTTAATAGAAAAATAATGTTTTATAATACATAATTATTTAGATCAGAAAAAAAATCCAACATCGAACATTATGACATTGTAACGTAAGTAATTACTAGATAATTAACTTGAAAATACCAGGTGTTTTACTAAGGGCCTGCGGCGGCATCTTGCAAGTAGCTTATCGCAGAACTTCAAGAGAAAAAATAGTAATAAAACTGCAAATGAGAAAAAGCCGGAAACAGTAGCTATGCCGGTTCTGACTCATGTAGGGAATTTGCATGTGTAGGAGAGAGTGACTGATAGATTAGTAATTACAATATGTATGTGTGTGGGTGGTTGGGTGGGTGGGTGGTTGTTTGGTTGTGTGGATGTGTGTGTGTGTGTGTGTGTGTGTGTGTGTGTGTGCGTGCGTGCGCGTGTGCGTGTGCGTGTGCGTGTGCGTGTGCGTGTGCGTGTGCGTGTCGTGTGCGTGAGCGTCTGCGTGTGCGTGTGCACTTGCGCGCGCGTACGCGTGCGTTAGCATGTGTGTGTGCGCGTATGTGTGCGTGCGTGTGTGCGTGCGTACGTGCGTGCGTGTGTGGGTGTGTGCGTGGGCGTGTGTGGGCGTGTCGGCCTGTGGACGTGTGGGCGTGTGGGCGTGTGTGTGTGCGTATGTGCGTGTGTGCGAGTGTGAGTGAGTGTGTGTGTGTGTGTGTGTGTGCGCGTGCGTGTGTGTGTGAGAGAGAGAGAGAGATACTGTGTCATGATCAAAGCCATGTCCTTTTTGGCAGGAAATGTAAAATCAAAGTCATACAGTGCTGTCAAAAACGGGTGAAAACGGCTACTCGTTTCCCAAAAACAGGTCAAAAACAAGCCAAAATGGCCAAAACAGGTACCCGTTTCCGAAACAGTTCAAGCACAGGTACCTGTTTTGAGTAGTTTTTGACCTGGTTTGACAGGGTGGAGCAACGGGTTCCCATTTTTGACCTGATCTTTGCAAATTCGAGTTTCAAATTTTCCACCAAAGGAGGTGTAGCCTTGACCATAACACATTCTCTCCCTGTCACACACACATTTATTGTAATTCCGTATCTATCAGTTTCTCATTTCTGGAAAGTTTTGGAATATTTTTTGTATAAAACTCAGTCTATTTCTTGAAATAAAGTGTTGGCGTAAACTTCCTTCTTAAGAAAAAAATAAACAACTTCAGTTTGCTTTAACCAAATCTTAAAAAATTAGTCCGCTTGTCCCCTCTAGTATTTGTGCTATTAACTACTCTTCTGTACTTCTCTTAGTTGTTTATAACAAAACCCATGACTTTTGCGGTTTTTCTCAAATATTTGGAACAAGGCGATTGTATATTTTTGACATTGGCATAAAGTTGATACTATGTAATCTGGTTTTCAAACTAAAGATATTTATAAAGAAGAACTTACTTAGAAACAGTAGCAACAGTTTATTCAATAACGCAAATTAAACCAATGGTAATTAAAAAAACAATAACAGAAAAATGTAAATCATCGACAAAACCAAATTTTAAAAATAGTGATGTGTCCAAAATGCTGTGCATTTTTTTAAGCATACCGTTCTAAGCTAACACGGATAAGTTTTTGTTTACTGGTGACGGATTTTTACTTATATAGGTAATGCCTATTACTGGTCAGCAAATTATCTACCTTGGTACTCCACGTAGGTGATAAGACTATTAGTGCGCAGTCTCGCATTTTTTATAGTTTCTCAGGGCATCTCGCCTATGAGTGAAAATAGAGGAATTCCTAATGATCATAGCTTACTTGGTTTTTGATATACAGAACAATATTTTCAGAAAAATACCAACTTCTCAGTTGTTTAAAAATATAGACACCAAGTACTGTATATTTGCGAGAAACTTTCAAACAGACACAATCAACAAGCTGAAAAAATATATGCGGTTCCCATTAAAAAAAAGTTTAGTTGATATCTCAGAAAGTATATTTTAAAACTAGTTACACCAAATCTGCGTTAAAGGTTCTATCCATACTATTTTTTAACTTTTCGATGAAAAACAAGGTTGTTCATCGTAAGAATGAAAAACGCATGGTTCGTTCGACAGAAAAGTATTGCGAATACCGGATCGGTCTACATGCACTCAACCCATATACCTGAAACACTACCAAAACTCGGATACACTGTACACGTTTGGTGGGATAATATACTTGGTTTATTTATGGGCATTTCAATTGCAAAACTTATTTGAATTTTTTCAAAAATGAATTTTATGGCTCTTCTAGAATAGTCTACTTCATTTTTACAACATACAAGAGAAAATAGATTTTTTTCAATTTTTCTATCGAAAATGTAAAAACTATTGTTAGAGCCCGACGATGCATTTGAACGCGTCTGCTTTAAAAGTTTTCGCAAATGTACAGTATATAGTGCCTATTACGTCCCCTTAGCTGCCGGTTCTATGAACTTGCAAATCATTTCAAGTTTTTTGTCATGTTTATTATGATTTTTCCTCAAGGCCCTGCGATAATATATTAAGATACGGGCGCTGACCGCGATTAAAGAAAACACTAATGGCGTAACCAGTGAAGATCGCTAGTGCGTTACAAGTGCCTCTTATTGCTGTCAATCTTACATAAACGCGTTCAGTCGTTAAAAAAAAAACTTTGTGATTCTAGTGCACATTGTTTGCTTCTGTAGTGCCATTTAGTGAATCTTGAAGCTCACATCATCATCTTGAAATAAGTTCCTTTTAGCAGAAGTCAATATCTGGAAACAAGATTCAACATTTCTCCCTCTGTCTCTATTTCTCCCTCGCTGCCTCTCGCTTAGCTAGGAAATAAACAAGTACACGCCCAATTACGTAAACACCGCAAACATACAAAGACGTAAATAAAGAAAACTGGCAATCAATTAAATGTCCAAGGATGGTCAGTCAATATCCAGACGCGCAAACATGCAAACAAACACAACTAGCTAACAAACATCCCCCCCCCCTCTCTCTCTCTCTCTCTCTATCTCTCTCTCTCATCTCCGCCAAATAGGTCAATTACTCGCTTTTATGAGTTAGATGTAAAGTATATGTAGATCTGTACTGTGGTATAATTAGAACTTAGCATAGAGCAACTTGCGGCATAATACAAAATTAGTTTCCAAAACCATCTTCACTTCGGGATTCGTGAGTTTTCGCCAAGATTAACACAATATTAACTGGACGTGGCTGTATAATAGTTTAAAAATTTGCACTAAGAATACGAGAAGCTGTGCTTAAAAACAATTGTTACACAAATAGTCAAATTGCGGTTAAAGATAAAAAAGTTAAACTGGTACTTGAAAATTTTGCGTGTTTAAGTATTGCTGCAAAAACTAACGCCAGGAAAATTTACAGATTAGTGTAATTAATAAAATATGTAGTACTAGAAACACTGCAACATTCATAAAAAAAACAAGCAAGTTACTGCAAACACCTAAATACACCAGTCCTATACGGCAAGAAAAAATATCAAAGAGACTATTACTATACGCAGAAAAACTGGTAATCAATAACCCAATGTAAATCATGTAAACATCGTAAACAAACGAAGACCCAATCAGGTAAACATACAAACTCAGAACTCTCAAAACAAAAGGAACTAGACAACAAATACTGAAACACACCACCAGGGAATAAATGAGAAAATACACCAAAGAAGCGAAAATATGCAATCCAAAATAACACAAATTAAATCAAATTAACAACCAATTTAATATGTAAACAAGCATACTAACACCTAACCACACAAAGATGCAGGTGCACACACATACGCACGCATGCACGCACGCGCACACTCATACACACATGCATCTATGTACGCAAGTACGCACGAATCTACACATACTCGTGTACGAACACACGCACAAACAGATTTATGCACATACACGGGCGCACGCACTCACGCACACGTGCACACAAACACACATCCACAGACGCATACAGGCACACATCAACACACACGCCCCACTCACCCACAAATGCACTCGCACACGTACCCACGTGCGCCCTCGCGCACGCAGGCACGCTGGCACACACACGCAAGCCCGCACACACGCACACACGCACACACGCACACACGCACACGCACACACGCACACACGCACACACGCACACACACGTAAATGCACACACGCACGCATACGCGCGCAAACACACACGCACACACGCGCACAAATTGTAGACAAACATGCCTTATTTAAATAAGCGTAAAACACCGGTAGAAGACAGAAGTCCGTATTTTGATGACAATGGGGGCAAATAGGCCTTATTTAATTGACTACATACCGCCATTGGTGCTGCTGGAAAGGAATACTAAACCAAAATGGCAGAAAGCCAAAAGAGATACACAATATACTGCGATTTTGAATCAAAATGCTAGATTCAAGTTGCTAGAATCAGTTTCAAGATGCAGTATCCCTGTGAGAAATATGCAACTGAGAGAGACTAAAACTACCGACCATAGAGATGGCAAAAAATTCGATTTAAATATCTGGCGCACAAAGAAGATACAGGGAATGGAAAGATGAAGAAGTCGCCGCACAAGATGCCAACTTTTAAGGTAATCAAAATTAAGAGGGTTACCAAAAAGCAGTTTATGTAAGAAGTTATTAAAATTAAAAACAATAAAAATCCAAGAAATACAAGATGGCGCAACAAGTGTCCTGGCTCTAGTCACATTCACTGTAAGTAGACACCAACTGAAATTGAGTTAAGTGCGATTTTTTCATTGATTTGGAGATTCCAAGCTAAAGTAAAAATTTCCGACTTAATCTTCAAATTTCCGAATTCATGCAGGAATTTCCTAGCCAATATTAGTATTTCTCAGTATGCCTAAATTTATGGGTTTATGTTGGAAAATTTAGGATTTCAAACCGTAATTTTCGAGTTCATGTCGAAATTCGCAGTTTCAGTCAGAATTTTGGTGCAATTTCCGACTGCGAGTCGAAATTTACGACTTTAAGTAGGAATTTCCAGTATATATCGAAGTTTCCGAGTTCAAGTCCAAGTATGTAAGTTTAAATAGAAGCTGGGGGTTTAGTCAGAACTTCCGACATTAAAACGGAATTTCCCAATTTATGTCGAAACTTCTGAATTCTTTCTGAAATATGCGAATTAAAGTTGGAATTTCCGAGTATAAATAGAAATTTCTGAGTTAAAGTCGTAATTCCGCCTTTAATTCGGAATTTCGGAGTGTATGTCGGAGTTTCCGAATATATGTCAAAATATGCGAGTTTCAAACTAAATTTCTGAATTAGGGTCGTAATTCTGCGTTTAAGTCGGAATTTCCGACTTGATGTCGGGGTTTTCAAGTTCATGCCGACATTTCTGAGTTAATCTCGGAATTTTCGAGCCAGAATGTAAATCGAAATTTCAGAGTTAAACTTACAATTTACACGTTTTTGTGGCAGTTTTGAATCCATGCCGAAATTTCCAGGTCAAAACAGATTTCTAACTTAAATCGGAATATGTTTAAATCGTAATTGTAGGCGTTTATGCCGGAATTTAGAATTCACACCGAAATTTCATGGCCAATTCTGGAATTTTCGAGTTTAAATCGAATTTTCTGAGTTTTAAGCTCGAATTTTCGACTGCGAGTCTGAATTTTAGATATTAAATCAGAATTTCTGAGTTTATGTTGGCATGCCAGGGTTTATGTGGTTTTAATAGCAATTTCTAAGTTTAAGCCGGAATTAAAAATTTATTAAAATATCGAAGTTTAAGACAGAATTTCCGCATTTACGTCGAAACTTCCTAGTTTAAATCGGAATGTCTGATTGTAAGTCGGAATATCCAAGTTTGTTTGAATTTTGGAATGTATACTGGAAAAACACCACAAATAAAGAAAACTAGCAATCAATTAAATGTCCAAGCATCGTCAGTCAATATCCAAACGTGCAAACATGCAAACAAACACAACTAGCTAACAAACATTCAACCCCTCCCTCTCTCTCTCGCCCTCACTCTCTCTCTCATCTCCGCCTAATGGGCCAATTACTCGCTTTTATGAGTTAGATGTAAAGTATATGTAGCTCTGTACTGTGGTATAATTAGAAGTTAGCATAGACCAACTTGCGGCATAATCCAAGATTAGTTTCCAAAACCATCTTCACTTCGGGATTCATGAGTTTTCGCCAAGATTAACACAATTTTAACTGGACCCGGCTATATAATAGTTTAAAAGTTTGCACTAAGAATACGAGAGGCGGTTCTTAAAACAATTGCTACACAAATAGTCGAATTTCCGTTAAAGATAAAAAGGTTAAACTGGTACCTGAAAATTTTGCGTGTTTAAGTATTGCTGCAAAAATTAAACGCCAGAAAAATTTACAGATTAGTGTAATTAATAAAATATGTAGTACTAGAAATACTGCAACATTCATAAAAAAACAAGCAAGTTACTGCAAACACCTAAATACACCAGTCCTATACGGCAAGAAAAAATATCAAAGAGAAAAACTGGTAATCAATAACCCAATATAAATCATGTAAACATCGTAAACAAACGAAGACACAATCAGGTAAACATACAAACTCAGAACTCTCAAAACAAAAGGAACTAGACAACAAATACCGAAACACACCACCAGGGAATATATGAGAAAATACACCAAAGGAGCTAAAATATGCAATCCAAAATAACACAAATTAAATCAAATTAACAACCAATTTAATATGTAAACAAGCATACTAACACCTAACCACACAAAGATGCAGGTGCACACACGTACGCACGATGCACGCACGCGCACACCCATACACACATGCATCCATGTACGCAAGTACGCACGCATCTACACACACTCGTGCACGAACACGCGCACAAACAGATTTATGACACACACACGGGCGCACGCACACGTGCACACAAACACACATGCACAGACGCATACAGGCACACATCAACAAACACGTTCCACTCACCCACGAACGCACTCGCACACGTACCCACGTACGCCCTCGCGCACGCAGGCACGCTGGCACACACACGCAAGCCCGCACACGCACACGACACACGAAACATGCACACGACACACACGCACACGCACGCACACACGCACACACGCACACGCACACACGCACACACGCACACACGCACACACGCACACCACACGCACACAGCACACACGCACACACACACATACGCCACGCCACAACACACACACAGCACACGCGCACAAATTGTAGACAAACATGCCTTATTTAAATAAGCGTAAAACACCGATAGAAGACAGAAGTCCGTATTTTGATGACAATGGGGGCAAACAGGCCTTATTTAATTGACTACATACCGCCATTGGTGCTGCTGGAAAGGAATACTAAACCAAAATGGCAAAAAGCCAAAAGAGATACACAATATACTGCGATTTTGAATCAAAATGATAGAATCAGTTTCAAGATGCAGTATCCCTGTGAGAAATATGCAACTGAGAGATACTAAAACTACCGACCATAGAGATGGCAAAAAATTCGATTTAAATATCTGGCGCACAAAGAAGATACAGAAAATGGAAAGATGAAGAAGTCGCCGCACAAGATGCCAACTTTTAGGGTAATCAAAATTAAGAGGGTTACCTAAAAGCAGTTTATGTAAGAAGTTATTAAAATTAAAAGCACAATAAAAATCCAAGAAATACAAGATGACGCCACAAGTGTCCTGGCTCTAGTCACATTCACTGTAAGTAGACACCAACTGAAATTGAGCTAAGTGCGATTTTTTCATTGATTTGGAGATTACAAGCTAAAGTAAAAATTTCCGGCTTAATCTTCAAATTTCCGAATTAATGCAGGAATTTCTTAGCCAATATTAGTATTTCTCAGTATGCCTAAATTTCTGGGTTTATGTTGGAAAATTTAGGATTTCAAACCGTAATTTTCGAGTTCATGTCGAAATTAGCAGTTTTAAGTAAGAATTTTGGTGCAATTTCCGACTGCGACTCGAAATTTACGACTTTAAGTAGGAATTTCCAGTACATATCGAAGTTTCCGAGTTCAAGTCCAAGTATGTAAGTTTAGTTAGAAGTTGGGGGTTTAGTCGGAACTTCCGACATTAAAACCGAATTTCCGAATTTATGTCGAAACTTCTGAATTCATTCTGAAATTTCCGAATTAAAGTTGGAATTTCCGAGTATAAATAGAAATTTCTGAGTTAAAGTCGTAATTACGCCTTTAATTCGTAATTTTGGAGTTTATGTGGGATTTTTGAGTTTATATTAGAAATTTACGAATTTAAATTGGAATTTGCGAGTTTAAATCGGAGTGTATGTCGGAATTTCCGAATATATGTCAAAATATGCGAGTTTCAAACTAAATTTCTGAGTTAGGGTCGTAATTCTGCGTTTAAGTCGGAATTTCCGATTTGATGTCTGGGTTTTCAAGTTAATGCCGATATTTCTGAGTTTTTGTGGCAATTTTGAATTCATGCCGAAATTTCCAGGTCAAGACAGAATTTTCGAACTTAAATCGGAACATTTTTAAATCGTAATTGTCGTGTTATGCCGGAATTTAGAATTTATACTGAAATTTCAAGGCCAATTCTGGAATTTTCGAGTTTAAATCGGAATTTCTGAGTTTTAAGTTCGAATTTTCGAGTACGAGTCTAAATTTTAGATGTTAAATCAGAATTTCTGGGTATATGTCGGCATGTCCGGGTTTATGTAGATTTAATAGCAATTTCCAAGTTTAAGCCGGAATTTATTAAAATATCGAAGTTTAAGACAGAACTTCCGCATTTACGTCGAAACTTCCTAGTTTAAAATCGGAATTTCTGATTGTAAGTCGGAATACCCAAGTTATTCTGAATTTTGGAATGTATGCTGGAATTCTTATGTCGGAATTGCCCAATTTAAAATGGTATCTCGAATTTTCCAATTTAAGTGGGAATATTTGAAATCAAGTTTGAATTTCGCAGTATATGTCGAAATGTTCAATTTTATGTATGAATAGCCGAGATTAACTGAAATTTTCGACTTTGAGAATTACAGAATTTCCGAGTTTTTGTCGGAATTTCCCAATTCAAAATTGAATTACGAATTTTCGAGTTTAAGTGGAAATATTTGAAATCAAGCCTGACTTTTCCAGTATATGTTGAAATGTTCAGGTTTATGTACGAATAGCCGAGAGTAAGCGGAATTTTGGGTTTTAAGCCGGAATTTCCGAGTTTAAGTCGAAATATGCGAGTTTTAATCGAAATTAGAGTTTAAGTCGGAATTATCAAGAAAATTGTGTGAGCAAGTTCTTAGGAAATAGTCGAACAAAGCTATAAAGAAGCTTTTAGATAACAGTGCTAATAATTCCGTGCACGTTTATGTTGAAAATCCTTCTGGGACACCTGGTATTTGCCAATTAATAGAAAAATTTACTTTTTGTATTTGTTTAATGCAATAGAGATGTACCAACAGTGAAAACTGTGCTTTGGGCACAGTAAACGTGTAATTAATACAATGACACGTAGTATTTAACCTGGAATTGATCGCTTATATTAGCACAGCTCATATAAGATTTTAAAATACTTAGCTTTTTGGATTTTTTTAAAAGGTGTATTTTTATATTTAAGTTATACAATCTAAACGTTTTGATAACACTTACGGTTATCTTAGTCAGTAGTAATATTATCTTTCAAAATTGTTAAAGACGTTGAAACAATTTTGTGAAGTTTGAAAACTTATTTCAACATCTTTAATAATTTTGAAAGATAATATTGCTACTGACGAATATTGCTATGTAATCAAAACGTTTAGCTTGTATAACTTAAACATACAAATACACAATTAAAAAGAAACCGAAAAAAGATAAGTATTTTAATATGTATAATAATAGTGAAAGTTTACATTTTCATACAAGATATTATTTACAGTTTTCTAAAATGTTGGTGAAATTAAAGATTCATTCAGCTAAAAATAAGCTAACGTGATTGTTATTAATGTAATGTACCGAAAAGCAGGATGTCATTAACAAATAAAATTTTGCACAATAACAATTAAGTGTAATGTAAGTTTCACGGCTTGATAGATCATTAATCTAGTACCTCTTCTAGTAAATTAATAGCCAAAAGCTACAATACCAACTTTGTGAAAGTGATGCTAAACCGAGTTACTCACAAAAATGGTACATTGTAACCCTAAACAGGAATACAAAAATAAACTTTTTAGAAAATACTTGTATATACACTCATAAACAAAAATTAATCAAATCTGTTTGGGAGTGTAAAACCAATTTGATTCTTAATTGAATACAGAAGTTATATTTAGACAAGGCATGTGTTCGTATATACGATACTATATAAAGAAATTCTTAAACATGTGAATCGTCTTTTCCTTAACTATAATATACCATAAAATCATCTTGTAAGGTTAAGACATGTCATTAATCTTAAACATGTCCAAAATGTAACTTAAGACTCATTTAAAACCATACGACCCTAAATTTAAATTCTTTGAGCGTTTTTTTTTCTTTTGGTCTTACCTATTAAATAATGTTATTTTGAATTTAGGGTTGTAGTAAATAACAGTTGTCAGGTTAATGTGATGAATTGCTATTCTGAAGTGTATTAATCATTGCAATTGCAGACCTAGAGTTAACGACAAAATTATGTGTTTGCTAATTGTTAAGTGTTATTTATGGAGAATTTAGCGAATTGTCGAGCTTTATGCGAGCTTTCGGCCTATATATATTTAATGACGATTGAATTATTTATGATGTTTCTCTTATAAATGCACTTCCACTCCATGCTTTGATGTTAAACATGCCATTTAAAACTTTCCCCAGTTGAAAACGATTTTATTCTATATACCTCAAATTTTGTAGGTTTAAACACTTATAGACCGTTATAAAATATGTACACTTACCGTTAGCTGCCATATTATACAAAGACTGATGATGTCCCTTTTTTCGATAAAATCTCACGAGAAAGAAGGATAACAAGGTCACAAGAAATATAGCGACCGTAAGTCCGATGTAAAGGGCTAAATCTGCTTGTGTATCGGCCAGATTTGCTGTAACAAGAAGAAAACACATTACTACATGTAAAAAGCTGTTTTTTAAACAAAACTGTAAGCACACGTTTACTGTTTCCTAACAGATGTACCCTGATTAAGATTAACCCTCTTACAACTAAATCCAGATTATTGTAACCACGCTTGTAATTACGATTCTTGTCCCTTTTGGTGTTACAAAGTGTGAACCGCAAGGGGCTACCGACTTATACCATTAAGACAAGAATCATAATTAAGGAGCCACGAGGATTCCCCTAATATTAGTCCTCTAACTAAAACTAGAGAAACCCCTTCAGAAATTTATCTTATTCTCTTATATTATAAGAAATAAGCGGTCAACCGGAAATAATAAAGCCGTTAGGTTGTTCGGAATGCTTACTCAAAAATAAAAAAAAATCTAAACAGATTTTAGATCTCGCTTGAAAATTCGATTGGGATATTTATGTGTAAATACAAGGCAGGAAATTTAAACCCCCAGGCTAGTTTTTAGCAATTCCTTTTTACGTGAACGTGATTTTATATTATGAGGGTTTCTTTAAAGTTGATTATTTGGATTTCTAATACGTGCGGGTTGTCACAAATTTATAAACCAATAATGGAAACAAAAAGGAGATTTAAATTTGCGTTTTTATGTCAAATATGTAATGGAATAAATTGAAAACGTTTTTTAACACGAGTTTTTCTTCAAAAATTGCGATTCACGGTAAAATGTTTAATATTTAGGCCTGTATGTTTTTGTATCCAATTAACACATTATAATTAAGCCATATTTCTTAATTTCTGAAATATTTCGTATATCAATTAAATATCTTTCCTTTTGTACAAAGTAGGTGAGTATTTGCTATTTTAATATTGAAAGATAAAAATGTTTAGGGGTTTATTATCTGCCAGAACCAGTCTCAACTGTCAAATTTTAGACTTAAAGCAAATACTATGTGTGAGAAACAAATATACATTTGAGTCTGTTGCATTAAAATTAAAATCCAGCATATATACGTAATTACTTGATATCTTTTTGTAAATAACAACAGTGGAGCTTAATTTATATTTTGTTCACGTAAAGCTGCATTTTACTTTGACGTCAGAAACGCATTAAATTGCTTTGAAATTAGTTCAAATAAGTGCAATTATACATTTTGCAATTTGTTGAACTTTTTAAACCTTTAAGTAGGTAAAATGAGTAACTGAAATTTCATTTTTATATGATCACAGAACTCAAAATTTCAGAATTATGAAAGGTTCAAGATATATAAAAACTAATACGTTTGCATACAGAATACTAACTTATGTAAATTGTGTAAAATTGCATTTTGCTGAAGTTTTCTTTAGATAAATACGATCGATTTTAACTTTTATAAATTTATACAAGTCAGATTGAATCACATAAGTATTACGTTGAATATAAGTTTCATCTGTATATAGGTTGATGTTCTACCATGCTACTCTCGTTCTCGTCGATACTTGTTCTAGTTTTTTTTTCGCGGGAACGAGACATGCACGCCGGCTGAATGTTGGGAAGTAACCCGCCCTGCGCGATCACGACGTCGGAGGACATTCTGTTTAATCCTCGTCGTTTCCGATTGCGAGCTGCAGGTGACGTGGTATGATTCAGGTATTGTTATTATCTCTGGCGTATAAGAAATCAATTATAAACAGGAAGTCTGTTAGTGGGGCGAAAATGGCGATAAGCTCAGGGAAGCTTAGGAAGCTTAAGAGAATGAAATAAAAATAAAAGAAAGAGGAAGAGATCAAAATAGAAAGAAACTAGGAACGTGAGAGAAAGCTACAAAAAAGAAGAGAAAAAGTAGCGAAAAATTGGTAGGGAAATAAATATTTGCTATAGAATGGTACGGGAAATTTTAAGAGATTCTTTGTTGTATCCTTACCACGTACAAAGACTTCAAGCGCTTCTTCCAAGAGATTTTGAACCACGTACGCAATTGTGTAGACGGTATCTTCAAAGACTTGCAGAAAATCCGTACTTCGATTCATCATTATGTTTACGAAGGAAGCACATTTTTCCAGAAATTCAATAATTAATTTCCACAATAATCATAACTGGGCCCAAGAAAATCCTCATGCTATTGCAGAGACACATTTTCAGAAATAATTTTCTCTCAACATCTGGTTCGGCATTATGGGTGACTATTTGATTGAACCATTTTTTTTATCAGGACAACATAACGATCATACAGTAATTTTCTACAAAATGATTTGCCTTTACTTGTTGAAGATGTTCCTCTTCAGTTATGGCAACAACGTTGGTTCATGCATGATGGTGCTCCAGTCCACTTTAGCATATTGGATCGTGAGTATTTGAGTGGAGCTTACCAAAATCGTTGGTCGTGGAGGACCACAATACTAGCCACCTAGATCGCCTCACTTAAATAGCCTAGATTCGTATTTGTTGCGGCACCTAAATTCATTAGTTTATTCTACACCAATCTAGACAGTACAACAACTAAGGAATAGAATTGTTAACGGATGTGAAACCATACGTAATACTCATGGAATTTTCGAAAGAATTCGTCACTTGATGAGGAGAAGAGCAGAAGCCTGCATGGAAGCGGAAGATTGTCATTCTCAACATTTTTTGTGAATATTCTTTTAAAAAAAGGTACTATTTTTAGCTGCTTAATCCGACAAAAATGGAAAATTTTTAAAAAGTCAGTGGCGCACTTTTTTGTCAATATTATTTATGAGACTGCCCCCCGGGGCACCACTGGAACTTATAATTACAATCTAGTTAGTGATAAATCAGCATCTTATCACAGCAAATAACTCTGCCAAATTTCAACAAAATCGGCCAAAGGGTCTTTGAGATATTAATAAAAAAGTCTTTTTTTTTAATTTGACACCCTGCATTTTGAAAACTTTTTAGGAAACATGTTTATATGAACTTTTTTACTTGAATTTGGTTCAGGAATGCGCCCTTGTAACTACGGCCTATCATTAAGTAACACTACTATATATATATATATATATATATATATATATATATATATATATATTGAGATGGTTAGGATTAGGCATAATAAACGGGCTAGAGTTTATTGAGTTTGAAATTCTCTATAGTAGGCAAGTTAGATAAACTTGAGAAAGTATAGAGTTCGTTTCAATGAGAAAATAGTTACGAGTGCTAAATTATGGTTTTGATGTGACGAAACAGGCTTTGTAGGGTTTGCACAAGGTTGTTTTATTCATAAAAGCTTTGAGCTATACCTGTAGCATGTGAGAAAGGTCAACATGATTAATATTAATGGGTACGATTAGTTTCGTGTAACATATTTATGCAACTTCGCATTTTATTCAATGAATTTTAGCATTTTGAACACATATCAGATATTGATCACATGGAATATGATAATTATAATAGGTAGAACGCATAGTATTAGGTGCAATGTATAAACTATTTGAAATATGAAAGAAAGGGTATGATACCAACATAGTATATTTGTAATTCAAAGACAAAGTATATAAAACGTGCATAAGAAGTAATAGTGACTTAAAAACATAATTAAGAACATGAACAATAACTGTGCAGTGTGATATTTAATATAAAATTGCAAATTTTATACAAAAATTGACAAAATAGTTAAACAATGTGAAATGACCAAATTAAGAACTATGGAGTACAAGTGAACAGTATTGGTGTTAGAGACAGATATAAGAACACATTTTATGAACATTTCAAGTGTTATAACAGTTATTACATCAATTAAAAGTAAATTTGTATTAAGTTAGATTAAGTATTATTTGTAAGAATTTCACAAAAATATAGTAGGGTAAGATAAGTTTAAAATAAATCCTAAAAACATATAATAGTAGGTTTCCCTCATTTCAACAAGGAATTTAACTTTAAATATGTAGTATAAACATAAAATTAGAAAAGTTAGGTTAACTATCTGAATTTTAGATGTGAAAATGGAAATTTTGTAAAATTTAAATAAATGGGTTGAACTAAATGTATACTATACAGTTTTTTATGTGGAATTTGAATATGTAATTAGTTTAGCTGTAGGATGTAAGATTTTTTAGATATTAGTAAATTTAGATTATGAGTTGTCAGAACGAAAATTATCGAAGCAAAATAGGGCTTGTGAGGTGTCTTTTTATGCGGAATTTTGCCCTGATTGCAAATCTGTAATTAAAAATCAAATCCGAATTGTTTTGAAAAAGATATAGCATAATTTATGTTTTAGTTAAGTTTACAATTTTGTTTAGACCAATCTGAAGCTTGTGCGTAATGTAGAAAAAAAATTGAAAATTTGGTATCTAGGAGAAAAGTATAAAAGGAATTGCTCATGATTTCTCACTCTCTTGCAACTCTTGCCATTTGAAAATTTGTTGTGACTAACAAGTCATAGTGTTAGTGTTATTTGTGTTTACATGTAAGTAACAATTCTCGTAAACATTATCGGATTTGAAACGCGATCGACGTAAAGTTGAGATATCAGAAACAATTGTTTTAACCTATAACTAAAGTTAAAAATAAGGTTATCGATCACAATTGTCGATAAAATTGTAATTGTTTCGTTTTTCAATATCGTATGTAAACATCGGGTGATGTGCATTTCTTTGTAAGTTAATAAATTTCTTCGATTATTTTGGATTCGATGTTTATTTTGTTGACAGTGATTAAGATCACGAAATAAATTTTCACTTCCTAACGGAATCTAAAATAAAGGTGCAAGCGAATACAAAAATCTACATAAAATTAAAGTACAAAATTAAATCCCAGAAATTATTAAATAAATAATACATTTTAAAACCACAAATAAAATAAAGTGCTTGTCTGAAAGTATTTGAGCATTGTAAGTACATCGTATTTACCATATGAAGAACAATCAACAGTTGTTTGATATGGATGAAATATTTGGGACAGCAAAGCAGTATCACCGATTTATAGAAGGAAGTGTACGTCCAATGTTTAATGTGGAGCAACCCGACATTACCATTATTTGGAATTTGGAGCAACACGTGAGTATTTCTCTATTATAACCCTATTGCATTGATTTTTTTTTGATGTCCTGTATTTATTTTTTTTTGATAATGTATAAATGTTTGTACTAATACACGTGTCAATATCTGAAAATTAAATGATCCAGTCTTGTTATAAAATTAATAAGTTTACCTCAAACAAAATTAAAATTGTGCTCAATAATTTAGATCAAGTGCAGAAATTTTTGACAGGCTACATTTATTTCAGTATTAAGTACTCAACGCATGCGTATTTTGTTCAGATCTCAACAAAGTTGGTTTCACATTGTAACTGTTTATTATAAAACACAATTTGATCATTTACATGAATATTCCCAGATTTAATTTATTTTGCCAACAATCAATGTTTATTACAATTGAACCCTATCCCCAAAAAAGATTTTACTGATTCCAGCTATGTCAGTGGCACTTTACCGAGGAAGGTTTACGTTCCACTCCCCTAGCTAAAAGACATATTGATCCAAGAACAGGCACAGCAAAACGTTATCGTAATTCGAAGGCACTCCCAAAATGGTCATGAGCAGAGGAGAATGAACGCTTTACTTAGAGTCTTTCCATGATTGCAGTTATAACTAACTCCATTCAAGTTTCAATTAACTCTTGGTAATTAAAAGAATCCATTTGGCAACGTCTGTATCGGACACGCACAAGCTACGTATATCCACACGCAGATGCACACTCACACGCACACACACGCATATACACGTGCACGTACACATTTGGAATTAATAATCATTTTTCCCTTTAGGTGGGAAAGTTAAAAATTTAAACATACGGTCGTGAGGTTCGTGCACTTTTGTAAGTTATAAAAAGGAGCAAATGTCTAACTTTGTTTCCGTACTATATCACATCCAAACATAAAATAGGCACCATCCTACGTTCAAACATATTTTGTAAGATAAAAATGGGTAAAGCAATTCAAATCTAAGGCCGTGTGTGCGTTCACAATATCGAAAGAGTCGTGTGCCTGTCAGTGCACAATATGACTCCACCCACACTCCACCGATCGACTAGTGGTTTTCACTATATGATAGCTTGTTGTAGAATGCACAACAGATTTTCCAAAATTAGAAGGGGAAAGAATTGAAAAACAAGGATGTTGCCCGAAATTTATATTCACGCACCAAATTTTCTGTGGGCGAGTAAAAATAGAATCCCTAAATGGTCAAGAGCTAGATACCGTGCTCTGTGGGAGCTGGATAGCATTGGGGCCGAATGTTGCCAGAAATCTATACTTATATTCCAATTTCGTTGAGTTTGCGATAAAATGGATTGCCTCTATAATCAAGAATTAAGTTATTTGCTGCATTAGCGTTTGTCAGTGTTTGGGCCGATTGTTGCTCAAAATTATATTTATCTACCAATTCCGTTGGGGACACCTCGATGGCCAAGTGCTAAATTCTGCAAATTATGAGTGCTAGGACAGCGATTGGGTTGAGTTTTGCCCAAAATCCATTTTGATACACCAATTTCTTTGTGGACGTGGCAAAATCGATTACCTCGATGCCACTAGAAGCTGAATTCAGTGGCCCATGAGTATTGGTTAAACTTTGTCCTGAATTTTACCCAACATCTATATTGACACCATTTCTTTGGGGATGGGTCCGTATGTAAAGATCAGCACTTATGCAGAACATTGATCAAAGTCGATATGTCTACGGTTATGAGTGAAGCAATTCTGGATGTAGTTTTTGCAAAACTTTTGCCAAAAGATCTATGCCGTTTCCGTAATTATCATAACCTAGCTTATTTCAAAATTTAAAAAAAAATGCCGGTATTTTCACACAAATATAAAAAAGCATTACATAATGGTCAAAAGCTTAAAACAGAAAATATATACGGTACTGAAACAATTTTATTGTTATCTCTAAACATACCGTCGACTCTCCATAATTCGAAGTTGGCGATAAACTTATATGATATTGATTCTGCAATAGCGACAGGAACGACTGGAATAGACTTGCAGAATCTTGGAATCGCCAGAGTTCAGCCGGGTAACTTCAAATTACTGCGTGTTTCGGATCTGCCTTTCCTCTGCTTCAAATTTAACTTACCTAGTGTATCAAAATGCATTAAAAAACTTCGAGAGAATCCCAAGGGACTGACCTTTTACTTTAAATAACCGAGAGTTTCGAATTACTGAAACTTCGAATGGGACTTGAACATTTCGCCAAATTACCAAAATGCCAAATGTATATTTTAATCGTCCAAAACGCCGAGTGTGACCAAAACGCTGACGACAACGTCGCCGATTGCATACATGCCGCCGAATTTTACATATTGGACCATTCCGCCGAATGTGCTCATCCTGCCAAATTTTAATGTTAGGTCATTACACCGACAATGATCAAAGCGCCGAATGACCAAAACTCCTAACGCCCTAAACGCCGAATGTGCAAAACGCGCAAACGATTATTTTATAGGTGCAAACCGCCAAAACTTAATACTGTAGAACTAGATGCCTTTACAAGTTTTTTTTTATGGATTGCAAGTATGTAACTATTAGGTAAAGTTACAAATAAATCTACTGAAAGGAAAAACTGAGTTTTCTGCGTTATATAGGTCAATTCCATTGACCTATCTCAAATTAAATTCCTGGTATTATTCAGTGATCCTCCGTCATAATTTACAGTGCAACAATTAAGCAGGTGGAAGTTTATTATGGGTAGTTTGATCTTTGTATTTGTATTTTGTTATTTTGGGTCATCATACGTTCTTTAATCATTGTTTGTTATTGGCTTAATGCGGTTCAAAACAATTATCTGAAAGAAATATAATTTTTTAGGGAAAAGTTGGTCTTTGAACAAGCAAAATGTCTTCCTTTATAGCAGTATTGATTATAGTCACTATGAACTTTGACTCTGATAGAGGCCCCTATTTGTGAAGGTGTAGATGATTATTATATTCTCAGATCTAAAGACCTTCAATACTCTGATTAAGAGCATCAAAAGATAAAGGAGTTTTAGGTTATGTTGATGGTAACCAGTGGACAGATACACACCTTAGTGGGTATAAATATTTTCATAAACAAAAATACATGATATATTTTACATAATTCTAGTGGTTACCGGCCTGGGATGTTTCGGTGTGGTAGTATTGGCGATACTAATTCGGTGCCAAATGCCAAGGTGCTATGGCGCCAGGATATTTGTATTCCCTGTTTTCAACCACCTTCGATTTTTTGAATCTGGTTTCTACATTTAAGGCCCTTGTACTCATTATTGAAACATTTCAGGAGCTGAAGTCCTTTTTCTAGGACGCGGGCCCTATCATCTGAAGTTATTTAACAAATTCTTGAAGTGGAACCAACATTTATGGTAATATTAACATAATCTTTCCCAAACGTCAAGGAGGACTGTTTTGAAAGATTTTTGAAAATGCACAAAATATAGCGCTCTAAGTGAGATCCTTGATTCTTGAAATTGCCTCAGCACCTAACGTCCGTTTGATAAAACATGACTCCAACATCTAACGTCTTCCTTGGAGGGGTGATTCTTAAAGTTTTTCTAATATCTAAGATCTTTTTGACAGGACATTGACCCAACATCTTGAAATAAGGCATATATTCTTGAAATAATCCAAGCATATAAGATCTTTCTGACTAATTCTTGCTCCAACGTCTAGAAGTATGGTCCTTTTGTAGGAATGATGCTTCAAAATATCTCAACAACCAAAGTTCTCTTGACAGGATACACCCAAAACTGGGTAATAAAAACCAAGAAGCTAGGAAAACAAACCAGCAAATCATGCAACAAATTCAGTAGCAACAGTTACACACGTAAACAACCCAACGCTCAAACTAAAGAAACTAATCAAAGTATTTAATATGCAAATAAGAAGCTAATATATGTAAGAAACAAGCAAACTGGCATATGTTTTAAATTTTGTTTTGGCATTTTTTGATGATTACATAGTGAGCATGTCACAGGTTTGTCTGCAAATTTTCCTGTAATAAGTATGAGTTGTTTTAATGTCACTGCCTTAAGGCAGTATGAGCCATTAACGTGTTTTCTAATACCTTTCGCCGTTTTAAACTATAAAACCATACCTTTATGTACATCTTGTAAGCATTAAATGTAGAAAACCAGATTAAAGTGAAAATAAGAAAATATTCCATGGTACCAAAGTACAGCATGGGTTAACGAAGTTAAATACTTTGTAAAATTACAGACAAAAAAGTTAGTAACAACTGTAACAACTGTATATACAATGTGATGACAACATTTTATGAATGCGATTAGTGCGCATGCGCAAAATGAGAATTTGATGTGATAAACGTTTTCATATTTTACTTGTGAAGAACATGAGGTTTACTGGCTAATTAAACATTTTGCAAACATAAGAATGGGACCTTGAGGTTTACTGATTTCTGTTACAACCAGGAAACTCTTATTTCCAGATCTTGAGAAAAAATTTGTTAAAAAGACATCAGATATTAGGACAATGCCAAGAATATCTCCTTTATTATAAAATTTTGGGTGAATATTCTGTCAAAAGGACTTTGGGGATATTTTGAAGCATGATTCCTACAAAAGGACCATATTTCTAGATGCTGGAGCAAGAGTTTGCCAAAAAGACCTTAGACATCCCTTATTTCAAGAAGGTGGGTCAATGCACTTCCAAAGGGACCATATGTGTTGGTTTCAAGAATCATCCCTCCAAGAAGGGCCTTAGATGTTGGAGCACAAATTTATCAAGATAAGCTTAAATGTTGGGGCATGTTTTACCAAAAGGACCTTAAGTGCTGAGGCAATTTCAAGAATCATCCCTAATGGCAAGAATCTATCAAAAGAACTGTAGATGTTGGGCCAGCATCAAGAATCTGTTAAATAAGCTTAGATGATAGGGCCCAGATCGTATCAAAAGGAATTCAGCTGATAAGAAAGTTTCAATAAGGACCTTAGATGTAAAAGCCAGATACAAACAAATCGAAGGTGGTTAAACATAGGGGGTAGAAACATCCTTGCGCCGAAGCGTCTTGGTACCGAAACGTTCCAGAACCGAACCGGCAACGCCAAAATGGCCGCACCGAAACGTCCCATGACGATAACCACCAAAATTATTTAAAACATCTAATGTATTTTTCTTTATGAGAATAATTATATACACCGAGGTTTCATCCTCTTCGGGAGTGTCTGTCTATTCGTTATTATCAACATCTTCTAAAACCGCTTCATCTTGCATTAATGATAGTTCTCCATCTTCACTAATAGAAGTCACTATTAGAGTAGGAGTTCATAGCGGTTATAATTTTTTTAAACAATAAAAAACAACCATTAAATAACGTATGATTAGCCACAATAAAACACAAATAACACCATAATAACCTCTCATTTAATTAATTACTGCACTGCAAATAAGTACGCGATCTGTTAAAAAAACAGAAGATAACTTACACATTACCAGGAATTTAATTTGATATAAGTTAATGAAGTACACCTACATAACGCACAAAATCTGTTTTTTTTATGTTAGCTATTAGCAATCTATTGGCGACATCTAGTCTTATATTATTAAGTTTCGGAATTTTGGACCAAAAAAATGGTTGTGTCGTTGTTTTGGAGATTTGGTGTTTTGCGAATTCGGTGCTTTGTCCATTCGGCGCTGTGGTCATTCGGCACATTGGTTATTCGGCGCTTTGGTCATTGTAGGCGTAAGGATACAACATTGAAGTTCGGCAGAATGGGCGCATTCAGCCAAATAGTGTTCGGCATTTTGGTGACATTCGGCGTGATAGCCCAATATTTAAATTCGGCGGAATGAGCGCAGTCGGGGAAATGGTCGTCGGCTTTTTGGTCACATTCGATGTTTTGGACTATAAACATAGATTAGGCGTTTTGAGTATTCGGCGGAGTGTCCTGAACCCTTTCGAATTAGCGAGAGTAGACCGTATATTGTATGTTGTAAACTAATTATACCTCCGAATTCTATATAAAAAGATCAACTGATACCAATTTTTAACTTTTCGATAGCTTTTAAAACAACCGAAAGACAGTATGGGCGCCAAAATTGAAAATAATGAATTATTTCTTATATCTCAAACGAAGAACATCATCGTTCATTTAACAAAAATGTAGCATAGATTGCGAAAACTGTGTTCCTCCATTTTTATTTGTAACCCTGATGACCTGAAGAACCATAACAATGAAATACACTGAACACACACCTAAAGTAAATTTTAGAAATAAAAATGGAACGTCATTTCACTAATAACGAATACAACTTTATTATTCAGCATTTTTGAAGGAATCTAATATAATCAATCAGATATGAGAAAGCTGGCCACACAAGTTTTTTCAGTTATCCATTAAACTGGAAATTAGATAAATGTCAAAATTTGCGAAATCTAAATCTAAGCTTCTGAGTATATTGCAAGCATCCTTAAGGGAAGATATTTGAATAACAATAATGGATGATTGAATAGGATGATGACAGCGTCCATATGCAAATTTGAATAAATTTCGCCTTCTAAAACGAAAGTATTGATTGACATTTAAAACAATTTTTAATTAAATTAAGACACAAATTGGTTTTGGTAGAAATAATCGTATCTAGTAAGTATCTACTATAAAATTTATATAGGTATGTAACGAAGTCGTCAGATGATAAAAAGGGCTACGAAAGGGATAATAAGTGGAAGCCTAAAGCGTTTTCGCAATCCACAGATGGTAACCAACTTGTTTCTAAAATGTGTCGCTTTTACCTAATGTCCAATAATACCGCATTCGTTGTTACGTATTCATCCAATGTTTTACCCTTAAAATCTCGTCATTTATCCGAAAGGTCACGTAATCAACATTTCCGAAATTTTGTATTCAATTCCAATAATACTGACTTTTTTTTGTGTTACATTTATTAATGTCCTTCTGTTTAAATATATTTTACAACTAGAAACAACCTCTCACACTTTTCCTCCGATAACATTCTTTTTAATCAAGAAAGCATCTTAAGTGCTCTTAAAGCACCCAGACAACATTAAAATTTATGTTAAAAGATATAAAAATTTTATGTATCCTGTTCGATTAGTTTTTTTTTTTTTAGTTGTATATTTTGAATAGTTAACGAGTAACTTATAAAATGTGAAGAAATGCATTAATTAATGAAGTAAATGTGCATTTGTAAAATTTCGTTACCGAGTCCTTCTAGCTTATATTACTCAATTGGAAATTCCCCTTCAAAGGGTTTTGGAATATCGGACAAATTACAGAGATGACCGAGGAAAATTAAACTGGACCGCTATTGGGATGGACATTGCATTTTTGGGAATCGAGTGAGTGCTGCAGACGTTAGGAAGGGTTTCAGTGATGCATGGCACTATTCATTTTCAACCACTTTGGGGTTTGTACGTGCATGTTACACTTCAATTGCACTTAACCCATTAAAATAATATTATTTATCGAAACGGATGTCATTTAAAGATTAATGAAAATTGATACAGATTAACTATTATCGTTAATTATAAAACAAAACATGTCCGTTCGTGTTTAGAAGTTTGGCGCCGAGATTCCTTGATTGACGTTCATACAGAATTTAATATGCATATGGTGTGATAATTTTCTTCCTTTAGCTTTTATCTGAAAGTTACCAATTGCAAGAAGTAACCCCATGCAATTTACTTGATACGGTCACTTTATTCACCGATATTCCTCTTTTAGTGCACTAAATTAAATTAAGCTTCTCTTCGAAATTTTCTTGAGATCTTTCAAACAGTTTCATATTATAATTAGTTTTTATTTTTATAAAATTTAATCTACTTAATGCAATGAGATAACTTTTATATCTTATATAAAAGTTTAAAACAAATTAAATTAGAGACGGATAGTTTTAACGTTGACTGAAGCCTTTAAGGGAGTACAGTATTTTGAAAACACCTCTATTAATGATAGTACCAAGTTATTTAAGTAATTTTACATTTTCTACACGTATGCAGATTTCAGCATTCTGGAAATAAACCAAAGGTAAAAAATCTTCAAAATGGAGATTCCCTTAGAAAAAACAAACGATCTGGTATGTTGGTGACGTTTAGAATACGCTGTCATGGGTGTATTCTGACCACATTAGTCCTAATTAGTAAGACCTATAGACGTTCTTGCCCAGAAAAGGAAACCTAGTTTTATTGTGGTTCGATTATGTTAAATACAACCAAGTTTTATTTCTCCAATTAGCCATTCATTGCCAATCTTCTGATAGCCACAGCCAAATCGCTTATAATTGTTTCTTAACAACATGTGGAGTTTAAATGCTAATACAATATCTCGCAAGGACGGTTATTACGTTGATATCTGTTTAAATAACCGGCGTTAGTACTTGCACGGTATTTCAACCATGGCTAAATTGATTGGCATTGCCGTTTGTTATTAACATTTTCCGTGCTTGCAAAAACAACAAAGGTAATTTATTTTTGCTATAATTGATAATGATTGACGATTGTCAAACACATAACCAGATGATGTTGAGAAAATTCTCGAACTCTAGTTACAGACCTGACTTGCTAATTATTTGTCGTTATCTACGGATTTAAACATGTTAAAGTAACTTTCATTTATTTTAAAAGTAGCGTGATATGAAGAAGATTGAAATAAGTCGTTGCGAAGCGCTCGGAGATCTGATGCTCACATAAGTTTTTGGTAAAATGTTATTTATTCGGACGACAGTTAAATTTGCGTTTGTTACGCAGAAATTTAATAAATACGAGTCACTATTTTAGCACTTAAAACTTTTCTTGATGGAGAAATAAATGAGCGACAATGAGTAGAAATTATTACTAAACGATTATTAAACTTCCTTCTGTGACATGTAATAATTCATTATTATAAACTGTTTTTGGCCCTAAATATTTGATTGCTTCCGCTTTAGTAAAATCAAAAGCGCTAAATTATAATACATCTTCTCTTTGTTTTAATGTAAGTTCTCATAATAATAAAGTAGTCAAACATAACGATAAACAATCAACGATTTGGTTTTAATCCGCGTATTATCCGTCAGATGTTCGTAACTCTTATTTAATCAAGAGATTACTATAATGAAGCGTAAGTAGGTACATACTTAAATGTAGACCAAAAATCTAAACAAACAATTCAATAAGCTGGTGTAAGCTTTTGAAAAGTACGTTACTGTCTTGCGAAAAGTTACTATCTAATTAATTAAAGACATCCAAATCGCACAGAACTGTATCAACGACAGCGTAGTTATTTAGAATTTAAATGCCAATACACTAACTCCGAAGTAAGTAAGGCTATTAGGTTGATATCTGTTTAAATAATCGGGGTTAGTGATTGTAGGGCATTTCTGTCAACGCTAAGATGACTACGCGTTGTCGTTTATTAACATTGTCCGTCCTTGCAGAAAACTCAAGTGAAAACCTTAGTTTGTGTATTATTTATGTAATTGTTAATGCTTCAAGACTGTAGAACTCTAGCTACAGGCCTGACTGCTAATAAGGGGCTGTTATCTACGCCATTACTAATATTAAATTAACTCTCTTTTGTTTTAAAAGTAGAGTGATGTAAGAGATGTACCGTCATCCTTAACCCTGTCACCAATATGGCACGAGACCACTGATGATTTATTTATGACACAATTGTATGTGTGTATGTGTATGCATGTGCGAGTGCATGTACGACTGCGTGTGTGTGTAAGCGCGAGGGTGTGTGTGGGTCCGTTATAGGTAAAATGAAATTGTATACCGACAGACAAACGTCTCTTTCGTTATTATGCACGCATTGTACGACCTTAGATTTGAATTGTTTTAATTCTACAACATAATTTGTACGTAGGATAATAAACAAATGACTATTTCGTGTTGGAAAGCGATATAGCAGGGAAGCGAAGCAAAATATATCCGCTTTATTATAACTGTCTACCAAACTGCACAAATCTCCCGGTTTTACGTTTAAACTTTTAACGTTCCTACCTAAACGTAAGAATTATTATTAATTCGAAATTAAATTGATACCGGAAATATACGTTTTGAGGTCCCCTACGTCCAAAAAAGTGGTGTTTTATAAATGTCAAACATGGGTTTGTATACGTTAGCGTGAGCGTGTGCGCGTGCGTGTGCGTATGGGCGTGAATGGCGTGTGTGTGGCGTGTGTGGGTGCGTGTATGAATATGTGACTTCACTATTGATTTTATTTTTTCTATGCAGTAGTTAAACAGTTTTCATTTTTGCCATTACTCGATTTTATACTTTCTTACGTATTTTAACTTGATTTAATGGCACTTTGTTGTATTTGCATATTGAACCTTTTTTTTTTGCTATTTGTTATACTTTGATCTATAAATGTTACTGATAAAATTCCTTATTGATCAACAAAACAACTGGGTTTTCTTGATTATTCTTTTCCGGATTGTAAAATTAATAGATTAAATCATCACTGCGTAAAACTTGTTAATTCTAATTTGAGTAAACGGAAAATTGTTTTTATCAGACTTGAGTTTTACGAGTAGTACATTAGACTTTTAAATAAATTCTTTAATTATTGCGACGAAACTAAGGATGATGAAAGCAAATAATTTGAGTAAGGGTAACATTATTCACAGTACTGTCAGGATAAGTCTATCAGGTAATTTTATAGTCTTTTGATTAGTGAGGGCAACTTCGAATTTTGGGGTAGGGTACTATAAGTGCCATTTTTAGCCATATTAAGTTATAACATAACATAATGGGAAGTAATTGTATTTTAAACTAAGAATTTCGTGTTACAGCTTAAGTGAAAAACAGTCGTGTGAAAAAGTATTGATTTGTGAAGGAAATTACTCTACATGAGTAGTGTTACCTATTTCATGAACATTCGGAGGTCATTGATAGAGTTATATATAAACAAATTGCCGAATTAATTGTTGAAGTTTAAGCGTTGGTATCCTCAAAAAAATGTTACTCATAAAATTTCTGTGAGGAATACACAATACTATTAGAGCATTGGATTATTAAATAATCGCCGTGCTATAAAATACGTCTTTATAAAAGAAAGTAAAGACAGATGATGTGCAGTATAAACGCACTCATATAAATAAATGCAGTCGTATAAAAATGTGCATAAAAATAGTGGAAGATGTTTACTTTCGCATTAAAGTACACAGGTGCGAAGACGCATTGAAGTGAACACATTCTCACAAGCAACTAATCGTTGAGTGATTACGAAATTACTCGTAATTAAAATACGTCGACTGTTTAAAGTAAAAATTACGTACTCGTATCCACACTTTTGGACTATGTGACAGAGAAAACCACAAGGAGTAAAGTTATTTTGAATTAACCTAATTCTGAAGTAAGACATTTGTTTTAATTTAATAACCTTTAATTGCGCAATCGCTAGTTAGCTTTTGTATTATTTTATTCAACAACTATATTCTGAAATTGTTTAGTATTTAACCACATCCTATGCATGAGATCTTAGCACAATAATTTCTATGTTTGAAGAAAATGTAGTTGAGCCTGAATCGTTTCAGTTTGGGAATGAACGTATTAAGTTTAATAGCGTTATTTTACTTCTAGAAACGAGTTAGAATTTCACAACGGAAAATTGTGTGTATGAATCGAGGACAAATGGTGTTGAAATTTACTATATTTTTCGCGTATGTAAAATTTTCATAAAAAGTTGAATTTAATTCTGAATTATGAACATTAACATTAAATTTGGATTTTCGGAGACTTATTACAATTTTTGTAAATATTTTAATAGGCGGAGACTGAAGTATCAGTTGAATGGATTCCCTTCTAGCCCTCCTTTCTAACTTTGAGTGCCTGTGAAGGCATGTGATGATGAAACCCCTTATGAGTGGTTCGTTTGTTTTAGCGGAATAGGGTTTGATGAAGTTTGGTAAGATAAACATTAGCACCTATAAAAAACAAAGAGAGATAGGGCAGAGAGAACTTAGTTAGCGGGCCATTACACAGAGAGCGATTGTCCGTGTAAGTTTACTTTAAAGGCAATAAAACCTGTCCTAATTTATTTTGTCAACAGTCAGTGCCGCAGTCCTACATTAGTTGTTACTGCTAAACGTAATAAATTTGGCATCAAGAGAAATGAAAATATTTTGCGACACGTGTTTAAGACAGCAAAAAGTAAATGAGTTGTCCATTTGTTTGAGCGGGTATGAGCAAACCTAACCTTCAGCGGTCGTCTCGTTGGCTCAGTGTTAACCTCGTGGTTATGATTAATTATAAGAAACTCAACCCCGTTACATCTCTTACTGTTGACCTAATAAAGGTGTCAGTGTTAGTATTGCAAATTTTGATTAGGCCATAAAGATAATCAATTCCACAATTTTTTTTTCTGTATTTAGAATAAGATAGTAGGGACCTTAATCTATAGCCTTCTGGAACTAGTTTTTTTATGTGTTGCTCCCTGAAGCTATCAATGTATCTAGATATTTTTGCAAAATTGTTTAATACAGCCAGATTACTTAACTTATTCTTTTATTTGTACTATGATAGATTTCTAATAATTTTAAGGTAAGATTTCATTAAAGTTTTAAAAAGAACCAATATATTATTATATTTCTTTGTCTTTTTTTATGTGAAATTGCATAGTTTAAAAATAATAAAGCTTCGATCTTTTGGCTATATGATTGGTCTGAAAATTGTTTATTTTGGGACTGACTGATCGATTACAAAACTTAATTGGTTTTAATTCAAGAGAGTCATTGAATATGCAGTAAGAGTCTTGATTTGCAGTGACTGTTTTTTACAATTTTGGTTACAATTCATTTATGCAAATAAAATTTTAGATTTGAATCAAAGTAACCCATACTTGAAACCGTTTAAATTTATTTTAATTATAAAAATTGCAAACACTATTTGAGAGAATATATAGATTATAAAAGATGCACTGATCTTTACGTTTGTTTCAATTTTAAGATAGGAGATAACGGTTTGATGGTTAAAAATTAACAGATTTTATTATTGTTTCAAGTTGAGTCATATTTATTTATTTTAGAGTTTTGATGACAATTATAAGTATTAGTTTATATACACACGAGAGTAAATTCAAGTATCCAGATAACGTCTTACTACTTTGACTTTATGATTATACAGATTGAGATCAAATATTTTACGATAACGTATGTTTCAAAATGTTCTATAGTTTTGGGTAATTTTATTTTTTAGAAATTAAGTGGACTTGAAAATTTTCAAAATTGAATTAACGTGTATGTGTTTGTTGTTATGAATTAAAATAGATTCATTAAGAGTCGAGGTAGTGGACAAATAACAGTCCGGTAGTAGGACGATGCCGTTAGTAGGGAATGCTACATCGTCCGAGGCACCGGTCTGCTCGCTATGGTATTACTGAAGCGAACAATACAATTGCCTCGGATCGACCTGGTGACAAGGTCGAAAGATACAGGCCCCGTTGCTGATGACTGTGCAAGGAATGAGTGGCGAGTAGGTATGATGTGGAATTTTAGAGGTAATCATGGTAAAGATTTGAAATTGCGGATGTAATGTGCGAACGACCTTGATATTCTGTGCGTATCGGAGGCAAAGCGCAAAGGAAAGGATGTTGTGAAGATGGCGGATGGCATCACTATGGTCGGCAGTTGAGACTAGAGTGCACGGCGCAAAAGGAGTTGGGGTGATCGTAAGTGAAAGAGCGAAAGATGTGTTAAACAGTACGAATTAGTATCTCCCCAGGTAATATGGGTTAGAATGAAAGTGGAGTTTCGAAAAATTCTTATTGCGCGCTATGCACCGGTGAATGGAGAAAGAGACTAGGAGCGTGAGAACTTCTGGAATGATGTAGGGAACGTATTGAACGTATGTAATCCAAACGAAAGAGTGATGATAGTAGGAGATATGAACGGATGGATAGGTGAACAGAGAGAACTTACTGAATGCGTTCTAGAAAAGTTCAGAGACCAAAGAGTCAATGAGAATAGTGAACGCCTGGTGAACATCTGTGTGGAGAGAAGCCTGTTGGTATCCAATACGTGGTTTAAACATAAAAATGTGCATATGTCTACATGGCAAAGAAGTGAATTTAAAAGTATGATAGACTTGATAGTGTATGATGAACGGCTTAGAAACCTGGTGAAAGACACAAAAGTAATGCGCGGATCGGAGTGTGGATCGGACCACATTTTGGTTATATCGAGAGTGTGTTTAGGGTAAAAGTGGGTCTAGAGAAGAAAAGCAAATGTAGTGCGAACATCCAGAATTAGGGTAGACAAACTAGCGGATAATGGTGCGAGAATGAAATACGCAGATGCTGTGAGTAAAGAGTTGAATGTGAATGAAACAGTGTAGAAACAAATGAAAGACACTGACGTTGAAAGTGCATGGATAAGCTTGAAAAACTGTGTTGTCAATTGTGCCGTGCGGATATGTGGAAGGGTGACTGTAGGTAGACAGAAAAAGTGTTCTTGGTGGAATGAGTCGGTAAAAAAGCAGTATGTAAAAAAAAGATGCGTACATGGTAATGACTGCTGCAAAATCGAGATTGAGAAAAAGGGATCGTATGAGGTGTACAGATTAAGAAACAAAGAACCGAAGGAGGCAGTGAGAATAGGTAAAGAGGAAGTGATGGCTGTGGAAGGAGCGAAAATGCAGAATGATTTTGAGGGAACCAAAAAACTCTTCTGAAAATGGGACGATTGTGAAATGAGGAAGTGCTGGCAAGAATATTTCAGAAAGCTGTACAGTAGTGTGGAAAATAAGACTGCAGGGTTAAATAAGGAGAATCTAGAAGGAATGGTGAATGAAACTGGGGATATTGGGATAAGTGAGGTAGAGAAAACGGTAGGAAGGTTGAAAAACGGCAAGGGAGCAGGTGCAGATGACATCACTGGTAAAATGATAAAGTATAGGAGTGCAAATCTTATACGAAGATTGTGTGAATTATTCAATGTATGCCTTATGTGCGGACAAGTGCCGAGGGTTGTAAGAGCGCGGTCATTGTACCACTGTATAAGGGTAAGGGGAACAAGAGTGATTTCAAGAACTACAGAGGAATAAGTTTGATCAGCGTGCCTGGTAAAGTATTTGGAAGAATTCTGATTAAAAGGGTACGATAAACTACACAAACTAAGATTTTGGATGTGCAGGATGGCTTCATACCAGCGAGAGGATCTTTCGATCCAATGGTTGCTCTCCAGCAGGTGATAGTACATGTGTCAGGGTGAGAGGAGGTGTGAGTGAATACTTTAATATTGAGCAAGGAGTGCGACAAGGCTATGTGATGTCACCGTGGTTGTTCAATGTATACATGGATAAATGTGTTAGACAAGCATGTACTAATACAAATGGTGTAATGGTTGGTGACGTAAATGTACTTCTGGTGTATGCAGATGACGCAGTCTAATTAAGCAACAGTGCGAATGAGCTACCAACCGCTCTGAGTAAGTTTGATACAGTCTGTGAGAGTATGAACCTAAAGGTAAACGTGAACAAAACTAAGATTGTGGTGTTCAATCGGGAAGGTGGAAAGGAGAGTAGAGTATTTACCGTGGAAGATGATATTGTGGAGCAAGTGGACAAGCTGGTATATCTGGGTAGAATGTTTACTGCAGATGGTACAATGGAGGGCGAGATTGGACGAAGAGTAAATTCTGGAAGGAAAGTGATTGGAAGTATGTGGACGATAATGAGAAATTAAAGCATGAGCCTAGCTGCAAAACGAGCAATCTATAATGGCGTGTTTGTCCCGTCAGTACTGTATGAAAGTGAGACATGGGTATATCAAAAAAAGCACGAAAGAAAAATAAATGCCGTGGGTATGGGATACATGAGAAGCGCATGTGGTAAACGAGAAGGGGCAAGATAAAGAATAAATGCATTATGACTGAGTGTGGCGAGTACAAGACGATGATGGATAGATATAAAAGTAGTACATTACGTTGGTTTGGTCACATTGAGGGAACAACGCAAGATTAACGAAGCAAATATATGTGGGTGAGGTTAGAGGAAAGGCTGGGTCTGGTAATCCGCGTAAAGCTTGGCTGAATGCAGTAGAATGTATGGTAAAAGAAAGAGAGATAACGTGTTTTAAAAATGAAAGGGCATGTCAGAGACAATGTATGAACCTTGCGGAAGCTAGGGACGTATGCGGAGATAGGAAAGCATGGAGAAAGATTGTGAATGAAGAATAAATAGGAGGCAGGGATTGTTTTGCCTACCCCACAAGGGAATGGCGTGAAGGCTAAGTTAAGTTAAGAATATTGGGATAAAATGTAATGTACTCTTTTAAACTGCAAGGGCGTTGTATGCTCTGGATGTTTAAGAATGAATCGTGTATAATTGTGTCTGTAAGTTAAATTCTGTCTTCCAAAGTCAGGTAGGATCAACTTAAGAATTCGCCTAGAACTCTTTATTTCAGAGAAATTTCAGATCGTGGAGCCCAAAGGCTATTTTCCGGCATTAAATGTTGTTATTTGTTGTTCTATGGTAAGTGTAAAGTTTGAATCTAAATTACCGCCATTTTATGTTTTATATCGAACGCGCCTATCTCCATTGCATTTAGCTTGGCAACATGTTTACCTTTTTCTTTTACTACGCCTAGTGCTATTTGATCGTATAACAATTAAGCTATAAAAAATATAGTCGACAGTGACAAATAGTCACAGTCCGGGTTCGAAAGGAATGAAGTTAGGGTTCTGAGGGGTATGTTACTACACCGTCATTTGATTAATGCCGCACAACATGTGCAAATACGTAATACGCGAATACGGTCGCTACATGTGAATGAGCAAAACCTCCTGAAAAAAACAATATACCAGGTAGACAGTAACGGGAATCGAACCCATGACTTCCCGAACACTAAGCAGATCGTTTTACCACTGACCTACCAGCTAGCTTGAAATAAAGTCACACCGCTGACTAGGTTACCGACTGATGTTCACTTCGCTTTACCATTTTTCGTTCTTGTTAAATATTCTGTGGGGCATACAGCGGCTTTTGAGTAATTGCCTAGCACGTCTTTTAATGTTCGACCCTAAAATGACATTATTCGACAATTATAATTACGTTTACTCATAAAATATGTTAGTTTACACACTAGGGGCCGGTTTCACAAGGGTGGGTTAAGCCAGAATTACTTTAATCCCTGGATTAAAAAAGTTGATTGGTTATTTTTTGCCAGAATGACGTAATTGACAGATATTTCCACAAATCACATTTCTTAATCCGACCCTAGAAATTTATGGTGGCTGAATTATTTACATAATCGCATGTTTTTAATTGTTTTACCTTCTCCTATAGATTGATCTAGTCATAAAGCACTGCTGTGCCACAATAATACATTAGATAACAAGCGATTGAAGTGACCAATTTAATCCCGCGAATAGAGTTTGTTGGTCGAGGGCTTTAGCCCGAGACCAACAACTATTCAAGGGATTATGGAACTTCAATCTCGTGGTATCAACACTATTTTTTGCACTTCGTGGATTAATAATAGAAATAATTGTATTATTTCCTATCTATGATAAATTAAATTATTAAAAAAGTCACTTTGACAAAGAAGCTACACTTTTCAAGGCTAATGAAATTTATGAATTATTTTTAAAATCCCAGATGTTTCAATGCCATAACAACTAGTAAATAAATAATAAACAACATTCGCCATTGTGAAAACTTAGTCTGTTGACGCCACGTAGTTGCGAAAATGGATGAGTTTGATATTGAATCAGCGGCTGAAGAGGCTGTTAACCAACTATTACTCTCAAAATCCAGAAAAGTGTATGAAAAATCTTATGAAGATTTTATAACATGTGCCGTCAAAAGAAGATATAAAATCACACCAATGAAAATGTCTTTTTAGCATATTTCAATGAAAAAAGCAAAACTGTACATGCTTCCACCTTGTGGGCGAATTATTCCATGGTGAAATCGATGGTAATGGTGAAAAGTAACATTGACATATCCCAATATCTGAAATTAAAAGCTTTTCTGAAAAAAAAAATGACTGTTATAAGCCAAAGAAGTCAAAAGTTCTTACTGATGAACAAGTCGATCAATTCCTAATTCAAGTTCCAGACGACAATTTTTTAATGGTTAAGGTGAGTAATATAACGTCTATAAATTTTTTGATAGATATTTTGACACTGTGTTCAATTTTTAGGTTGCATTGATCATGGGTGTAGCAGGAGCGTGTAGAGGAAACGAATTAGCTGAATTATTAAACCACATTGTTACAGATTTGAGTTACTCTATCTTAGTTAATATAAAAAATACAAAGAATAATATTGACTGAGTATTCGTTGTTCAGAATTCGGTGAATAACCCCGTCGATTTTATAAAACTATGCAGAAATTACATTGCTTTAAGAAAACCTGACACAAACCATTCACAATTTTTTGTCCAGTATAAAGACCGGAGATGTTCAACTCAACCCATTGGAAAAAATACTTTTGGAAAACTATCCCAAACAATTGAAACTTTTTTTAAACTTCCTGAACCCTCTTTATACACCGGTCATTGTTTTCGACGCACGTCGGCGTCTTTATTAGCCAATTCTGGGGCAAATGTCGACGTTCTGAAAAAACACAGAGCTTGGAAGTCGTCTTAAGTGGCTGAGGGATATGTTGAAAGCTCTATAAATAACAAAAAAATTTTTGGGCATGAAAATGAAAAAAAAAATTGATTCAGAAAACCAAATAAATACTATCAATGGATCTATCGTTTCAACATCATTCAATAATGTTCTTAATTCTAGGACAACGATTTTGGTAAATTTGTTAGCTTTAATAACTGTACAAATGTAAATACATCCGGAAATGTTAATCAAAAGTAGATGTTATCCTAAATGTTAATTGCTGATTTTTATTAACAAAATTATTAAATTTAATAGAGTGAATTATTTATTTTTTAATCCTCGGAGGAATAAATTATTTTTTAATCCCTAGAGATTAAAAGTAACACTTCAGTCCCCGAAATGGGGGAACCAAATAGTACTTTTAATCCACGAAGTGCAAACAACTATTTTACGCACCTTAATTATGATATAACGTAAAAATTATTTCACTAACTCGAAAAAAGTTTTACACCACTTGTAATTATTTATTAATCTAGCCTTTTGATAAGAACAAAGTTTTATTCTTAATTAAGCGCACTGTGTATAATTAGGTACAATTGGCTATAAACAACTCCATTAAAAAATCAACGCTTTAATTATTCCAAACTTTCGTAGTTGATGTACTATTAACCAAATGTTCATAAATTATGACCACATTGGTCGATGTAGCTTTAACCGCAAGAACAACTTTTAATCCTGAATACTGTTAGTACCCTACGTTTAAAATTCATTAACGTTACGTAATTTACTAATAACACCTACAAATCAGAACACCAACCTAAAAAAATGTTTCTTACTCTTATCTATCTTTAATATCAATCTTGATCAAAACCAAAAATTCGAAACATTAATTTTATAACATGCTACTTAATTACTCAATAAATTTTCTTGATGGTGTTAATTAGAGCTTTGTATCACAGGTTGAGGAATGAGGTATAGCTTTCGGTTATTAGAAATATATATTATTTGTTGCTATTACTCTTAAAGCCGAACAATCTAAACGGAAAATTCTCTGAAAAGTATTTTCAGGCGGAATGGAATACGAGACAAATTAAATCCACAAGAAGTGTTTGATTTAAGGGAGTTTCGTATAAAAATGTTAATTTGTGTAAAAAAAGTTTGATAAAAAATTGCGGTATTTCTTTAAGATTGGATGATCATCTTTAACATTAATATTGTATCTCATAATTTTCCATCTCTTTTCGTCATGCTTGTATATCCCGCATGGTGACCTACGACCCGATTTCCCTTCCCGTCTATAATAGCCCATCTATTCTAACCCTCACGTGTTCTTCCACATGTTCCCAGAGCTTTATACAAAGTACATAATTTATGTTTTTTACTTAAAATTTTCTGAATTTTAAAATTTCACCAACAGTAAGTATATATTTTCACACACCGGAAAATCAAAGCTTTTAAATAATCTCGTAAGATCACAGTTCAACCGAGAATTCATTTATTGTTGTTTTTTTTTTGTTTTAGGTTGACATGTGGACAGATTACAAAGCTATTTTTCGAGTTTGTCTGAAAGAGACAAATTATAAACGATGTTATTTTACCGCAGAGATTTTTTATTATTTCTATGTTTATTTAAATAATAAAATTAAGCACGCTTCCTTTAATCGTAGTTACTTAAAAGTACATTAAAACCAATGTTTAAAAATAAATTAAAAGTTCATTCAGATTTGTGTCTTTGTTTTTTAATGTTATATATAAAGTTCCTGCCAATTTTCCTGTTTATACAAAAGAGAAAAGGAGCTTAACAGCTGGTTTGTTTTAGAACGTGAAGAAGTGTAACTGGGCTTTCTGTAAGTTTTATGTATTTACAAAAACAAGTGGCAGTACAACAATGCTGATGAAAAACAGTAGCAGTTTTGCAAATAACAAATTTCTGTTTCTATGTAATCGTTACGTTGAATTAGAAGGATTCAGTGAGATAGAAGCTAGCTGGGACCATATCAGCAAAAGAACTACACTTGTACGGAAGACTATCTAACACTGAAGAAAAACATTTTGTAACCAAGCTTAAAGCCAGCACACTCTGATGGAATACAATAATTGAAATTTTTTTAGAGCAGCTGATGTGTGGATTAAGTAGTTCATCAGATAGCTATTCATGCCGGTCCCAAACTCGGATAAAGGAGGAGGGTTGGCGGATAGGGCCAGCGACCCATCTACCGCAAAAACGACATAGTGCACAAAGAACTGTTAATTGGGCCTCGGAACATAGGCGAATCTCAGGAAACAAAACGGCGAGAAAATGGAAAAAAAAATTGTGATATATTGCGAATATCATGTTGGAGAAATAACATCGTGGACCAATAAGGAACAAGAAAAGAGCAAAGGAAATGTCAGTTATAAAAATTATGTACTATTATTCAGCGGAAAAGACAAAGACCAGAGAGCCCAGGATAGTGTAGGAATACACAATATGAACGATTTAGCAACACATAGAAGAAATCTGCAACAGGAACATGAAACACTTTGAAACTTGATCAAAAAAGATGACACTTGATCAATACACAGGATTTTTCATTAGTGCGTTAGAGTCCAATATAGATTTCATTAACTAAAAGTGGAGAAATTCATTTTACAAAAAATTGTTTTCTAAGGAATAACGCACATCTTAAATATAATTTTACTTACACAGGGTGAATTCTTAAGACCTTCAGGAATATATTTTTTTAATAGAACACCCTATACATTCTTCATCTTTCACAATCTGCTTTAAATTCTCTTTTCAAAAATCCTTGAATTTTTGGTTTTGTATACGCATTGTTGAGTTATTGAAGAAAATATACAAAACAATGGTTGCACCAAGGGTTACCATACCAAGTCCATTCTCCAGTATTACTACTAGTTTAGACAACATATTTGGTAATTATGCAGCCAAGGGAAGTACTGAAGCTACAAAATAATCAAACTTTAATGTATACATGGTGTTTTTTACGATGTAATTAATTTGGAGATTTTCAAGAAGCGTTTACTCAATTTTTTGTAATGTAACATCCTGTATGTTATGTAATTTGTGGAATGACTCAATAATTACGCTCCATTTTTCTCCATAACGTATTATACCTAAAGTTAATAGTTTCAGAGATATTCTTACTTTTTCATTACAAACCGATAGATTATCTGCTTCCCATTCGATCTAATGTACCGGTGAGATTTTGATATGTCAAGCGTTTCGACAAACATAATCAAACAAATACAAAAGGTGTCAAATTGTAATTTCATTGAAGTTAATATTCACAATAAATTCTCCAAGTGACCTCCATTTTGATTAAAACACATGCGAACCCTTATCAGAAAGGACTTATTCACATCTTGTAACATTTTAGTGGAAACTGTTTCAAACGCGTGTATTTATACGTTGTCTCACATCGTCTGCCGTAATTGTAGGCGCCTGGTACACAATTTTTTTTATGTACCCCCATAGGGAAAAATCCATTTTCGTTAGGTCGGGGGATCTAGGTGGCCAACTAATAGGACCACCGCGGCCGATCATCTACCTTGAATTATTGATTCAAAAACCGTCCTATTTCTACTCCAAAACGTGCAGAAACACCGTCGTGCTGGATCCACATCTTTTACATTAGAGCTGGAGGAACGTTTTGCAGAATCTGGGTAAGTCATATTGCAAGAATACAAATATTGTTCACCATTTAGATGCCCATGAGAGAAATGTAATGCAATTATAAAGTTTACCATGATATTACCACAAATATTTACAGTCCATTGTCTCAACTTATCAACCCCCACACAATTATTGGTTTTCTGATGCATAATGGTGAAGATTACGACGGTTCGGGCTACCACTTTGAGTAAATGTCGATTTATCAGTAAATGATACTTTCAGGAAGAACTTAGGTGATATCCTTTCCATTTCTAACCTCCACTCGCAAAATATTTTTCTAGTTTCTAACTCAGGACCTGAACAGTTCTTGATGAAAGATATACTGTAGTCATATATTTATTATTTTTAAACTTTAAATAAATAGTAGATCGTGGTACAGTTTCTCTTGATAGTTTAGTCGAACAGTAGACGGCTCCGCAGTTACTATAACAAAATATTTCATTCATCTTGGCCATTTGTCCTCTTCCTCCATTTAATTTTCATAACTCACATTTCCTGTCCTAATCAACCTTTCTTTGTCTTTCCAAACTTCTAACGTCTTCTGCCAGGATATCTTTGTGCATATATCTACTGAGTTTACAAATAATTTTGTTGAGCAGGTCCCATTATGAAAATCATGTCAACGAGCTCGTTTCTTGAAAACTACATATTGACTCACTAAACACCGTATTGATAATATGTAACGTACAACAAACGAACAAAATAAAACTACGTATCCACTGATTCAATCAAGAAGAATACAATGGTAAAATTGAAGGCAAAAATATCAGAAATCACTGACGCAATACCTAATTCGCAACAATATTAGGATTTTAACACTTGATACTTTTTGTATGTATGTGTTTTTTTTGTCAAAATCGTATCAAAATCTTATAGGTATAAACATTATGCCCAAAAATGGAGCGTAATTATTAATTTACTGCAAAAATTCAATGATATACAGGATGTTCCATTTGAAGAAATTGAATAAACGCGCTTTGAAAATCTCCAAATTAACTGCATCGTAAAAATACCCTGTACGATAAAATGTAAGTTGATTATATTGTAGGTAACTAGTCGTAATACTGTCGCGTGGACTTATATGGTGAACCTTATCACGACTATTTTTTTTTACATTTTCTTTCACCCTGTATAAGTCAAATTATATTATACACTTTTAGTGAATGAAACCTATAGTGGACATTGATGCACTAATGAGGAACACTGTATATGCGCCAGATGTAAGCAAACTCAAACAAGAACGAATCTCAGGAAACGGGAAGTTACAGGAAGTACTGGACAAGTTACCTAGAAAATCAAAGTTCTTTAATTCTAGAATTGGAAACATTCCTATCCCAGGCGTAATGCAACATTTCAATGAAGACATCCTCAACGATATGGGAGAGATGTTAATAATCTTATGCGTTCAGAACGAATTACAAATCTATACATATTAAGAATATACTTGCCAACACAAATACACCTTCGGGAAATCAGAACTCGACTATTAATTACATTATCACCAGTCGAAAGGTACACCACACTAAAATTTTAGTTATCGAACATTAGAATCTGTAAATGTAGGTATGCAACATAGCAAAAAAAACCACCCAACCCTGTAACAAAGCTTAATATACGGATCGTCGACAAACAAAGCACGGAGATATTACACCAATATCGAATAAAAAAGATTACTTCCAAACCCATAACAGAGGACGGAAATGTAAATGAAACTTGGACAAAGATAAAAAACATACATAAGTGAAAGTACCAATGAAGCATTCGGAACTAGAAAATTTAACGTAAATGGTAGAAAAACCAAAAAACCCTAGATTACAAAACAGGTTAAAGAATTAGCTTAAGAAACGAAAGATCCTTGCTTAAGATATAGAAGTATAAGAACGGCCGAAGAACACGAAGCATAAAGATACAAGAAATAGGCTTAACAAAGAAATAAAAAACCTTAAAAAATCATGCTGAGAAGAACTGTCGACAGAAACGGAACACGATCTATATGGTAGGCCAAGAAAGATCTGGAAGATGTTAAGAAATACAAAAAAAGGCCGTTATTGAAGAAATACAAATAAATGCCACATGACCAGAAAAAGGAAAATCCTACATAGAAACATAATATAGACAGAATAAAGATAACGTTGGAATCATCGGAAATATAGATCTGGAAAAAATACCGAGTGACAAAAACATGACATAAAAAGATGTACACAAAGCAATATAAGAATTGAAGAATAGAGAGGCCTCCGGTCCCGACGACATCTCAAATGAAATGATTAAGTATGGAGAATTGAAACTAGAGAAAGCAATATCATTCTTGTTCCAAAAAAATATGTAGCAGCGGCAGATCCCAAAGAAAAAGTAGAGTATCGTGGATTAAGAATGATCTTGATAATTACAGAACTGTAACCCTATTGACTTCGGCATACAAACTATTAACAAAAATTTGAAATAATAAAAGAACAGACCCAATCGACATAAGGGAGGAACAATAAGGATTGGGGAAAAATAGATCGACTCTAGACACAATCTATACATTACGAGAAGTAATAGAGAAATCGATAGAGTACAAGACACCTCTCTACCAATGCTTAATAGATCTAAAAAAAGCCTTTGTTGGAGTGAAACTTTGCTATGCTGATGATGCTATATTACTGGCGGAAAAAGAGGACTATATACATTCCAAACAACTGCCGAACAGTATAACATGCAAATCTCAGTAAACAAAACCGAATCAATGTTAATAGCGAAGCACCGCTATTAAGTGTAAGCCGGCAGTGTATAAGCATTCAATAACATAGACCATGATTGCACCTACTTGGGAGTGGGGGTATCAATCTACAGAAATATACATCGAGAAGTTCTCAACCAATCAAATGAAGCGGCGAGAATATCGGAATGCTGAATAGACCTAGTTTGGAGAAATAAATACAATCTACGGAGGGTAAGGTTCGAGTATATAAATATATTGTAAAACCTGTTTTAACGTATGTGGCAGAAACTCGGCCTGAAACAAAAGGTGTCAAAAAAACATTGTGTGATCAGAGGAGTGACGTTACGGGATCAAATCTGAAGTACGTAATACTAGAAGAACTAAATATACAAGATATGGTAAGATTCATAAGATCAAGACGAAAAAGTTGGAGGAACCATGTTGACATAATGGGAGACGACCGATGAGTAAAGTGGACAAAAGTCCAAAAATCTACGACAAAAAGACTAAAACGATTACGATTTAATTTTTTCTGGTTCTTTTCGATGGAAGTAATCGATTTGGACACATAGTAAGTGGGCCCCCTTTGCATTATTTTTAATACTGATCGACTTAACGATACATTTTCTATGGCACGTTTTGAATGCAGGTATCTAAAAAACACTATAGTGTTGATTTTGTAAAACCTCGTAACAAAATATATCGACACGGTAATTCTAAAAAAAAATTCGTATTATTTTCAAAATTATCGATCGTTACGATTTAATTTTTGTCTGGTTCTTTTCGATTGAAGGAATCGAAGAGTACCAAGGTGTCGAGATTGTGAACCTTTACACAAAAATCCATCGATGTGGACCCCTAGTTAAAAGATTTTGAAAAAACAAATTTTGGAAGGAGGTCTCCTTTGGAAAATTTTTAATCCTGATCAACCATGATGACTGTTCCTTACGATTTAATTTCCCTTTCGATCGAAGTAATCGATTTGTGCCAAAATCTACCAATTTGGACACCTAGCACGAAAATTTTGAAAAAAAATATTTTTTAAATGGGATCCCTTTGGATTAACGATCCATTTTTTATAGTTCGTTTTGATTGTATTGAAAACACCATAGAGTTGGTTTTATAAAACATCATACAAAAATTATTTACATGGACACCTTTCGAAAATTAAAAAAAACGTTTTTAGCCCTTTTGTATTGTTTTTAAAGATCATCTATCATTACAATTTATTTTTTTTTCTGGTTTATGTGCATGAAACGGACCGAAGAATGCCAAGGAGTCGACTCAATTGCTCGATCGTACTAAAAAAATATTTTTTGAAAGGGTCCCATTTGGATTACTTTTTAAGCTGATGGGGCCTAAACGATCCATTTCATATGGCACATTTTGATGGCAGGTATTTAAAAATTTCATACAGTGGATTTCATGAAACCTTGCACCAATATTTATCTCAAAAATTGGGAGGAAACAATTTCGTTTTGATAGGACAAACGTATTAAACACGCTTAGAAGCTGAGAAACGGTTTATGTAAATAACGATAGCTCTCGAATTGCAATTAAACCGTGAATTAAGCAAACAATAAAAAATACAAGATTAAATATGGAGATTGCATTCCACACACTATGCAGATTAGTGACTAGATCTACATATAGTACATATAACAGTAAAGATTTGACATTTTTTACGTCAGATACTCAGATTGATTATTTATTAAGAATTTTTTTTTAACTATCGCTTGCATTTAATAAATAATCAACTTTTATACCAACTGCCATTACTGCAAAAGTTTTTAAAAACCTATATACGTCAGAATCCTATTGGTAACCCCAGCCCTCGATATACCAATAAGTCACGCTTATACCATGGTAGTAGTAATATTCGCTAACTTCTTGATTGCAGAAAACAGAACATCGCGCTTGAAATATAAAAGTTCGTTAAAGGATTTTCGGCGCTTCAGACATTCTCACCCTGCACCACCAAACCAGATCATGTAGAGCCTTTTGAGATATTTGCGTCTTAAAGAATGTACCTAATCAATTCTCGACCAGTAGCCGCTTCGTGCTTGGTATCGCTCACACGTAAGTGTTTAAACATCACCTACAATAGTATAAAAATTGTCGGAAGCGTTGTCGCAGGGAGGTAAGCCCGACCCCGTTTCTTCCACCGTTGAAACGACAGGAAGTAAGCCTAGCCTGGCGATGTGCTAGAGAGAACGGGAGGTTATGACCTGGACCACTTGTAACTCTGACTATAGATATTCACACACCGTTACCGAAGAAAAAATAATTAGAAGAGCTTACTAATAATTCGTAACTAAAGTGACTTTTGTACTCACGAGGTGATGGGGCGGTCTCGCAGATGGTACCTAATGCATAAAAAACGAAAACAGAATTAAAGGTTTATAAACGAACAACTTGATCTCGCGTGTTTGCACAAGAATTCTTCTTAAAACTGCAAATCTGTTAATATAATAGTATACGGTAACCGCGATTCAAATACAATAGAACCTATTCTCATATGGTCTCATTTGAAAGTCCGCACCAGATATTTGAGTAATCTAGTAATATAAATTCTAAGCTCGTATTCAAAATGTAAAACCCAAATAAAAGTCACTTTATACTAGGAACATTTAAATGCGTAAATTTAGTCACAGCCCTTCTTCACTCGCATTAATTGCGACGGTAAATGGGCAACCACTACAGCCTTTGAGTTGAGTTTCTACACGTTGAAATTTTGAATGACATTTACCAAATCCTTAACAAGTCCATACGACTGCCCAGTTCCGTATAACAAGAAATAATACCATAAAATCTTGTTGCATTGCATTATTCTGATGTTATGTATTTAAATCTAAGCAATCTGTACAAATTTCAAGATATTTGACTTAACATTTAGTCACTTATTTAGTTTAGTTTAGTTTAAGCATGAATCCGATTTTTTAATTTGAGTCGTAAGCCGATAGCTGTACAAAAGATGAAGTGAGCTATACATATGACAATTGCCAAATTTTGTACAAAAATCATAAAGTATATTTTTGTTGGTGTATTGTTTTGTTTACTCAATTACAAAGAAATAAACAAATAATTTTTATTCGCTCTGAACTTTTCGTTTCCACAAGAAATATATTCCAATCAAAACTAAGGCAAATCAGAGGTTGAGAAAACAAGTTTACCCCACCTTGAGGGTTTATATTCTTGAGTCTGATTTAAACCCGAAAAAAATAATTAGATAAGCATAATAAATTACGTAATTAAAACGGATTTTGAACTATTATATATGGTAATATAAATTGTAAGCTCGTAACGAAAATGTAAAACCCAAAAAAAAATCACTATATAAATGGGAACTGATTCATATGTAAGTTCAGTAACTACTAGGAATGTTCAAATGCATAAATTTAGCCAATTCCCTTCTTAACTCATTATTTCGTAATTAAAATGGATTTTTTATTCGCTAGGCGATAAGGCGGTCTCGCAGATGTACCTACATTGAGAAAAAAAAAACTTCATAAACAAAATAAACAAATTTATTGATTCATAACCTGCCCCTGCGTGGTTCTATAACGAATTCTTTTGAAAACAAAAAATCTGTTAATATAATAGTATACGAAAGCCGCGATTCATCTTGAAAGTTCCTACCCGATATGTAAAAGGTGTGCACAACTTTTACATGGAGTAAGATAAATTCTGAGCTCCTAATCAAAATGTACAACCCAAAAAAATTTACTGTATAAACGGCAACTGATTCATACACAAGCTCATGAACTACTAGGAACATTCAAATGCGTAGTCAGAGCATTCGTTAAGTAGTTATTTAACACAGCAGAATGTTATTGCTCACAAAAAGCAAGTAGGTAATGTAGTAAAGAGGTAAATAAATATGAGCTTATATCAGACAATTGAAAATATAGCTTTAAAATGACACACCGATATTATTGTGTTGAATTGAGTCTTCTAACTTAACGGAGTATTCACGTGCTAACGTAGGTGTTTAAACGTTTTAAGCGAGCAGGTTTAACCTTGAATCAGTAAAAGCGTTCATTTTTGTCGTGATGATTATGTTATTTAGGTTATGTTGTTAATTCGAAAGGTTTATCGGTTGATCATGAGCAAGTTGAAGCTACTATAAATATTCCTGTCCCAACTACCGTCACTGAGGTTAGAATAATAATTAGTATGACATCTTGGTAAGCCGGTTGGATTTTGTAACAAAATGTGATTTTGTAAAAATGGAAAACACAGAGTTGACAACAGTGGCAAAGCAAAGTAGGGCTGGATTCAACACTATTGGAATCCGCTTCTTCGTTTTCAATAGCTAAAATATTGCCAAATTTAAGCATGGTCGTATGAGCACAAATATGATTGACAAAGTCCTCCGTGTCGTACTGGATGACCGTGGAGTAAAGGTTGTGACAACTGATTCTTGGGATTCATGGAACTGTCTTAGTCCACCACTTAAAATCAACAATTTAGCAATAAAATAAAGAGAAATGGCTTTATTTGATTAAGAAAAAAGTGCTTGTTCATCTGGATAACACATCGGTCCACACGTCTGTGATTCCAATGGCCAAAATTAGGATTTGAGCTACTGCCTCATTCGCTCTATTCTCCAAATTTGGCTCCCAGCAATTATCACCTATTTACAAACTTAAAAAATGGCTAATTCTGAGGTAATCGTTGCTATAAATAGCTATTTCCACTTCAATTCATCGACCTATAATAAAGACATTGCTAATTTGGAATATCAGTGTTGAGCGAGCAAGACGCTATCTGGAAAAATAAAATGTTTCTTTTTGCTTGGTAGGGGACATGCAGTTGTCGAATAATCGTGGTATTGAATTTAAAAAAAATAGTCAAACATAGGGCTTTTAATTAAACTTTTACTGGTCATTGTGTGTGGCGTATTCTTTATTAATATCCGTCTTAAGGCATAAAGATAAACTATAAGTGTTCAATCCCAAATTGAAGAGGACTCGCATCATTTTGTAATGATTATTAATAATTAAGTTAAAAAGCAACTTCCCTAATTATAGTTTAACATAAAGAAATTGTAACACAAACATTAGTCAGCAGTAGGTCAATAATATCAAAAATGCAACGTAGCACAATGTAATGTAATTTATTTTATTTTGCCACCATAATGTTCTTTATACGCCCAAATGCGGGCGTAATGTGGTCTTTATAGGAAATGTCATTGTTGCTAACAGCATGATTGACAGCTGACCCATGACATGATATTTCACGTAAGTTGAAAGAATTATTGAAACAACAACCTTACTATACAACCTTTATTAACAATAATAATATTAATAGCAATATCACAGTATCTTAGTAACAACAAATTAGTCTTTGCGTTTTCACCTTCCATTTTAGAATGCAAATTATTTACAAACAAACAGTACCTTAGCAATATCACAGTATCTTAGTAACAACAAATTAGCCTACTGTCGACTCTATTTCACTGCATTTGCATTTAAAACTTGCCGAAAATACTGGATCTTTTTAAAATTTTGTTCCAGTTTCATGGTGCAAAATAAAATAAAACATTGTATGTACCACGGGCATAATTAGATTGTGGCTCTCAGGAATTAAGCCTCCGCTTCGCGTCGGGCTTTAACATTCCTCGAGCCATAATCTTCTGATTATGCCCTTAATATAAATATCTATTATGAGCCACATTAAATTGCAATTATTTCTTTTTTTATATAGGCAGTAGGATAATTATTATTATAAATGGTTGTGATATTAGAGTAAATAAACAGTATTCACTACCACTAGTTAAATCACTCGTGTACTGATTACAGACCAGTCTACAATCGATACACCTGACGTTGTTCCTTTGGCATCCGAACACATTTAACCCAAGACTAAGCATGGTCCTTCGAGTCACCAACAACGGAACCAGCAAAGGAAACATGGTCCTTCGAGCCACAAACATCGGCAACCAGTGAAAAGAAACGTACTCCATCGTGCTGGCAACAAGTAGTAAAATATCGCCTCCAGTGACAAGAAAAAAAGCTATAATCACTCAGTACTACGCAAAGGGTGTATTACGAAGCAGAAAAGTTTATCCCTGTGAAACTGTAAGGATTTACGCCCCTTACAGAAAAAATCTTCTAAAACGGAAATCGTGAATAGTTCCATTACTATCACTTACATTACAGAACAAATCAACACCGATGAAGGGCAATCAAGAGGCCAAACTGTAGTCGCCCTAGCAGTAAAGCGAAAAGGAAGGGTCGAACAAAACTTAACTCCTGTCAGGAAAAGTGCCAGCATCTGCAATATTCACATACCGGCAAAAGTTAATGACCGTGGGTAGGAAATATTAAATCAAGCGGCCAAACAGAAGTGGCCCAGTAATAAAGCGAAAAGCAAGGCTCAAACCGAACTTAACCCCTATCAGGAAAAGAACCGGAATCTACAACAATCACATACAGGCAGAAGTTAAAGGAAGTGGGTAAGAAGTATTAAACTTTGTAGGAAAAGCCATATAACGAAACCGAAAATTTCAAGAAATAGGCAGCAATCGAACTGAAATTGGCAAGGCGATGGATAAGCTGTTAGGAAATATGAAAAAGACTCGGTATCACGAAAGAACGAGGTCTACATAAATTAGCGTCGTAGTACGTTGGAGGCATGGTAGGAAAGAGCCCGGGCCCAGGGAGCAGAGGTTTTGGGGTGCAAGAAAGAGGTTAGATTGTAAATGGAAAAAGTGCAGGCGGTCAGCTCAACCTCAACTACTATTTTATAATATGCAAATGTGTCACTGTAAACTTTAATTACAACAAAGTTTGTGCATGGTTGTGTTTTATAAGACGAAGACACATATCACTCTGTGACCAATAATATTCGTAGTTGTGTGAGCGCTTCATTCTATTAGTTCAGTCCATTAAATTCGATTTACGTAATGGAATGAGCGCTCTACGTTTGTTTTGAGAGACGATTTGAAGCCTCCGTCTTAGAAAGAGGCACTGTCCGTATTTCTTCGCTTGTCTTACACAAGTACGCTTATGAAGTTTAATGGTGCCATTTAATTTTTTCCGCTTTTAAGTAAATTTCAAGTTTATTTTAGGTTAAAATTAGGCTTACTCCAACCAAAATGCCCATGTTCTGTACGTCTATTTCTCCATCGAACGATACAGAAAAAATACGTTTTCACAGATTATATGTCCTCTTACTGTTTTTGATAGTGTAATTTTTCTTTATAAGCTTGTTCACAACCAAATTGACTGTCCTAACCTACACAAATTGATTTACTTCAAAATTCCTATATATTTGGATATACTGGGTGGTGCATGGTCAGATTCATCATAGGAAATCCAATGGAAATCTCGAATTCATGCTTCCTAATTATTTTAGATAAAAACTCTACAGGGACTTTTCTTTAAAGCATTAAATTCTTTACCAAATGAAACTATAAAAATATTTTACAGCTAACAATAATTTCAAAATTGCAAAAATCAGGATAGCAATCTTTAAACGTCAAACCATCTAAATAATCAATGAAAAAGTTCATGTAGAGTTTACGTTGCGAATGCGCGCCTCGAAAATGTCTTTAACTTTTGTTTGGATGGTGCCGGTGAATAGTGATAGTGCGTCACATGCTAACCGCAGGGCTGCTTTCAGACATAAACTCTGTCCTTCGTCAGGCGTAATATCAAAGTGAAAAGGTAACCTTAAAGTGACAAATATTCATAAGGTATAACTAGATTAGAGAAGTAAAATTAAATCACTGTTGTACATTTTGTAACTTTAAATTCTTGAAAATAGCCACTCAGGTATAGGACAGGTCATATCCGTTATCCCTGTTCAAAGTTGTTAGGCTGTTTCAGAATTTCAATAGCTTCTCGGCTCTTCCTTGTACACCAATTCCTATCGTTAGCCAGAATTCTTGTGTTTTCAAATTTTATATCGTGCAGAGTGTTTAAGGCATGTTCAGCAATTGCTGATTTAATAGGATGAAGTAAGCGTAAGAGTTTTTGTGTTCTGTTAACCTGGAGTTAATGCTTCTTCCAGTTTCACCAATGTAAACTTTACCACAAGAGCATGACATTTCGTAAACACCACATGTGAGTAATGGCATTTTGTCTTTAGCAGAATTCAGAAGATTTAGAATTTTAATACCGCTTTTGTAAGCTACTTTATATTATGCTTTTGTAATATTTCACTAATTTCATTCGCTGCAAGGAAAAGTAAAATGGCAAACTTATTTGAAGTTCTAGATTTATCATCTGTAGGCGTCCTTTGTCTCGGTTAAAATGAATTTTTAATTTGTTGTTTGTTGAAGCATTATTTTCAAGATGGTTTAATTCATGTTGTAGTTTATCAGGATGACAAATCTTTGTGGCACCGTTGTACAAAGTTGGAGTTGTACTAACCATTTGTGCTGGATGATGGTGTGATGAAGCATTAATATAATGATCTGTATGAGTTGGCTTACGATATACGGAATGTGTTAGGCTTCCATCTGGTCTTCTTTCAATTAGATCATTAAGGAATGGAAGACGACCATTTGTTCCTTTTTCTATTGTAAATTTCATGTTGACAGTTTAAATGGTTTAGGAACACCATTAATTCTTCGTCTCTAAAAGGCTAGATAGCAATAATGTCATCAACACATCTAAGCCAAGGTTTTGGCTTCTTAGGTGCATCATTTAGAGCCTGTTTTCGAAATGTTTCATAAAATAGTTTGCAATCGATGGTGAAATTGTAGATCCAATAGCTACTTTATCTAACAGTAGAAGACGGGTATCTTGGCCGCCATCTTGGATTTTCTGGGAAAACCCACTTTCACTTTTTATACGCTCACGTGGAGACCGTATTTTCCACCCCTATGGTTTCTTTTCGAGGCCTTTTTCAGCCCTTTGATTTCACCCTATGGTTTCTTTTCGGAGGCCTTTTTCAAGCCTTGATGGAGTTTTCAATGTTGTACAAAGAGCCTCTTTGACAGCCATGCCTTTTGTACTTGCCCACGTAAGGGTGTATTTAGAGTTAGGTCTTGGGCTTGGGGTTGGTCTTGGACTTGGGGTTGGTCTTGGATTTGGGCTCTGAGGCTATGTGACGGCTTCTTTTCGGTGGCCTTTTTCAACCCTTGATGGAATTTTCATCCCTAATTAAGGCCTTTTGATTTTTCATGCCTACGTGTAGGAGTCGTTTTTGTTGACCACTTTTTATTAATTATTTTTATTGATAAATGAATTATATATTACAACCCTGGGGAAATTTTCGATCCTAATCTGCTGCCCTATAAGATGATCTTAAATCTGTATTCTGATAAGGGTGCGCAAATAATCATTAGATGTAAAAGATAGTTTATTTAATCTGTGTCTACTATTAATATTTATTAGAGCTTGTTTATCAGATATTTGAATGATATAAAACTCATTTAAAGATTGATTAGGTAATAATTACGTGCGGGAAAAATTGACTGTATTTCCCCATATTACCTTATTAGCGTATTTTTATCAAATGAGATTGCATAATTACATTTATTTTAATGCCTATCTACAGATTGTTTAACATACGAAATTTATTTATACATTGATTACGTGTTAACTTGTAAGACACGCTTCGCTGAAGGGTACAATTGTATGCGCGTCCTAACATAATCTGCTAACTTATAAGATGATCTTAAATCTGTATTCTGATATATAGATTACAAGTTTTCATAATAAAATGTTATTAGAGTCGATATGCCATTTATTTCAAGTAATTGTTTCAATATATATAGAATGCGTGAGAGTGGACCTGTATTATTTGTTGTAATATGTGTTATTACACTTTCTTTTTAACTGCAGTTTGTAACCTTCTACCTACACAACCTTCAACTTATACACGAATTAATAACGACCTCCGTTAGTTTATAACACTATTGCTTGGTACCACATTTTATTTACGTCGAACGCATATAAAGTTATTAACGCTTCATTTTAATGGGACTATCAGCTGTTTCTAATTGCAAGGTTGTTAAAGCACGTCCTTGTCATGTACAGGTGTTAAAATAATATAAGAATAAAAAGTGCCCATGCATTTAAAGATTACTATCGAAGACTGTTCTGTAATAAAATGATAAAGGGGTTCTTTCAAACAAAGGTCTTAGATTTTAAGTTGACGTGTATTTTTACATTCTAGTTAATTAAAATTATTTTTCCAATGAAGTTAAACGTCTGTTTAATATTGTTTTACAACGAGTGTTTTATACCGCAAGGAATATGTTATAAAACGCTTAGCTAAAATAAAAACGTTATTATAATTATTACGTTTCTTTTAATGCCGGTTTTGGCTTGATATGTACAAATTATGTTATTATTACCTAACTTCACCTTCAGCAATAAGGTGATTCGGTATTAAAAGATAAACATCATACTTATTTACCTTGAGAAAGTCATCGGCCTTAAAGTTAGCCATAAGCATGACCTTGAAGTTGGCCGTGAAGTTAGCCTTGTGAATTTCAAAACAACTTAATTTGACCTTTGACCCTGTAAAATACTATAACAGCGTGCGCTTAGTTTAGCTAATTTAGTTCTGTTCCGAAGAGCATTACGTTCAGATTTTGGGGTTGTTTCACGGCGGGTTATTATTAACCGATGAGTTGTTGATAAAGGCGTACAATATTATTAATTATAAAATTGTGTTTGAGAATAATAATATCGATTCGCTGGAAGAGTACGATAATTTTGTGGAAGCTGTACGAGGAGCTGGCGAGGTGTAAGTATATGCTTGTTTTTTATTTTTAAGTTTTAATTATTATTTTTATAGCCCTGCTCAGGTAAACATGGATAACGTGTTTCACGGTAATGATGAGATGGAAACTACAGCTGCAGAGGATTTGATAACGGTATGTTTTTTCTAATTTTTATTTTTACATTTTTATTTTTAGTTTTATTGTTACAGGCGCAAGAGCAATCTGGCTGAGGTTCGCAGGAACAGGCCGGACCATCCCTTAACATGGCTACAGGTAAAATATATCATTTACTAAAAATCTTATTTATCTAATACACATCTTTTGTAGAGTGCATTCGAGGAGTTGTATGGATACACTATCAAGGATGCAGCTGCGCCAGACCGTGTAGGGGTCACGTTAAGGAACCTAATTACCCTGACAAACCAATCGGCCTGTCATTTGGAAGAGTGGACCAGTTGTCGGTGAAAGTGATAATGTCGCTACTTGAAAAGGTAATGCAGAGCAATGCTAGTTTTTCTCGAGTGACTTTAGTTTTAAACGTGGATAGAGTGTCGGTACCTGTAGGCTATGGACGCAAAACTTGACGGGTTTAAAATTTGAAGATTTTCTAAAGTAAAAAGACAAGGTATTATTGTTGTCCCGCAGCAATCAACGAAAACAATTGTTTAGCTTGACCCAGTCCTAGCAACAGCATTCAGAAATGACGATGCAATGCGTCACTTTGTGGAAATGGGCTGGCCTCTACTTCAAGATCGAGCTGTACAACTTTGCCAAAACAGCGGTGTAGACCTTAGTCGGGGTGGTAGTTATGAACACATTCAAGCATTTCAAAACCATTTAGCTTCATATACCATTGTAGTTTGTAATTCGCGCGTAGGTGATTCAGTTTATTTTGAGGGTCCTAGGGAGCCGGGTAGAGTAGATTTAAATTTAATATTAGAAGACGAGCAGTATAATGTCATTACCAGCCTAACTTCAACATTTACCTGTAGTTATTACTGCGAACAATGTAAAAAACGTTATAATGACAAAAAAGATCATATGAAATGTATGTAGCAGTGCCCTTGTTATCATCAGAAACCACCTTGTTCTATTGAAAATCGAAAATTGTCTGCAATGACTGCAAAAGGGATTTTTATGGTCTGGAATGTCTTAGAAACCATAAGGATAGTGAACTGTGTGAAAAATTACGTTGATGTTTAAAGTGTCTTAAAACCACTGAAGTAAAGGGTAAACTTAGGTGCGGATACAGCTACTGCTCCACGTGCCGGGATCAAAAACCTATAGGACATCTTTATTACATGGTCATTAACAAGGCTCGAATGATCGATTTCTGCATGAGCCCAATCTATGCGTGGCCGCGAATGTTTGTTCCACTTGTATTCAACACATCGACGGTTTGAATGAGCAATGTCTGGCGTGTAGCAAAAGAGTGCACATTTTCTGGGAAAACCCTGTTTAATCATTTCTGTCATATGTTGCCGAGAGAGCGCGAAAATTTAAGGTTACATGCATCGCACATAACATGAAGGGGTACGATGGGTATTTTGTGCTTAGATGCATGTTAACTGATAATAATAGGTGGAGACCAAAGTCATCACCAATGGTCTAAAATTAATTTCAATTCAATGCGACGATATTAAATTTATTGACTCCCGTCACCACACTCGGCATTTCCGAAAACTTTCAATTTCCTCGAGTCCAAGGTTATTTCCTTTCTCTTCAACACATCCGAGAATCAGAATTACGAGGGTCCATTGCCACCACTTGAATATTATTGTGCAGATCAGATGTCTGAGAAAAGAGGCAAAACTTTTAGATTGGCATGCGGCCCAGAGTAATTATGTTTTAAGATGAGTAAAGAGATTGTGAAATATTGCTTGATGGATGTTAAGATCCTCGTTAAAGGTTGTATTAGTTTCAGTCCACCTTCACGACCCAAAATAAAGTCACCGTTTGAGGAGGCTACCACTATTGCTAGCGCTTGCAATAAAGTGTTCCAGACTTTCCTCAAAGAGAAGGTTATAGACGTGCCGAAAACCAATCAAAGGTCGCAATACAATGGTTACGTGGTGGACATTCGCAACAAGTGAGCATACAGCACGCAGGAAGCTCGTGGGTTTAGAACACCTGAAGGCGTTAAGGTCGACGGTTATTGTGCAAATCAAATACGGTTTAGAATTTCAGGGTGTTATTGGCACGGTTGCCAGGAATGTTTTCAACCAGGCCAATATTGATCCTAAGCTTGGTGCAAATACTCATGCTCTGGAAACGAGAATACGGCGGCGAGGTCCCGGTTTCTACGCGATCGTGGATATACTCTAGTGGAGATGCGTGAATGCGATTTTAAAAGACTATTGCTTGCTAATGATGAGTTGAGAGTATTCATACAGAATCTAGGTGACCAATATGACGAAACTATAAATCCACGAGACGCGCTTTACGGTGGTCGCACTAATGCTAGTAAACTGTATCATGAATGTGACGGCGTTAACGAGAAAATCATGTATTATGGCGTGTGCTCAGTACACCGTTATGTAAATAAATATTGTAAGAATCCTGTAGGTCATCCGAGAATTCATGTAGGTTTAGATTGTAAAAACATTTCATTGGACACAGTGGAGGGTTTAATTAAATGCAGAGTACTACCGCCGTCTAATCTCTACCACCCTACTTTACCCTTAAAAATGCATGGCAAGGTCATGTTTTTGTTATGTAGGACTTGCGGTGCAGAGTTAAATCAAGGGGAGTGTGAGCATAATGAGACCGAACGCAGTTTCATTGGGACGTTTGTAGCTGACGAGCTGCGTAAGGCTATGACTAAAAATTATAAAGTTTTGGACGTTTTTGAGATTTGGGAGTATGAGGTAGCCACGTTTCTTGAAACGAATATAATAAAGCGACAAAGCAGGGTGGATTATTTAGCGGGTACATCGATAATTTCCTGAAACTCAAGCAGGAATGTTCAGGGTGGCCTAGCCATTGCACATCAGAGGCCGAGAAGGCTCAGTACATAACAAAATATTATGAGGGAATTCGACTAGACGCTAATAATATTAAGAAAAATCCAGGTTAAGGTACTTGGCCAAACTGATGCTGAATTCTTTTTGTGGTAAGTTTGGTCAACGCGAAAATTTAACCCAGTGCAGTATTGTATCTGAGCCAAATGATTTTTTTCAAACTGTTTACCGATCCATTGGTTCAGGTGCAATCCATAATACCTACTAATGATAATGTGGTAATGGTAAATTGGGATAGACCGGAGGGTGAAGGTGAATCACAAAAAACTATTAATGTGTCCATAGCCGCTTTCACGACAGCTCATGCACGTTTAGAATTATATAGTTACCTAGGGAAACTAGACCGCCGCGTTCTGTATTATGATACAGACAGTGTCATGTTTGTCGCGAAACCCGACGATTGGAATCCAGCTTGCGGAGATTTCCTTGGCCAGATGACCGACGAGCTGGAAGCGTACGGTGAAGGAAGTTATATAGCCGAGTTAGAAAGTGTAGGTCCGAAAAACTACAGTTATAATGTGTGTAAAGTGAAGGGTATTACCTTAAACTATAAAAACTCCCGCGTAATAAATTATGAAGTGATGAAAGATATGGTGCTTAGTAATAGTAAAGACTCTCTTTTTGTATATAATGATAGAAAAATAGTTAGAGACAGATACTACAATGTGTTAAGTAGACCTGAATCTAAACATTATAGAATAAGTTACTCTAAACGACGTTGAATAGAAAACTTTGATACTCTTCCATTTGAATATAAGGAATAAATAATAAAACAGATAAACAGAAAAAAATATTTTATTTGTTAATATATGTTAATTGGGCTAGAATGCTGTACAGATCATCTGCACCGTAGTTAAAGGTTTGGTAAGGTGTGGGAAGAGGTTGCAGCGGTTCCCTGAGGAGTGCCTCTAATATAGAGTCACTACCCGCTCGTGACTGTGCACCCTCATCCGTCGATCCTCACCGAGCTGCAGGTGGATGATGTACTTCCACTATGTTGGCTGATGGTTTGACATCTTGCGCTCTGAGGCCTGGTTGTGATGCTGGTGACACATCCTCGTATAAATTTACAGGATGTAGCGTGTTCCATCTGGGGACCAGATCCTGCGTGCCTCTTCCTCTACTAACATTAGCCGATACAATCCCCGACGTTGGCGGTTGTAAGGACAACCACTCTAGGTCGACTAGTTCGCCTCTTCTTCTTCGTGGAACGACTGATGGTGGTGGGTGTGGTTACGGTTGTGGTTGTACTGGTGGTGTCGCGGCAGTACTGATTATTGCAGCATCAGTTCAATTGATATCGATATTCGGCTTTATTTTGCGTCCTGAAAGATGACGCACAACCATTTCACGCTGCTCAAGCGCTACAGCCCCTTCGATGAATAGCCTCTGTAGCCTTTCTAGCCGGTCTCGTAGCGTACGCCTGAGATTTCTATACACGTCGAGGACGAGCTCTTCGTATTCACCAACAATTAAAAGGAAAGTGTAATAACACATATTACAACAAATAATACAGGTCCACTCTCACGCATTTTATATATATTGAAACAATTACTTGAAATAAACGGCATATCGACTCTAATAATATTTTATTATGAAAACTTGTAATCTATTTATCAGAATACAGATTTAAGATCATCTTATAAGTTAGCAGATTATGTTAGGACGCGCATACAATTGTACCCTTCAGCGAAGCGTGTCTTACAAGTTAACACGTAATCAATGTATAAATAAATTTCGTATGTTAAACAATCTGTAGATAGGCATTAAAATAAATGTAATTATGCAATCTCATTCGATAAAAATACGCTAATAAAGTAATATGGGGAAATACAGTCAATTTCTCCCGCACGTAATTATTACCTAATTAATCAATCAATATCTGATAAACAAGCTCTAATAAATGTTAATAGTAGACACAGATTAAATAAACTATCTTTTTTACGCACCCTTATCAGAATACAGATTTAAAATCATCTTGTAGGGCAGCAGATTAGGATCGAAAATTTCCCCAGGGTTATAATATATAATTAATTAATTAATAAAAATAATTAATAAAAAATGGTCAACAAAAAACGACTCCTACACGTAGGCATGAAAAAAATCAAAAAGGCCTTAATTAGGGATGAAAATTCCATCAAGGGTTGAAAAGGCCACCGAAAAGAAGCCGTCACATAGCCTCAGAGCCCAAATCCAAGACCAACGCCTGGACCAACCCCAAGTCCAAGACCAACCCTAACCCCAAGACCTAACCCTAAATATACCCCTCACGTGAGCAAGTACAAAAAGGCATGGCTGCCAAAAAGGCTCTTAGTACAACATTGAAAATTCCATCAAAGGTTGAAAAAGGCCTCCGAAAAGAAACCATAGAGGTGGAAAATACAGTCCCCCACGTGAGCGTATAAAAAGTGAAAGTGGGTTTTCCCCAGAAAATCCAAGATGGCGGCCAAGGTGCCCGTCTTCTACTTCTAACTGTTGATAATACTCGCCATTGCCAAAGAAAGTGTTGTTTGTATTTAGTTTTGAATACAAGTGATGCGTCCTCATCGCATTTAGTGTCACATAACCCAAGATTAAACAATAAGGGATCGACTGACTATGTTTTGTGTGTAACCAGTAAATTGTTTAATCCAATGCAATTTATAACTTAACAATGCAACAGCAGTTGCTCAATATTGAGAAAATTAGATGAGTAATTCCACCCTCGACTCTTTCGATTGAAATTATAGAAAAAACCAAAGAGATTATAAGTATAAAAATTTGGATTCCATCTAAAAAAGCTTGATTTTCGAAAGTTAACAAATGTAATAAAACTCTGATCGATTAATATTTGGCATTCCATATTTTGAATATAGAAATACTTTAAAACTTCATATTTCATCAAATTTAATAAACCACAATAGAACCCCCTGCAGATATTCACAAGCTCCAACTGTGTCTAATTAAAACTTTACCACCACGAAAATTGAAATTATAATTTTGAACAATATAATCATAAAGGCGTAACTTGAAATTTAGTGACGTATTAAACTATCGCTTTACACGTTATACGATTAATGTGATTATATTTTAAAAATAACCACAAGATTATATTTAAACCTGTATAATTAAGAAACAAGATTTCCGTTATCAGCATTTATACGCTTTTCAACAGGATAAAAGATTTATAGTTATATCCTGCCTTGACTTATATTAATCTCCCAAAAGTGATCACTACAACTAAAATAGAAATTGATTGAGTTGTTCGATCTTGCGCTTAATTTAGAAAGTTGGATTAACCGACAGATGTTTTTTAACTTGAGCTTTTTAAAAACAATGAAAAAGCATAATTTTGCAACAAATTGTTCAAAGGATTATAGTGTATTTTATATGTGACAAGTAAATTTATGATACGTCTGAATAAAACCCAGTTTTAATATATTTATCCGGTTGTATTTATAGAAAGATGTAAACAGGCTTAAAGTATAATGAAAGGGTCAGTGACAATTACCGTAATTAGCGAAATTTTACATTTTTCTTGTCGAAACTCGCTACCTTTATCTTTTAGAAAAATCTGACATGCTTATTTAGAATGACGTGTGGAAACTTTATGCTTAATGAGGGTTATTTCATCTTTCTGTTCTTCAAGCTGAAGCCAATTAGAAGCTGAATTGTCACGCTGAGGCATAATTAAATTAAAATAGTTTTTCACTACAGTTTTTATACAAGTTGAGCTTAAAATATCTAATAGTAGCGCAATAAAAAGTAAAATGCTTACATAAATAACTGCTAATATCCAGTAACGAAGGTAACTCTTGTTTAAATATGTTACACCAGTGTAACAGGAACTGAAAGAGTTATGTGCATCCAGGGATTTTTTTAAATGACTTTTTTAAGCTTCTTAAATACATTTAATAAACATGTTTGTGAATTTAAATTCCTTTTTAGTTTACTTTGCATTTTAGTTATGTACTTGTAAAATGCAAACGGTACGGGTATAATAAAAAACGAAAAAATGACAGTTTACGCTCTTATTAAATATTCTCGCAATTATGTTTCATACAATTTATTATTTGTATTCTTATTACAGCATTAGTTAGTTTAATCCTTCTTTAACTTTATACAGTGTATTCGTAAAGTAGCAATTAAATTCAATTAAAATTCGAATGGGAGTTTAGGAAGAAAACGATCGGACCAGTCGATTTTTTCTTGAATTGGGAATTTTTTACGTAAGAATGAAATATACAGGGTGTGTCAAGAAAAACATATGACGTCATTAACTTTTTTTTTTAATTATTTTATTTATTGAACAAAATTTTTTTTCATGAACTGTAAAATTGGGTTATTCATCAAATTTATGGTTATTTCATGGTTAACAGTTCCCTTGTTACGTTGAAAAAGTTAAAACTAACAACAAGTAGGGGAGAACGGGAGAATGGCGGTCACCTAAGCAAGATCTTGCATTAATTGAAAACTAATGAACCAATACTGCAGTTGCAATGTCAATTATTTTAACAATCTTATATACTTCAAGTATTATACGTTACAAAAATGTAAAATAAATAGTTTGGTAAAAAATTTTGAATTTGTAAAAAAACTACTTTGACTGTTATTCCCCCGGAGGTCGGGTAATAACGGCCAGTGGTATGGGTAATGGCGGTCATTATAAAAATGTTGCCAATTAAGTAGATAAATACTACCTAAAAAAATATATTTTCATACGAGATTATAAAAATAAAACATAAAACAAAAGAAATTTACGTGAGTAAGTTTGCAACACATATGCTACGTATTAATAAAACTTGATTTTTTCGTAGCGTAAACGTTCGAAGTCCCTTATTTTTCCTACTATGTCACCTTCTGTGATAGTATCTCGATCTTGCACTTCTGGAAAAACCATAATATTTTGTTGACCGCGATAGGGCCGCATGTATCTCACATGAAATTCATTTTTCGAAGTAGAACTAATAATTTCTGCTACAAATTCTTTTTTAATTTTTCAATTGCAACGGTCACCACTCACCATAATAAAATCACCTACTGTCAACGAAGAATTTCTCGTAACAGTAAGTTTAGTATTAATTTGTTTATATTTGTTTTCATCTTGGTCGCTTGTTTCTAGCCATTCATCGTCATCTGAAGAATCTTTGCACAGATTGTTAACTTGAACGTCAGAATCAAAAGAATCTGAACATTCTTTGGTTTTACTTTTTTTTGGCTTTTGGTTTCGTTTTTGTCCAAAACAGATCGTTTTGTACCTCCGGCAATGCGTTGAAGACGTTTGTTTTCTTTTCCTTCCAAAATAATTTTTTTTGGAGTTGCCGTCAACACTTTGGAATGTTGTTTTCTAGCCGTAGATTTGGATGTGGATAGTCTTGGAGCTGGAGACATTTCTGCAAATGTTACTGTTTTTCTTTGAACGTTATTATTTTGTTTTTGTTCGTCTTCGGATAATTTGTTATTAATGGCTTCAAATTGGGAAACATTGTTTAATTCTTCTCCGAGGTTTTCATTTACAGTATCTTCCAGAGGAAAGTCTTCGTCTGAAAATACATTAGGATTGATAGGGTAAATACCCGTTGAAGCAAATCCAGAAATTCCTTTTACAACAGTTGCAATAATGGAATAAGCCTTTTGGAATAATTCGGCAATTTTATATACAGCGATGGCTTCGCCTGGTTTACTCTTCATGTAAAGGTCACATTCTCTATTATACGCCTTCTTTAACGGGCCGTAAAAAACAACATCTAATGGTTGTATTCTGTGTGAAGAGTGCGGAGGTAACGATAGCATATGGATGTTGATTTCGCGGCATAACATGTAAGCATCTATGCTAATGTGACTCCCATGGTTATCAAGGACGAGTAGAACTGGCTCTTCTTTAGTTGGCTTAGCAAATTGTATAAAATGTTTAAGCCACGTAAGAAATAGCGTTTCATCAGTCCAACCATTTTTAGAACAAGAATACACTGCTCCAGGAGGTCCATTAACTTCAAGCGTAGGTGCCAATCTTTGTCGAGCATAAATGAACATTGGAGGAACATATCCTCCAGCCGCGTTCATGCAGCAAATAACTGTCGTAGTTCTTCCTCTTTCCCCTGACGTAACTGCTCCCACTCGTTTCTGTCCTTTTACTCCAATAATTTGTCCAGTCTCTTGAACAATTGTAATGCCTGTTTCGTCCATGTTATAAATTCTATGCGAAGAAAAACCATGCTGAACCATTAGACGTTCAAGATTTTGAAAAAAAAGAGATACCTCAGTTTTGTTGAAGCCTCTTAATCGGTTAAGACTCGTGGCTTCCGGCGTTCTTATTGAAACTGACGGATTCCTTTTAAGCAAACCTTTTAACCAATCATCACCGGCTAAACGTTTTTCTGTGTTGAATCGATGTAGTATTTTTAGGTTTTCGGCATATTCAAAAACCAATTTTCTTAAGCTTAAAGGAGTCAAGCCATAATAAAGATTAGCTAAAGTTTTCAGATGTGAAACAATCTCAGCTTCTTGCATTCTTGTAAATGTAGGTTTTCTGCCCATGACCGGACCTTCTGAATTGAGATTCTTGCATCGCTGTTGGAATGAACTGTATGGTATGCCATACCTCTTTTCAGCTTTTCTTTGGCTTAAACGATTTTCTGTTACATCGTTTAAGGCACTCTTCATATCTTCACTTGACCATTTAGCTTTCTCCGTCCTCCTATGGTAATTCCGTGGCATCTAAAATATAAAGATTTAATTAGTTTACGTATAAAATATGTGGGGGTAATGACGGTCAGGTGACCGCCATTGCCCTGATGTTTTCGACTTCAAAAAAGTTGTGCAATCAAAACAAAATATTTTATAACCTAAAGTAAAGCAACATAATTTGATAAATAACATTGTACTTACTTTGTAACCGTTGAAAATGAAACAAAATCACACTTAATTTGCTTGTAAAACCTTAAATTGGGATCGTAAAAAATTAAAAGTACAACGCGCAATAAATTTAAACTCACATACAAACGAAGGTTTATAAGAAACTGACTCCGCTTGCTTTCACTATTGTTAGATATCACTTGAAGCCGAGTATGCGCCTTAGCACGCGTCAGATTTAAAACTGGAAATATGCAAAACTAAGGTGACCCCCATTCTCCCCTAGTTGAGTAAAATGTTGCTTTATACGTTTTGGGAATTTTATTTGCAAATATTAATCTCTTCTTCAGAAATTTCGCAATTATAGCAAAATTTTTTTTGTCATAACCTCTTAAGGTCCTATGGACCTAATTCGGAACGCTGAAAAGAAATGCATTTAAAAAATTAAAAAATTGTAATTTGCTAAGGTTTCTTTGATAGACCATAGTTTATTAAACTGGAACAATGAAGTCAATGCTCGAAACTTATATTTAGTGCCATCTATTAAGTAGTAATAGAAATAGAAACAACAACTGCATCATAACTTGTCATTCAGCACATGGGGGTGTTTCTACAAGTGTTTTTTTCGACTTTTTGGACAATATACGACATTAACAAAAATAAGGTATGTTAGTAGTTTATGTAAGAACAGTTACCAGCTTAATTTATTATATATTTCTTTATCACAACTTCCCAAACCAAATATTTCTAAATGTTCCAAAACAGGAACAATGGTCAATAGGTTAGGTTTTTTCATAGTTCCCAATGTGGAACAATGGACAGTTAATGTTTAATGTTACTTTCAATGAAATATTTTTTTTAGTGAAATATGGCTTATTTACCAAGCGATAGTGAAGATGACAATATAAGTTACTCTGATGACGAGTATGCACCAACGAGACCAACATCGAAGGACGCTCCGACTAGTGATAGCGAAAATGTTTCCACTTCTGAATCTGAAGATGACGAACGACTAAGCAAACTAGCAGCTAAAGGAAAGAAAAAATACAAATTGTCTAGAGCCAAGGAAGGTAATTATAATTTGCCTCTTCCAGAGTTTACGTTACAAAATATAGGAGACGAGCCGGAGGTAGGAAGACCCATACACTACTTTGAAATGTTTTTTTCAAATGACATGTTGTCCCTAATAACAGAACAAAGCAACCTATATGCTTGTCAGATTGATATCAACAAACCTCTGAATCTTTCACAAGCAAAATTAGAGATTTTTTTTGGAACTGTTGTATATATGTCCATTTTTGGTTTACCAAGACATCGCCTGTATTGGAGTTCTGCTTGCAGAATACCACAAGTCGCAGATTCAATGAGTAAAAAAAGGTGGGAGGAAATAAAGAGGAACCTACATTTTAATAATAACGAAAACCTCTCAAAGGACCGAAATAATGTAAATAGGGAATATAACCCAAAAAACCAAATAAATGGGGTTACAAAATATTTGTTTTGTGCGATGGTCTGCTCCATAACTTTGAAGTATATACCGGAAAAATTCTCACAGCACCTGGGAAAGAAGATATAGGAGCCAGTGGAAACATTGTACTTCGTCTAGCAAGTGTTATTCCTAACCATCAAAACCACTTGTAATTTTTTGACAATTGGTTCACCTCGATGAAACTTCTTTCCAACCTTTACAAAGATGGCATTCACTGTTTGGGCACTGTAAGAAAAGATAGAATCCATGGTTTGGTGTTTACCAACGACAAGGATATGAAAAAGAAAGGTAGAGGAACATACGAGGAGTATGAAGCTATGATGGGGTAAAAATATTTGCTTTGAAATGGTATGACAACAAAAGTGTGTGATACCGTCCAACGTTTTGATCGTAGAACCAAAGCCAATATTAATATTCAGCGGCCAAATATGGTAAAACAATACAACCACTTTATGGGTGGGGTCGATTTGTTAGATGGCCTCATATCATACTACAGAATAGGACTAAGAAGCAGAAAATGGTATCCAAAAATGTTCTTCCATTTTATAGACCTGGCCATAGTTACGGCATGGATACGTTACAGCACCGATATGCTAAAAGCAGGACTCGACAAAAAAGATATTTTAGATTCACTTGGTTTTCGTGCTGAGATAGCAGAAGGGCTCTGTCATTTGGGAAAGGGCGAAAATTCAAGAAAAAGAGGAAGGCCAAGTGGTGGTATTGAAAAAGAATTCGAAGAAAAAAAGAAGAGAAGCCAAATAAAGCCCATTCCCCAATTTGACGTTCGCACAGATAAAATAGTATACTTTCCATGTGAAAAGGAAGAAAGACAAAGATGTAAGAAGCCTAGTTGTGGATTGAAGACATTCTTTTATTGCACCAAATGTTATGTATATTTATGTATAAATAAAAAAAGAAATTGTTTTGCTGCATTTCATATATAACTTTGTGGACCATTGTTCCAAAACAGGAACATTGTTTTTTTTTGTTATTAAAAAAAAATAAACATTATTAATTTAATAAGTTGTTTTCACAATTATTCTAGTCATATATTTTCCCACCAAGAAAATTTTTACTTGACCTTTTCTAAATGTGGACTTTAAGAGGTTGATTATAATAACATTGGTTTAGCTAAAAATAATATTACACTATTTAGCTATATTATTCTAACAAGTAACCTACAGCTTACCTTGGGATTATGTCTTATTATTAAAATTTAAAAGGATTAATATGTAAAAGTCGTACCTAGGAAGGATTTTTCATTAAAATTTAACGGAAACACAAAAACGAGAAATCGTAACCCTACAAAGTAAAAATTAAAGAATTTTCAATTTATTTCCAAATTTATAAAATTTAATATCATCGTAAAAACGGGTCAACATTGCACCCCCATATTAGTGTATAAGAGACAATTAATTAAACAATTTAATTTAATTAATAATTTTTTTGAAAAACGTGTCTTTAATAATGATTGTCAAATATCAAAGCAAAAATTCTTTAACCGGAAAAAATACCAACTTAACTTTAGAAACCAGTTACCAACTTAGCAACGTGTTTACACTATACTACGAATAAATTTTATTTTTTACAAATGAATAAGATTTAATTAGATTAAGGTAAATGTTACTTAAATTGTTGATATCCGTTTTGTGATTAATAGTGTTATATTTCTGGATATAAAATATTTCCATATATAACCTTTTATGAAAATTGTTTTCGTGTGCTAAAATTTTTTTATTATTAAAATCGAAAATAAAAAATATTCAAGATAATGGTTACAAAGGGTAGAGTCATTACGTTTAGTTTTTATGGAGTAAAGGTGTTGTGCCATACGTTTTTTAATAAATTGTGACGTTTGTCCGACGTAAGACTTAGTACAATTATTACGATTTTATATATTAGATTTGACTTATTATCAAACGGTGTACTAATTTTGAAGTTTGAAATGGAAACTATTGATTGTGTTGAAGTTTTTAAACGTTGTGTGGTTTTTTTGCTGTGTTTTCTCGAGGATGATTTTTTTTCATTTTTGTGGTAACATTTGGTACATATGGTAGTAAAACAGATTTTTTTGGATCATTTTTATCTTTATTTTTATATTTATGTCTATTATGAATCCAGTTTATTCGTTTTTTTATGTTTCTTTATAAACTGTAAAGGAAAATCATTTTTGACTAAAGCATTCCTTACTTTATTGATATTATCTGGTCTAAATTACGGATGCGATAGGACAACAGCACGGTCAACTAAAGCATGTATTTTAAATTTTAAATTTTAATGTAATTTAATGTAATTTAAAGAGTTGAAATTAAGGTATCTTTCCGACCACAAACTTTTAGTATACCAATTGGTGATAATATTGTTACCCCCATTGATTAACGTGAAGTCCAAAAAATTAAGTTTTGGTTACTTTCGGTTTCAATAGGAAATTGTATTCTTGGATGAAAATTGTTAAAATGTGTAACTTGTAAATCTGTATATCTAGGATCCATTAAAAGAACGGAATCATCGACATATATTTAGTGAAAATTGATTTTATCATTCCAAAAATGATTGTCATAACTAAATTAGCTATCATTGATGAAAGCGGACTGCCCATAGCAGTACCAAATTTTTTTTTGTAAAAGGAATTTTTATATTGAACATAAGCTGAATTGAGAATTAACTCTGCAGCTTTAATAAAGTTTACTTCTAATAATTTTGTAAATTTAGAGATCTCATCCCATTTGTCTTTTATACAGTTGATAGGTAAATCAGGAGTATTTGTAAATAAAGATTGGACGTTTAAACTAATGAGTTTGTAATTTTTTGGTACATTATGGTTTTTAACAAACTTATGAAAGACCCACGAATCCTTGATATGAAAAGGTGATTTACCAACAACTTTATATAATATTTTAGTTGGGAATTTTGAAAAAATTGGTGCCTGAATATTGTTAATGGTAGGTCTTAGTGTAATTATTAAATTTTTGATATGTATATTCGTCAATTTGGTTTCCATTTTTACATTTTTGGATAATATTATTAATGTTTTTTTCAATTTTACAAGTAGGATCAGAATCTAGTTTAGAGTAAGTAGTTGAATCAATAAGTAAATTTACCATATATACTGGCAGGGAGAATAACAGTTTTATTTGCTTTATCACATTTAATTATAATTATTTCTGAATTATTTTTGATGAATTTATTGGTATCATTGATCCAGTTTGTAATGGGGTTATTAGTAGAAGCAGTTTTATTTTTATTTGTATTGATATGGTTGTAATAATAATAAAAATTGTTAGGTTTAGAGGTTGTTGTTAATAATTTCACCCCTAATATTACTTATACTTCTAATAATAAATAGAACATTTTGTGCCTTCAGCTCAGTCGGCGATTAAACGGGCCATGATCTTAAAATATAATTTGCTTTAATTAGAAAATGTGTGTATGGTTAGATATGTTCGCTTTACAAAAAAAGATGTAACTTCAACCTGTAATTAACCGTTAACATACGTCGGACGCCAACTTGTTTTATGGATAACAAGTAAACCGTAAATGTAATAAATGTAAAATTGGAAACAATAACAAGGTTTATCATAAAAATCTTTAACTCAAGTCATAAACTAGCAAATCTAAATACTAATGTTAGTAAATCTGAATTAACTTAAAAATACCTTATAATCTAATGATTAGAAATGATTAGAAATTTTGGTTGTCACTGGTATAGTGTTACTGATAAAAAAAATGCCGACGAATGCACCATTTCAAATTTTGTTGTACAATTAATCTTGAAATGGAAACATAACAGGGTTTTGATATTAGTTGATCCCAAATAAGTAAATTCCTTTAAAAAACAGTCAAACTTGGTTGATTTAAACGGGTTAATGTACCATTTATTTATAATTCTTCTGCATAGCAACAAACTTCTACCGAGTCATCCTCGTTAAATTGAAACGTAATAGTACAATGAAATTACGTGAAAGGAAAATTTAGCGTTATAAAAAAGAAAAAAAGGAAAAACGGAAGTGCCCAAAAAGGGTAAATATATCAAACAATGAAAAATAGGTTTAATTAGTTCTGACCGTAAAAATATATGACACTTTTGATAAAAATATTCAAGAGCAAATATGGATGCTTCTTGCTTTCATTATCGTACAACAACAACCTCAAAAATGTGTCTGAGCACTTTAAAATATCTAAACCCATGCTTTTCAGTCACTAAGGTATGCAATTCACATGACACGAAAATGAACGAAGTTGCCTAAATTATTGCAAATTTCAACACAACTTAAAAGGTTTGTTACATGGTTAGTGATTAAATGTGCAGTATGACTACGGATTTCGTTTTTTGTGTCATGATTTAAATCTCTAGCAGTATATTCGGTATTAGCCAATATTTGAGGAACTGGTATCTTATTGTTAATTAAAGTAGTTTTAGGATCCTGTTTAGAATTTGTGCATTGTACATTACTTAAGTTTACTATCCAACTAGGATTAATCTTTGGATTACTTTTTGGTTTAACGACAGTATTTTTTTGGATTAGTTTACTTAGCTTGTTTATATTTTTCTTCTTGATTTTGTTAAAAAGTATTTCTTTTTTGTGGTGGGGAAGTCGGAAAAATTTTGTGTTAGGTTCTTGATTATAGTGATTACAGCCTTTAATTTTTACTTGGTAGGGTTACTACGTTGAGAGACTTAAACTTCTCGCTTTTGTTTTTCCGTTAAATTTTAATGAAAAGTCTTTCTTAGTTATGACTTTTCCATATTAATCCTTTTAAATTTTAGTAATAAGACATAATGTTGTTAAGGTAAACTGTAGGTTACTTGTTAGAATAATATAACGAAGTATAATATTATTTTTAGATAAACCAATGTTATTATAATTAAGACAAAACATTTTTTCTATATTTTTTCTATATTTTTTCTATATTTTATTATTATTATTCTATATATCAAAATTTCTGAAGAAGGGAATAATATTTGCAAATAAAATTCCCGAAACGTACATAAACAAAGCAACATTTTACTCCACTACTTGTTAGTTTTAACTCTTTGAACGTAACAAGGGAACTGTTAACCATGGAATAACCACAAATTTGATGAATAAAATTATTTTAATTATTTGCAGGTTAGCAGCTTGTGATTAGTTTTTTGATTGGCGACAGCATTGTTATCGTGAGTTTACCTAGTAACTACTTTACGCACTCAATCAGAAGTGGTTGCGTTTTTTAATGCAACTCACCCTGATCGACCGTCCATTAGCCAGCACATGGTAATCAGAGTTGAGGCGAAATTTCGGGAATTTTAAGAAAAATATGAGCAACATGTTTCATTTTAGGATATCCAAATCGCACCAAATCGTTATGTATCGACCATTCGGATACCATGATTTGTTGTACGGTTTTCATGTTTTCTATAACATTTTGGTTAAAAAAATTTATAAAGTATACGATCAACAAACTTTATTTTAGGGAAATAAAGTAACATCAAGTTAGCACCACAGTGGACCAATAATTCTAATGCCATTCGTTGTTATAAGGTTTTTGTGGTTTCCGTTACGTTTTAGCCCCAAAATTTTATGAAAAATACGGGCAACAAATTTTACTTTGAGGTAGCAAAAGGTCACCAGATTATAATATATATCTCATTCTGAAAGCATGCTTCGTTTTCTTAATTTTCATAAAGTTTAAACCCAAAAACATAAAAAATGAAATAGAATTAGCATCAAATTATAACACGTAAATGAATTAGACACAATCGTTATTTAAGTATTTTTACGTTGGCTGTGGTAATTTTATGTTAAGCAGATACAGCCCTTAATTTTTTTGTTAATGATACGCGCACCATTCTTCCTTTCTTTTTACTTCTCCCAGCACGTGCAACGTCAACATGCATACGGGTATGACAAACACGGTATATTCGTGCTGGAGACGGCTGAGAGCTAGTCGTCCCCTAATCCCGCAACCGACGTATACACTTCAGCGACTCTAGCAGGGCGTGGCTAGGGAACGTTGTGTAGTACAATAAACAGAAGCTTGTGTAGCTTTTGAGTTGATCGAGACGATCAACGCAATTACCAAAAATGTGGGAAGCTTAGAAGCCGACACGAGCAAGAACACAAACACGAAAGTTGACATTATATAGTGAACTAAAGCGTTAACACGTTATATGGAAGCGGTGCAACTCAAACCTATAAAAGATTGGCTAGAAAGGAATAAATGGAAGCCGCACGATGTTGGCATACAAGTAACCACCAAAACTACATAGGCTCAACCCAAATACAGCAAATAAACATACATGATACGCAGGAGACACAGAATGGACTCTTGATAAGGAAAGATATGATTATAAAAACTGCTCACGTAGACACACAGACCGCTGAAGGCGGCACGAATCTAGTAGTGAGAGAACAAGAACTAATAGAAATACGAAAGATGCCTCATTCAAGAAACACATGATCTGCAATCAAGAGCAGGATTTGGTTGCAACGACCACCGCCGTATATCAAATACACAAATTTCACACATTTCATAAGAATACGGAAGGAGACCGGGCCTTTTTTCGTAGGCTGGGATGATAAACTGGAGTGAGATCATTCACATAGTATAAGAGTGAGAGAGAATGGTGGGGAGGCGAGGTTAACACCAAGAATTAAAAATTATTGTTATAAAATCGGAACAGGATAAAGAGAAGAACAAAGATATCGTAAGGCAGATTCAAAAACCATAACAATAAATAAAACAACAAAAGTGACGATTATTACTAAAACCAACGAGGGTCCTATTAAGCAGACATTGAAAACGCAAGGACAAGATGCAGACGAAAAGCTAAAATAGAAAATTCTAGACACGTGTACTAAGCGTAATATCATATTAGGCAAAAACGTAAAGACATACTCGTTAAAGATCTTAACGAATTTGCTACGTCGAACGAAATACGAGAGGTTATAACAGAAGTTCTAGAAGGAGACATAACAGAAAACACCATAAACCGAGTGCTAATCACCCAAGCGGGACAGGCTAAAGAAGAAAACATCAACGTTAAGGTTTTTCTTTCGGAAAATGACGCAAAAATTGTACTAAACCGTAGGACAATAACCATAGAGTAGTGTAAATGTAGAGTAGAGGAGTCCCTGCCGCTGTTATAAATCAAAGTACTTTGGGCAAAAAACCTATCAGTGCAAAACGGAAGGAGGAAGTCTAAGGCCAAAATATCTAAGATTCGGAAACTCGGAACACATTAAAAAAATTGTAACAAAGTGGTGAGATGCTATGTGTGCACCGCGCTGATTCTATGGTATGCCAGTATTACAGACAAGTCTTGGAAGAAACAAGGAAGAACAAAGAGAGGACCAATATGAGAAAAAGGACGAGAAGCAAAGCGAAGGCGAAGCATGGTTCAAAGAATGAGAGACCCTGATGAGGAATCACAGTCATAGGAAAGTTAGAAGATACGACAGTCAACAAAATGGCGCTACTTAACAAAAAAAATGACCCTACTAGGATTTGGGTTCAAAATAAACAACGAAATAAAAATCAAACAAGAATAGAAACGATTACGCTGAACATCACTCAAGCTAATGTTAATAATAGTGGGGGAGAAACAGACGTGACTTACTCGCATTTAGTATGGGGCCAAACATACTTACCATAACAAAATCCAATAAAAGGATTATTACAAATCAAAAACATGCATATAACAGTAAAGAGAAGAATTCGTCAATAATCTATATATGGGGGAATAGTCAAGTAATGCACTACGTTAGCGGAGATAACTATGTATAAATGAACCTTGATGGTATAAACGTTATAAATGTATATATCAGTCTAAATACCACAAGGTCTTTGAAAGAACATTATAAAATTTAGCAAAAGCAATTTCCAAACGTAATGAAACTATTGTTACGGAAGGTTTTAAGGTAAAGAATGTAATGTAGGACGTAGAGGTTAACGATGATAGGAGGACAGAGTGGATCCATCAGATGGGAATGATAGTCGCAAACAACGGGATGAAGCCCACATGAGTAAGACATAATGCAATGTCGTACTTCGAAAATATAAAGCTGCGAAGTTCTGGAAGAATAAGTATTGAGTGAGCGACCATTATATAGTGCACACTAAAATTCGAAACACCGATGTACAGATCAAAAAACAGTGGGAGTTAAGCACATAAATAGATATAATAAAGATTAGAAATTCATTAAAAAGGAGGTGGAACCAAACCTAGAGGACGACCAGCTCATTAAAAATAAGACAAATACTGCAAAGTACACAAAAGCGAATAATAAACATATAGGCGAAAAAAAAAGGAGGCTTCCCTATCGGTGGACAAAGGAGATATCCCAACTTAAAGCCTCCATCAATAAAGCAAGGGGAAAACTTGTAAGTTACAGGGGAAAAAGGCTAGAGATATTACAGCAAGGAGGAGCGCAGAAATTGGAAGTGCTAGAAGGACAGTGGGACAAGCTGTGCTCGAATTTAAATAACGATCCACTTAGACAGGAGTATCGTATATCTCAGGAGTGCTCAAGTTACCATACGCCAAAGTTGACTTAGGCGACGCACAGAGTTGAAATCTGTAAAGATTTATTTTTCTATGACGAGAGGGAAGTCAACATGAGATTTGAGACTGTAATTACCAAACCACCAAAATACAAAAGTGAGTTAATAAAAGCAGCTAAAGTAATTAAAACTAAAAAGGCGACCTCATCTGGAATATAATTCACACCTCTGGATTTGTGTCCGCTCTCCTTAACTTCTTAATTTAATTTCTGACATACAGTCCTTTGAGCATAGCAGAATCGTTTCAATTCCATGTTTGTAATATCGGTATTACTATGAATGAATTATATTTTTGATACCATCTTGGGCCATCTTTGGTACGAATATTCGGTTCGTTCATTCACATCATTAACATTCAGTACAAATCTTATCTTGTTGCACCAAACGTGAGCAACAATCCATATTATTCTACACGGCTTCTTAATTCTGTAATGATCTTCCTAGTTTCTGTTTTCCTCTCACTTATGATATGAAAAAGTCGTTCACAGGCGTCTCTTGACAAATAAAATCCCCATATGCATCCCCCCATAAGTGTTCCTGCGTGCTTTAGGCTAAACTTAACCTCTTATTAAAAAAAAACACTGGTGGTACACAAACCGCGAATTATTTCAATAAAATAGTAATTAATCAAAAATCAATCAAACGTGAACCCCGCGAACGAAAACACCAATTAAACCGTAAATCGTTTTAATTGACCATTGAAAACACGCGCTATTTTAAGAAAGCGTATAGGTACGTATAATAACCAATTATTAAAAACATAACAAAAGTATGATTCATTATAACTATAGGGCAATTCTTCTATGACATTGGACATGCTTGTATGTTAGTATCAAACATTTATACATCTCCAAATAAAATAGTATTTTTATTAGCATTTTATAATTTAAGAATAAAAACATCGGAGATTCGACAATGCGGTGAACTCTCGCATGCGACTATATTCGGATAACCATTACAGTCCCAAAGGAGAATCTGTTCGCGATTATATCCGTCATAAACAGTGTGATTAGAATTAAAAAATCTAGATATATACATCCAAAAGCCTTTTAACTGCAGTATGTAAAATCCACAGTAGATAGGTAATTGTGTGCCCTGACGTTCGTGTCCAAACTTTTCGCTCGTGCAAGAAAATTATATGAAAGACAGTTAAGAATCTTAATAAAAAATTAACTTGGATATAATTAGAAAAATTATAAAACCGGTTAATTGCAACTGCGTTAGCGAGAAAGAAATCGATTTAATTTTGTATGAAGAAACTAATTATGTCTATATTTCACGTTTACTGTCAATAACATAAACAAGAAATAAAGCAATTAACGAAAAGTCACGAAAAATCTTATTTATAAAATTTCACGAGATTAAAAAAGTAAATTTTCAAACGATGTCATCGACGAAAATTTACGGTCACGTACTTCAACTTCGTATTCGTCAAGGCATAGATTGCAATATGGATTAAGGAGTGACATTTTAAATTACATCGTTTAAAAAAATATCGAGTGACGAAAAAATAATTGAACACGTCACGGCAATAAATTGTGAAAAATTTCTGGAATTTGATGCACATCAAGAATCAGATATTTGAAGCGCATACATACGCACACACACATGCTCCCTTTAAAAGAGCGTCATTAGGGTTTTAGTGGGTGGAAGGTGGCAATTAGCAGGGTCGTGGGGAATGCTGGGAATTCCGCCGGAAATGCTGCTGTGCACTGTCACAGCTACTCAGTTAGGTAGTGTGCAAAGTGTGCCACTCTCTCCCTTCACTTTAGGGTGAACTTATGGAAGGAGATGTAAAAAAATCAAAACTCTCGATTAGAACGGAGATGGGCTATGTAGGGTGCGAGGATTATTGATAGTTTGTATGTGTAAATATTATGTTTGCATTAAAATTTGGTTAGGCACTTTGTTTATTATTGACGAACCGAAAACCCTTTCAAAATACCGCCAATATAAACAGAAACGTTAATAGGTACGTACGCCTTTTAGAAGATTAAAAACCATTTTTTACCTTGTATGTAGAAACATTTTTGCTTTGATTAAAACTGATATAATGGACCCTATTCAGGCTAAGTTACTGAAGGTAGAAAATAGATGAATATGTAAAACATAAACGAAAGGAGCAAAAGCATTTATTTCGTTGAATGCTTTAGAAGTAGCTAGTTCGTCTGTATCAACAAAATAGTCTTATTCAGCAAAATCCATCGGAAACTTCTTATTCACGAATAGACATTTTACCCCCTACCAATCCAAAAGTTTAATCGCGACATCAAAGTGCTCCTATGTGCTCCTTTATTCATCAGTTCAATACACAGCTATCTATGGCCAAACAGCAATTTTCTTGCAAACTCAACGAATAGTTATAAATATCTGTTGGAATTGCGGAAGGGCATTTATGGCCGACATTTCGCAATAATGTTCCTTTAGATTAACGATTATTCGAAAGGAAACGTATCCGAATTAAAATACGTACATCGAAGTATTTTTATTGATTCCCATTTATCCTAAAGGTACGTTTATAGAAATTTGCGTATTCTTAGTACTATAATTTAAAATAAATAAACCATACGGATTTTATTTAAAACTTTGTTGGAAAACGCGCATCTTGGTTCAATTTGTGATAATGCGTTGTGATGTTGGGTTTATTTACTTTGACATAGAAAATGTGGATTAAATATGACAGTGACATTGCATATAAAAATATGTACAATAAAGCTTCACTCATGACTTCGAATTTAACTGTTTACAATGACAAGTTTTCTTTCTGAAATTGGTGAATACAACCGAGTGTTTAAGGAATACAGAATCCACCAAAAAGGGTGAACAAGTATAAATTAAATGTATTAAATATACTCCACGCGCTTCCATTTATTATAATAAAATACTTATCTTTTTTGTGTTTTTTAATGGTGTATTTTAAATTATACAATCTAAACGTTTCGATAACACATACAGTTATCTTCGTCAGTAGTAATATCTATTAAAATTGTTAAAGATGTTGTAAGCAATGTTGTCAAAGTTGAAAAATACATAAATATCAACATAACGGTTTGAAAAACGTATAAACCCAACTATAGAATTAAATTTTAGTACAGAATAACTAGGTCATTAAAAATTAAATATTGTTAAACTGACTTAAAGATGACAAATGAGAACACTCTCTAACGGCGAAAGCTAACAATGAAAAATGTCAGCCAAAAAAACACATTTAACAAAATTTAATCAAGTTATGATGTAAGTGTAAAGTTGTGAAAAACTTCAATTTGAAAATGATAGAAGCATTCACAAGTATAAACATGACATCAAATAAAATAATGCAGGTAAATCCAACAAAGACAACAAAACAATAATTGCAAGTGTTATTAATAATGAAAAGCACAATGAAGAACGTTTTTGTAATTTTTTAATTTTAATCTTAATTACAACTACTTACGTTAAATTATAATGCTGTGGTAATTTAACATATAATTGGTAAAGCATTTGCTTCAAGGTCTAGGAAAAACACAGCAAAAAACCTAGACATACCAAAAGTCAAAATTAAAATCAAAATCAAGACGTATCATGATGCCTTTTTTTAAATTATAAGATGCCAAAATCTATTTAAATGGAGATTTTTTTCTTGTCTATTAAAATTATAAGGGTGTTTATATATTTCAATAGCTTTATGATTCAGATTATTCAAGGCATGGTCAGCTACCGCAGACTTCTCTGGTTAACCTAATCTACAAAATTTCATATGTTCTTTACGTCTTGTATCAAAGTTACGTTTTATGGTTCCAATGTATACTTTTCCACATTAACACTCCGGAAGATGATAATGGGTTTGAAACATCTTTAGGTGATCTTAAATGTTCTTTAATTTTTCTTGTAGGTTTAAAATTAGTCCTAATGTCACATTTAATTAGGATTTTTATATTTATATTCATCCTTCAAAAATTCAGGGTCACTGCCTAATCGAAATAATTTCTTCTGTACCCAATCCCACCGTTACAGGAAGAACAGATAGAACTGTGTGGTGTTTTAAATCAGCTCCTCTTCAAACATTGCAATAACTGAAGTTATCTTGATGGGCATGGAGTTATACATTCCCAAAAAACATAAGCGTGTAGGTCATGCCCGTTCCCTACCCTGGGGTAATAGGGCTTGTCTGATGCATTATCGTAAAAGCATAAACTATATACCAAATGGAAATCAAATAAATATTTCGAAAATGACGCCGACTATATTACCGCAAGTAGTAGTTACAAAAGTATCACCACCAAGGCCAAAAAGATGTTTTTTAGAACGTAAATCCAATGAATTAACGAATTAGTTTCATGTTTCTTGAGTAGTCGTAAATTTTGGTCATTAGCTAAAGCCATCAGTAAAAACTTTAGTACATCTTCCTTTCCTCCCACAACGTCTCACGAGCGAACTGTAGTAGCTGATCCTGCTGAAAAAGCCAACCTCTTTGTATCAAATTCATGTCTTAATGATTCTGGTAAAATTGTGCCGTCGACCAAATCTACACTATACGCTATGAAACCAATCCACTTTCGACACAAGCTCCTAGAATCAATTATCAATAAACTTCACTCTAACAAGGCGACTGGCCCTTACGGTATTCCAGCTAGCGTCCTTAAAAATGCTACCCCGAGCTAGTTCCTGCATTGTCCAAACAATGCACCAACACGAACACCAACACGAACACCAACAAAAACACCAACACGAACACCAACACGAAAACGAAAAAGAATCCAAAGGTGGAGGGGGGGTTTCTTAGGGGCAGCTTTGGTTTGTATAATATTTCTAAAAGAGCTGCATATTTCAAAGATATAAAAATATCTAAATATAGACCTTAAAGATATCGATTAATTATGTTCTATGCAATTTTTTGGAATGACGCGTAATTTAGCGGAAAAAAGTTCCTAAGGTAGAATTTAAGTGTTAGTTCAAATTTTTTTATTATATGGATAACGATTCATTTTATGAGAAAGAGTGTAGACGTATTTTTTAAACAAAACTTAATTTTACATAAGTTTTCTTTATAAAGTTTTTTAATCTAAAGCGAAATATATGTCAAAATTAAATAAATATGATTGAAAATGCTGAACCTGTATTATTGATATTTTTATAGAAGCGGACAGTTTTGAAATTTTTTTTTACGTTAACATGTATTTATATCTACTAATCTCTATTTGACATGAAGTTTTAAACGTCATTCTGACATAGATTTTTGTTTTTATTTCTACAATGTTGCCTATTTTCGTTATGAACGTATAAAAAAGTGGTTGCATACTTATCCTCAAAAAATTGAAATTAAAATTATTTCATTTCTTTTAATTTAATGTCTGTTAACCTCGGTCTGTCATAATGTTTTAAACGCCTGTTTGACATAGATGAATGTGTTTGCGTTTACAGTGTGCCTATTCTCGTAATGAACTTCTTATAAAAGAGGTTGCATAATTATCCTTAAAAACTGTTATTAAAATCATTTCAACCTCTATTCTGTGCTTTTCAAAGATATAAACATGATAATATTACATATTTCGAATAACAGCGGAGTTGCAGAATAAATACTCCAGGAATTGGTATATTTTAACCATATAATGCAAAAGAAAATAAAAACAAGAGATGACCGACACTAGGGTGCTTGATAAATAAAATTATTCCATCTGTTTTGAAATTTAATAGATTCTTCAAAAAGTTAAAGTAACCAAGAGAAACAGCTAAAACAAATAGCGAAATGCAATAAAAAGGAAACATTTTATTTTTTAATGAACTAAACTTACTATTGCTATTACTACAGTTTCCAAGAGGGTCTTCACAATACAGGAGTTTTGGTAAAGTGTTGAAGACAAATAAAAATCTTTATTGCAAATTCGTATCAAAAAACATAGTTCCTTTTTATTGCATGTCACTGTTTTTGGTTTAACCTTTATCCGGGTCACTGTGGACCATTGAACACACCTTAAATTAAAAATAATTAACTAAGTAATATCTTTAACACAGCGAGGTCGTACGACTTTGTTCTTTCTAAAATAAGTTTAGTTATCACAAATATCAAAAAAATTTTCACCTTTGAAAATATATATTTGAAATTTCACAAAAAAGTTACGTAACGGGGTAAACGTTTTTAATATATTTTTTGCGCTACACAGTGAAATACCGGTGGAAAGTATATGAAGTAATTGTAAAGTTAGCAATCTATTTCGTTTCATCATTACTATAATGTCTTTATGATTTCTAGAAAATTTGAGTCATATTACTACAATTACAGACGTTTCTAATTGTTAATACCTAATAATCACAATCATATAATAATAGATAATAATTAATTACGAACCATTAAAATTCTGGATAAAGTTTACAAACTAAATCTGGGGTCGTTAGCTCTAATGATATCATAGTAGACGGCGCAGATTGATATATAAAATGGAAAACTTGTGTCATTGCACTGAGAGCCGGTGATTTCACATATTTTATATTATCTGAGACATAGTTGATATAGCGAAGAAGTGGGACAAGAAGCTTACTGATGAAGGATTGGCCGAGATTATTCAAAACAAGACGATGACGATATCTTGACTCCGAATTGGACGATAATCAATCAGTAGTAAGAGAAAATAATGATTTTCTGTAAGTAAAGAATCTGATTCTGACATTCAAGGAGATGAAGCAGATTTTTGTTTCAAAGCGAAAGATGCAACATAGTGAAAAAGCAATCCTTATCCAACAGGCCGTGCTCGTTCGCATAACATTGTAAAAGGAAAGCTCTACGAAGTGGTTTTGGGAGCTGACAAAATCATTAAAGGATCTGAGGATGTGTTTTTCCTTTTCGTAGACAACAAAATTATTGAATGTATAACATTGTCACGTGTGAATGGAATTTGCCAAAGTTTTTCTCTAGAATATTAGGATATTTAAAATGTTATATGCAGAATTTGAAATTAAAGCGTTACCGGGAATTGTTATTTAAAGGTTGTTATCGCAGTTTCGAAAGGAATTAAATTTCATGGTGGTTGAAATGAGTTTTCTTTTAAAGTAACATAATATGCATGGGTATAAATGTGTTCGTTATCGCGGTTGACAACAAAAAGTTCAGTGTCAGTTATATAGTTCTAAATTTTTTTTCAAGTTTACCAGTTCGCTTATATACTAAATTGTTGTTGGTGAGAGTATAGAAAATTTATTTGAGTAACAGGGTCTCTTTGCCTGGGAAATGTTCACTACACAGTTTTAGTATGGAAGGTTTTTATGTGACGTGATCTTGTGGGGAAAGGGGAGTTTTGTACTTCAATTAGTTGAAGTGGAGTAGTAAAAGAGAGGTTGGACGCTGAACATGTGATGTGAACTTAGGGCGCTTTAAATTTACTTACCTTCTATCTGGGTATTTTAAGCTATCGCGGGAAAATTTTTTCCCGTTCACCTTGTGTGGATCTTAAAGGGAATTCATCATCCCGGGATTTTTGTGTTGTATTTCGTTAGTCGGAAGTGGTATTTTTGTGTCCATCAAAGAGGATTAGTGTTGATTCTAGTGCTATATTCTCCTGTTTGGGTTAAATAGAGCTTTGGCGGATTCTTATATCGTATAGTTCATCAAATTTATTAGTGCATCACGAAAGTACACACGCGTTCACAGCTGTTCAAACAAATAAAAGATTTCAAACTGACGTTTTAAAATTTAGGAAATTTCGAATACTTTCAAAAATATTTAAAAAAAAACGAAAATTCGGGATTTCGTTTTATTTTTTTCTGACTATTTGAAAAAATATGACAAAATCGGATTTTCAATCCGACGTTTCATTTTTTCGCAACCATCATCAACTTCATTTTTTTAAACAGTCCAAAAAACTTGTTTTATTCTTAGTAAACTAATTTTAATTCTAAATCCAACGACATATCACACTTAATATTTTTCCGACGTTTCGGGCTAAAAAACCATCAACCTGACTTTTTCACATACAACGCTGGATTTTTTATAACGTATTTTGGAAGAATTTTATATCCCAAATTCATTGCAAGGGATCAATCTAATGGCGTTGTAAATAAATAATTTTTTTCTTTAGTTTTGTGAAGAAGGCTTTGAAATACCAAAATTAACACTTTGACGTTTGTTGTCATTGATACGATTTAGTTTAATATTAATTATTAGAAAGGGTTAAACGGTTCGTTTAAAAAACCAGTGCCAAATCGTCAAAACCCATGCATCAATCATGTGATGCTATATGTAACTGAAAATCCTACAACATCGACCAGAAATATCGAACTAACCACTGGTGTGTCGAAAACTACAGCACATCGTATTTTAACCAAGCCCTTACAGATTTAGAATTTGTCAAGGATTGAGGCCGGGCGACGAAGACAGACGGAGAGGATTTTGTGAATGGTACATGAGGCAATGCTAAACTGGCGAACACTTTCTTTACAAAATAATTTGGTCTGACGAAAGCATGATCACAAATAATGGTATATTTAATAAAAGAAATACACATTATTGGTCTAATGAAAATCCACGTCAAGTTAAAGCAACGAGGTATCAAGTTCGTTTTGGTTTTAACATGTGGGCAGGAATATTTGGCACAAGAATACTAGGACCTTTCTTTTATAACAATTCGCTAACATCCGAACGTTATTTGAATTTACTTCAAAATGACATAGAAAATGCGTTAGACAATTTACCAATTGCAAATATTGCAAATTGTTGGTTCCAGCAAGATGAGGCTCCAGCACATAATTCGAGAGTGGTATGTGAGTATTTGTCACTCCGATTACCAGATAAATGGATTGGGACCCATTCCACAATACCTTAGCCACCGCGATCGCCTGATATTACACCTTGGACTTTTCTCTTTGGGAATACATCAAATATCGCATTTATGTTACTAACTCTAAAAATGTAGAACAATTGCAAAGTTGGGATGCAAAAGTCTTCCAAAATACGTTACAAAAAAACCAGGTTTGTTTTTTAAAAATCAGGTTGATGGTTTTTTAGCCCGAAACGTCGAAAAAATAAGCGTGATATGTCGTTGGATTTAGAATTAAAATTAGAGTTTATTAACAATAAAACAAATCTTTGGGACTATTTAAAAAAATGAAGTTGATGCTGGTTGCGAAAAACCGAGACGTCGGATTGGAAATCCAAAAACGTCACCTTGTAGAGCAGAAAAAGTAGCAATCAGAATGTGAAATTCATCATATCTTTTCCAATAGAGTCAGAAAAAAATATAAACCAAATCCTAATTTTTCGGTTTTACCCAAATATTTTCGGAAGTATTCGGAATTTCCCAAATTATTTTAAAACGTTATTTTGCAAGGTTCGGTGGGACCCAACTTTTTCCTAAATTGAACATCGTTGTAACCTTAATATATATATATATATATATATATATATATATATATATATATATATATATATATATATATATATATATATATATATATGTGAAAAATATCGCTAAGTGAGATAGAATACATAACAAACAAAAAGCGGTGATGCCATACATGCGTCTTTTGAGTAAGCTAGTATCAATGACACATTTAATTGCTACTGTCAACGAGAATTGAAAATCATGTTCTTTGCAAGTCCGACGCAATACTCATGTATTCCACCGAAGAAAAAATACAGATTATCAAATGGTATTATTCAGGAAGAACTGCACAAGAAATAATGGGCAGGTTTCCTTTTTCCTTTGAAAACAGGCCAATTCCATCAGAAAGTACAATCATGCGCACTGTTTGTAAATTTGAAAGGTGTGGATGTTTAAATAATTGTAGAAAATGTAGTAGCATTGATGGTAATGATGGTGAGCATCCTAGTCGTAACTTAAACGAAGAGCGCGAAATCCAAGAAATTGCAGCTCAGTAGTTCAGCATAGACCAATTTCCCGTGAAATAGTACAAAAATTGCTGAAGAAATGAATATTGAACAAAGAACAGTTCGCGATATCTTGAAAAGGAATAGATACCGTTGTTATAAGTTGCAAATTACACAAGAAATTTTTCCAGAACATCATGAAAAGCGTATGGAATTTTGTGAAGATATGATGAATCAGGCTAGTGAAAACGAAAGATCTATTGAAAATACTTTGTTTACCGACGAGTATTCTTTTAACTTACGTGGCCATCACAATCCGCCTGTCATTGTTGGTTACTCTCGGTAAAACAAACACATTAGTATTCCTTACCGGACACAATACCCACGAAAAGTTAATGTGTGGGTAAGAATTTTAAGCAATTCCATAATTTGCTGTCCTGCTCATACTGTAATAAGAGTTCAACACTTTTTGGAAACTACGTATCTTTAGTGGAAACACCCGAACTGAATTTTATCACAGATTGGGTTACTGCCTCGCCCAAGGTGGAGGTCTTTTCAAAAATCTTATAAAGTGGAGTTTTGAAATGTATTCTGTTCATTTTTAAAACTAGTCGGACTTTCAATAAGAATTATAATGCTAAAGTTACACCTTAAGCTTAAGTTATACTATCAATGTAAATGTTAATGTTCTTGTTTGTAGCTCTCGTAAGTTTCTTCTTGGTTCTTCTTACGAGTAGTAAATCGAACCATGTCATACATTCGCAATTACAATAAACTTCGATGTTTGAGGTATTATCATTTAATGTTTAAGTGTAAAATATTTACTTAATAGTTTCAAAGAACACGCGACTTTTCAACATCATCTTAATTGCTTTGGTGTCATTAGAAATGTTGAAGGTAGAATGAAGGAGACTTAAGTAGTTCATATTTTGTGCCTACAATCAAATATGTACAAGTGGCAACATCGGTAAAGTTATGTCTCTCTCACACTCATTTAATGCTTATTGGGTTTCCTTCTAGCTTATTATAAGTCAGATCTGCAATAATGTTTTTCCATACCTGTATACATATACACATACATGAGCTATCCTAATCGCCAAATTAATAACATGCCCATGTCCTTTATTTCATTGAGCTACCGGCCCTTTCCTTACGTGTTGCTGATTCTGCTGATTCTACTGCAATTTTTGCCCGTATCAACTTGTACCAACAAGGAAGCTGTTCAAGTCCTAACCGCTATAAAGTGGAACTTCAGCGATAGTACTGAGTGGTATGCATTTTTTGGATTATTGTTTACTGCTGGTCATTTGAAGAACAATACGATATTTCTTGGAATTCGCTGTTGGATCTCCAATTGTTCGGGCGATCATAGGCCTGAAGCGGTTTAAGAGTTTACGGATATTTATAAGATTAAATGATAAGGACACTAGATCTGAGAGACGTAAATCTGACAAGTTGGTGCCCATACGCAAGGTATGGAATGGATGCAATACAAATTCCAGAAAGTAATATCTACCAGAGGAATAGCTGGTACTCATATTGAGGAAGACGTCCTTCCAGACAAACCTGATAAATATAGAATGAAGATATGGTGAATATGTGATTAGGAAACATTATGTGCTGGGTGGTATTTCTTACACTGGAAAGGAAGAGAATTCAAATACAAAGAGAGTCACCAGTCAAGTGGCTCTGAAGCTGCTGAGCAAGCCGTTAACAGTAGCAAGAACAAAACATTTGTGCCACTGAATTTTTACCTCGAAGGACTTGTGAGGAAAGAAGGTCACTATATGGATTCACTAAACATGCGAAAATGGTTTCCTATGTTCCAAAAAGAAATAAGAGTGTAGTAGTTCCACAACGTAGAATAATCATGGAAACAAAGGATCAAATGGCGCATAGTCCATAAGAAAAACGATTCGTTGGCCATTTGCGTTTTCTTATGAATTTGTTGGAGGTTGCTGGAATTACGGCGTATGTTATTTGGACATATGTGTACCAATCGTGGACCCAACGAAAACATGAAAGGAGAATATTGTTCCTAGCATCTATGGCAGAAAGCTTTGCCTTGCCCCAAATCGGGAGAATTTATACATTTATAGATATTTTATGTACAAAACAGATCTTTTCCATATATTTTGTAAAAAACCAGATTAATTCATTGCGGACCTTGTGCGCTCGGTTGCGCTATAATCTCGGTCTGCTCGGACCAGGGTTAACTACCTTTCTAAGCCTTTGCAGTTTGAAATATCTAGTTAATTAAAAAAAAACAGCGAGAAATTTTATTTATTAAGTAGTCAGTTTTCTTTTATTTCTACGAATAGGGAACTCCTTCAAATTGCAAATAATAGTGTCATATACAAACGTTTCAAGCGAATGTAGTATTTATGACTACAGCATTATGTTGCAATTTTCTTGACACTCCTTGCTTACCTGCATAAACCCAAAGCAATAAAGCGGAAGTTCTACAACATTTTTTTCGTATTTCAATGTATAATACGTTTGTTGAATAACGTTAATTTAAAATTACAAACATTCTTTCTACATTTTATTGTAATGGCTTACAATTACTACAAATAGTAAAGTGTACATATCACTTATGACATATTCATTAGTTATTTATTAAAATGCACTATTTAATGAGATTTTTATATTAGAAAGTGGACATCACTAAGGAAACACCGCATTAATCTTACTTGTTGTGTTCTGTTTAGATAATTACCTAATTAAGGGAATAGATAATTACCTAATTAAGGGAAATTAGGCCCATCAAGGGGACACTGCATACAAAGAATCCAAATTTCGCATGGGCACAGTTACACGGCACAGTTACACGGTGTTCGAATTGTATGTCTAGTGTGTTTTTTAATATGAGTTATGGAAAACATCTTCATGCAGAGGGTCGACAACTGTTACTTAACGTGTACGATTACTTTTGTGAAGAGAAGGGGAATAATGGAGCATTGATATGTGTGAAATTTGTTCAAGAGCGAACGGCGGCTGCGATGGGAGTCAGCCAAAAAACGGTCAAGACAGCGAAGATGAGGTCGATAGTACGAACTGCAGTTTCGATTCAGAAGAGGATGTATTTTAATTTAAAATTTATTATTTGTAGTAATTGCAAGCCATTAAAATAAAATGTAGTAGAAATGTTTGTAATTTTAAATCGACGTTATTCAAGAAACCTATTATATAACGTATTATAGAACTTCTGCTTTATTGGATTCTTTATATACGGTGTCCCCTTGATGGGCCTAATTTCCTGTAATTAGGTAATTATCTAAACAGAACACAACAAGTAAGATTACTGTGGTATTTCCTTAGTGATGTCCAGTTTCCAATATAAAAACCTCATTAAATAGTGCAGTTTAATAAATAACTAATGAATATGTCATTAGTGATATGTAGGAGAGACCGGGGATGGTTGACATAGTTTTGAGGTTTTGATTTTTTTTTGAGTTTATAATTTGAGTATGCTGCTATAAGATAGATTGAAACTTAATTGATATTTTTTCCAAATATCAGATCTCTAGATTAATTCCAAGAGGCCCATGTAAAATATTGAGCGTAAGCTTACAACATATGACCCCCCCGTTGTCTGGCCAGGTTGTCATACCGGTAGAGGTAGGTTGGCATATAACATATAAGTTAGAAAAGATACACAATACCTGTAGATAATAAAAATAACACAAACTAAAAATATGTATCAGTGGATTTATTAGGAATTTGAATAAAAAGAATTAAAAATAAAAAATTAACAAATTTAATTAAAACTACAGGTTAGGAACATTGTTAGTTTCAGTCGCAATCAGAATCACAGTTATGGCATCTATATGATAGATTACCATCGGCACATTCGTCATGTGCTCAGAATAGGCACTTAATACATTTGATCCAGTTTTCTCCATGGCGACTATTTGAATATGGCTCAATGCAAACCAGACAGAATGTACCTTGGTCTGAATCTTTATCTGACGATAATTTAGGAAATGAATGTTTATTTGTTTTTTCTCGATTAAATAAATCCCTTTTAGCACAATCAACAGATTTTTTACTTGTGAAAGCAGATTTTGTTGTCATTGTTTTTTGTTTTCTGGCATCAACCGTTGCTTTCTTCTCCAGTGCTGCCTATTTCTCCTCTTCTAAATCAGTTTTGACTTAGCTTTAGACAGCGGTCTTAACTCTTCTAGTTGAAATTGATGTTAGAAGTTGAAGATGTTGAAACTACAGAAGAAGAACTATGAGCAGATGATGTAATCGAAGTATTAATAGTAGATTACGTAACCGTAGTTCTTGGTTCAGCAGCATAGAATTTCGTACTGGGAATTGTAGGAGGAATATAATATAATTTAGCCTGAGCTGTCTCACGAATATGTTGATTACTTCGTGGAGTAACATGAACTGGCTCCAGTGAAGGCAGAATACTCTGTTCCACATATAGAGTTGTCAGGTAGAGGCTGATTAGTTTGTACAGTAACATGATTTGGCTCCAGTTGAGACTGCTCAGTGGATACAGCAGCTGGCATTGGTCGATCTGTAGCATAAGCAGCCATACACCCCTCAGGAGGAAATATATCTGGGTTAAATGTACATCCAGATACCTTAAAACTAACCATTATAGGGAATTAACTATATATATATATATATATATATATATATATATATATATATATATATATATATATATACATACGTGCGTAAAGTACCTTCCAGGTGTCAATTTCATACCAATACACGGGGCAGGTTGGCATACTATGACAACCTGCCCCATTCACAAACTGCCAACCAACCCCAATGGCGGTTGTTTAACTAAAATGGCTGCCATGTGCACGTGAATTAATAAATGTAATCGAAGTATTAATAGTAGATTACGTAACCGTAGTTCTTGGTTCAGCAGCATAGAATTTCGTACTGGGAATTGTAGGAGGAATATAATATAATTTAGCCTGAGCTGTCTCACGAATATGTTGATTACTTCGTGGAGTAACATGAACTGGCTCCAGTGAAGGCAGAATACTCTGTTCCACATATAGAGTTGTCAGGTAGAGGCTGATTAGTTTGTACAGTAACATGATTTGGCTCCAGTTGAGACTGCTCAGTGGATACAGCAGCTGGCATTGGTCGATCTGTAGCATAAGCAGCCATACACCCTCAGGAGGAAATATATCTGGGTTAAATGTACATCCAGATACCTTAAAACTAACCATTATAGGGAATTAACTATTATATATATATATATATATATATATATATATATATATATATATATATATATATACATGCGTGCGTAAAGTACCTTCCAGGTGTCAATTTCATACCAATACACGGGGCAGGTTGGCATACTATGACAACCTGCCCCATTCACAAACTGCCAACTAACCCCAATGGCGGTTGTTTAACTAAAATGGCTGCCATGTGCACGTCAATTAATAAATTATAAGTTTGCTAACGTTACAATGTAGAACAATTTGTAGATTTGCGTACTGCATGGTATAAAATATTTTAAAATAATTATTGCACATTGCAGTAAGAAAACTATATAAGAACGGAAAATTACTTACCACCTCTATAATCAGAAATCGACACCAAGTTCGGTATTCAACCTCACAACTTCGACTGAAAGTGAAGGAATATAAGGGTCAACGGTTTTTACCCACCGGTCGAGGCGCAACGTTCTAGTTGAAACGGCGCGTGATTTAAAAGCATAATGCCAATCTTCCCCTTATGACAACCAACCCCGGTTTCCCCTACACTTTATTATTTGTAGTAATCGTAAGCCATTAAAATGTAGAAGGAATGTTTGTAATTTTAAATTGACGTTATTCAACAAACCTATTATATATTGAAATACGAAAAAATTTTGTAGAACTTCTGCTTTATTGGTCTGGGTTTATACAGGTAAGCAAGGAGTGTAAAGAAAATTGCATCATAATGCTGTAGTCATAAATACTACTTTCGCTTGAAACGTATGTATATGACACTAATTCTTATTATTTGCAAGTTAGACCCATTTTACCATTGGCTACAGCAATTAGAAGGAGTTCCCTATCCGTAGTAATTTAAAAAGAATGCTACTGCTGTATGGTAGTACAGTTCTCGTATGTTTAAAATATATGAATTACTGCAGTATTTGTTCCGTTTAGTTTTTAAAAATAATATTATCAAGTTATATATTTATTTAAAGTCTAAAAAACAAAATTTTCAATTAGGCAAATGCTCCCTTTCAAATCCGATCCATGACATCGATATCAGTTTTGATGTATCTCTATTTCTTGGCATAGTCTAGCTATCCTGTACATAATTTCGAAACATGTTCCATTATTAAAACGGTCATATGTTCAATTTAACTATCCTCAGCCAAAAATATTAATACAAGTTAAAAATATAAAATATCAGTTTGATAAATGCAGCTGCGGTGTTTTAAATATTTATTTTATAATTTAGGGGAAAGAAGCGAGAGTTATGCCTTTAATTCATACTTGCCCGAACGAAAAATTAAATTTATTAATGGTGGAAATGAGGGTCACTCAGAGATATGAAATTTTTATGTGTAAGAAAAAGAAGATAGAGCTTTAATAAATTTGTGGGTGGTAAAGCATACTCTATAAATTTTCACTTTTACGTTTAGATTTAAATGTTAATGGTATATTCAAAGTACACATTAAAACAAAAGGAATTAAAATTTTATAGATTTACACAAATTCACAAATGCAATAAACGCCTTTGACCGTTAAATAATAGTTTATTGTTGCTAGTATTATACAAACGCACTACCTACTATAACTCGTGCAGAGGTATTTACTTTTGAGGGGTGTGAAATAGTACACATATTATAATAAAAAAAAAATGTAATAAAAACCAACGAATTAGAGGGAATACAATACATCCCCTTCAAGGTTTACGCCATAATAATAAATAATCAGAGTGTATTTCCGCTGTCTGCATCCACTTCCTGTGAATTCATGTTTATTTCCAGCTTAGTTTTTTTTTAGAAAATTTTCCCCAAAAAACTTTTTATTAAAAGTCTAGTTATTTTCAAGTTAAACTTTTCAATTGGACGTAGTAATTGTGAAATTATTAACGCTTCGATTAAAGTTTCACCTGTTTCGTGAAATTATAAGCTTTCCCATTTTTAGAAAATTCCTTTATTACAAAAACTTGTTTTATATATTGTGTTTTCGGGTAAAGAGGTCATCATTATAAGGCATCTTGTAGTATAAATTATCACATATGAATAGGTATTTGTGATTATATCTTCAGTTAATTTAAGGTAAATTATTGTTAAATGTATTTATTTATGTGAAAGCTTGTTAGAAACTCTCACATATTCTATTAATAACAAAAGATTATACATATTATGTGTTTAAAAATGGATATAATTAAAACCCATTTTTTCATACGTTTCTTATATGGAACAATGATAAATCATTTAGTCAGAATTGTATCAAATAGCAGTACAATACAATGAACCATTACACTTAAGATCTTTACTTTATTTTTTCATTCATCCATAACTTTGTAAAATAAATATAATTCATGCCCTAAAATCTGTATGCACTTAATATACTGGTATTTTCCTTTAAAGAAGGTTCCAAAGGTTCATTCACATTCACATGGATGAAAAATAAAACATTTAGAAGGAACAGAGTACGCATAAGCCTGTCCCGAATTGTTGAGAATTAAAACCAAAACTACCAGTATGGTTTACACTTATAGGTTATAAGACATTATTATTCTACTTTTTACAGTGCGCTTAGTTGCTTTCCTAACATTCGTCATTCAATACGACCATTAATATTTAAGTTTGTATCTTTATCGGATATAAAGTTACTAAATTCATTGAAAGTGAGATCTTTTCTCCACATTTTTTTAATTATTATCCAAACACCTTCAAATCCCATCTAAACGGTGTGATTAATTGACTTTTGCTTTAAGTCCTAAAATTCATCATTGAATGTGACGATCATTATTGGAGTTGGTATCTCGTTGTCGGATAGAAAATAACTAAAATCTTTCGATGTGGGATGTTTGCTAAAAGATGACTGTTCAAATTTTCTTAATTTTCATGGGATCTTTGCTAAAATCGGATTGTTGTCAGTAGAAGTGAGGCACGCTCACGTGTAGGACGCGTTTTTTCACCCTTATTTTTTATGGTTTAATTTCGGGGGCCTTTTTCATCCCTAATTATTTTTGTTTTTACTCGCTCACGTGTAGGACATGTTTTTCACCCCTATTTTATGGCCGCCCACATGTAGGACGCGTTTTTCTACCCCTATGGTTTCTTTTCGACGCTCAACCCTAATTAGACCCTTTTTGACAGTAGTTTTGTACTTGCTCACGTGAGGGGCATATGCAGGGGCTGGTCTTGGACTTGGGGTTGGTCTTGGACCTAGAGTTGGTCTTAGGGTTATTTTTGATGGACAGCTTTAACCCTAATTAAGGTCCTTTTGGTAGTATTAAGAGCAGTACCCCTGGAGGTTAGGCAAACGCACACGCATACAATGTTGGAAATTGTAAGGCACTAGGCTAGCAGCGTTCTCGTTTCTCGTGTGTTTCGCTCTTGTAACTGTCATCGAGTGAGCATTATTATGATGTATTCTGATTATGAGCCAACATCAGCGGACATTAGAAATTTTACTGACTTGTTAATAAACTATTACAACATAACCGTTCAAGATAGTGATGGAAACGATGACGTGGATGAGCTGAATGTATCTCAAATCCAAGGTAATGGTGATGATTCACCGAAGAGGAAGAAGAGCGACGAGGTAGAAGAGAAGGACAAATCTCAAGACCATGATGATGATAGCGACAAATCACGGTTCAAGAAGAAGAAGAAGACCGATAAAGGCTGTTATTAAATAGTATTGTTGTTTATAATAATAATATATTTTTAAACGCTAAGCTTTCCTTCAATTTTGTCAATAAACTTGTTTTTCCTAACGGTGCTCCCCGTCTTGATTCATGTTTGCTACTTTACGAGTTTTCGCGTTAGCGTGTTTTTCGCTGGCGTGTCTTCGTTTGGGTGTTTTCGTATTTGCGTGTTTTCGTTTTACGTGTTTTCGCATTTGTATGTCTTCGCGTTTGTGTATTTTCGTGTTAGCGTATTTTCGTGATAGCGTTTTTTTTGGTTGTGTATTTTGTGCTTGTTTTCGTGTTTGCGTGTTTTTGTGTTGGTGTGTTTCGCACGTGTTGTGTGTGTGTGTGTGTGTGTGTGTGTGTGTGTGTGTGTGTGTGTGTGTGTGTGTGTGTACGTGTGCGTGCGAGCGTGTGTGTGTTTGAGTGCATGCGCGTGCGTGTGTGTGTGCGTGCGTGAGTGCGTGGGTGCATGCATGCGTGCGTGTTTTCGTTTGCTCCTCGTGCTAAAGCAATGATAGTCGATTGTATGTAGTTGTAGGCAATATTGTGTTGACTAAAACCCATAATTGGAAACGCTGCTTGCTATGTCCAGTCCGTGGAGCTATGTTTAATTAGTTTTTGACAGAGGTATTTATGATAAGGTAAGGCTTGCATGTAAAATAATACAGAGGTGAAACTAGCTAGCTAACGTGTTTTGCTGCTACACGCATCACAATATTGAAGATTCTGTTTATGTATTAGAAAGCGTACTACAGTCTCGAAACAGAATGCAGATAAAATTGAAGGAAATGAATACGGTACAGCTACTGAGAACGAACTGAAAGATTTGAAGAGTGTGCAGCATTTCCAGAGCCGTGCTGAAACCAGTTAATTTAAGGATAACCTCATGTCTATGTAATAATAGTGTCTGATAAAACTGTTAGGGGTTATTGGCTGCTTTATAGGTTGTTACAATATAATCGTTCAAGGTGAAGACGATGAGGTGAATGTATCTCACAATCTCGATGATGATGATGCTCTATGAAATTTCAAATAAATTAGATTACGTCACTCTTATTTCAGATTAGAAATTTTAAATCGTTTAGTTAACATTGCTATTAATCTCAACTGGTAAAAATCCATATAACGTGAAGTACATGTATGTGTGTGTGTGTGTGTGTGTGTGTGTGTGTGTGTTAGCAAAATTTTTTAAATATTTGTAAGTGTTTTTAGTGTAAAATAAGTACAACATAATTGCTAAATACGAGTAGCAGTAATCAGGTTTTGTGTATTACTTTCTAAATTAGTTAATGATAGGAATGTAATAGCCAATTTATATCCAACCATTCACAAAGCGTATTTAGTGAGACTACATGTGGACACTTTGTGTAAAAAATATTTCAGTTCAACATATGGTTATCGTTATTAGAACAACTGAAGGAAAAACACTTCTAAAGGTAAGCGTATTATTTATATATATATATATATATATATATATATATATATATATATATATGTTTTTTACCTGATATTGTTAACAAAATGTCGATAAAGGTTTTAAAATGTATTATTACTCTTATAGGATGATGTCATAAGATCAGCTCTACACATAGTTGGTACGTATTCAAACTTGTAGTTATTGTTAATTCACGTATAATAATAAAACCATTAAAACCTTTTGCCTTTTATTTCCATTATATCAGTTTGATATTCTTAAAAACATGTTAATTTAATTTAACTCTATGTTTTTTTTTTATTAGCCACTTTTCATCCAATATTGGATATAGGCCCCCCCATATTGTTTACATGTGGTTCGGTTTGATGTCCTTCGAACCCATCCTAGTCCCGCCACTCTTTTCAGATCGCCCGACCATCTCATTTGAGGGCGACCCCTTCCTCTTTTTGCATTCCATGGTCTCCAGTGTTGTATTTCTTTGTTCCATCTTCTGTCCGTCTGTCTCATAGTGTGCCCAGCCCACCTCCACTTCAGTTTTGCTGCTTGTTCTACTGAATCTATAAGTTTGGTTTTTTGTCTTATTTCTTCATTTCTGATGCAGTCTGTTAATTTTATATTAAGCATCTGTCTTTCCATTGCTCTCTGGGTTTTTGCTGTTTTGTCTGCAATGTTTCTAGTGAAGGTCCACGTCTGTTCTCCGTATGTGATAACCGGCAGCACACACTGGTCAAACACATTTCTTCTTAAATGTAGTGGTATGTTTTTGTTTTTTAGAATTTAATTTTGTCTTCCAAATGCCGACCATGCCAATCGTATTTTCGTTCTATTTCTGCTGTCTGGTTTGCTTTCCACATTTCATTATTTGTCCAAGTATATATATATATATATATATATATATATATATATATATATATATATATATATATATATATATATATATATATATATATATATATTCATCTGTATATTCTATACTGTGGTTGTCTATTTTTATCACTATTTTTTCATCCTGGTTGGTCATGATCTTGGTTTTTTCTTTGTTAATTTCTAAACCTATTTTTTCTGATTGTTGTTTTAGTTCTGTTATCATGGTTTCTAGGTCTTGTGGACTTTATGAAATTAATACCACATCGTCAGCGTATATGAGGTGGTTCAACCTTGTTCCATTTATATTTATACCCTTGTCTTCCCAGTCCAAGTTTTGATACACATCTTCCAACACAGTGATAAATAGTTTTGGGCTCATAGAGTCTCCCTGTCTCACTCCTTTTTTAACCGGTATAGGTTGGGTGTTTTCGTGTAATTGGACTATCATGTGGGCTTTGTCATATATTGCATGGATCAGTTGTGGTAGCGGGTAGACACTCTCTACGATCCCGGTGGAGATAGGTCTACTTCAGGGAAGCGCCCCTGCCTACGCCAGCCATGTTCTTTCCCACATCCGATTACTGGGAGAGCATATGTCCTAACCTAAGTTCCTACCCAAACCACATATATCCCTACTATATCCTCCCATTCGCCAACCCGCAATGGCAAGCGTGGCGTTTTAATTGCCAAACACCCCCACATATGTAAACAAGATGATAAAGACGAGTATTAAAACAATATTACCCCAGGTGTGTAGGGTTATAAATCCACAATCCCACACCGGGAAACCGGTCAGCCTTAAGGATTCTGGGGGAGGCAAAGACCCATCAAGAAACAAAAAACAACGTACTAGTCAAAAACACACAACATTATACATAGCTACCTACAACATACGATCAATGAGATACGACGACAAACTTGCAGAACTAGAAGAAGAACTCAAAAGAATTAAATGGAGTATAGTTGGATTATCGGAAGTAAGACGAAAAGGAGAAAAGCGAATACTATTAACATCGGGACATACATTATATTATAAAGGAAATAACGAAGATTACGATAATGAAGGGGGAGTAGGATTATAATAAACAAACAAATAGCACCATACGTAACATTATACAAAGGAATACAAACAGACTAGTCTACATAACAATGAAATTGTCAAAAAACTGCGACCTAAAAATCATCCAGGTGTATGCCCCCACGTCGACATATAATGAGGACGAAATAGAAAAATTCTATGACGAAGTAACCCCAGCTTTTGACGACACTCCAACCCGTTATACCATTATAACGGGAGATTTTAATGCAAAAATAGGTAAAAAGAGCGAACCTCAAGAAGAAAAGATAGGAAATTTTGGTCTTGGAGAGAGAAACGACAGGAGTAAAACACTAATAAATTTCTTGGAAAGACAGAACTTATATGCGATGAATACATTTTTAGACAAAAAAATAAACTGGAAGTAGACCTGGATCAGCCCAAATGGAATGGCAAAAAAATGAAATAGATTATATCCTAACAACGGAAAAGAACATAATAAAAGACGTTTCTGTCCTAAACAATTTCGATACAGGTAGCGACCACCGTATGGTAAGAGCCAGAGCAAAATTTAACATAAAATTAGAAAGATACAAAATGATAAAATGTAAAACCACTCACATAGACAGAGAACAATTAAGAATAAAAGTCGATGATTACCAAAAAGAATTAAATAACATATTAAGCAAGAAAGATTTAAAACACAAAGATATAGACGAAATAAATACAGCCATAAATTCAGCAATGATTACAGCCGGACAAAAAGTAGCAAAAATGAACAAAAAAAGAAATAAAGTGTGGAGTGTAAACACAGAAAAACTTTTTGAAGAAAGAAAAAGGCTACTAAGAACAAAAGGTAGAAAAACAGTAGAATACACAGAACTAAACAAAACTTTGAGAAAGTCAATAAAAGAAGATAAGAGAAGACAGTTGGAAGAACAAATAAATAAAACAATACAAGAACATAAAAACATGAAATCTATTAAAAAACCAATAGGAAAACAACAAATAAATAAACTTGAAAACGAAAACGAAGAAGAAGAAAGCGACAAACAACAAATGCTAAAAGTAGTAGAAAACTATTATAAAACTCTTTATAGCCAGAAACAAGAAGTACCGAAGTAATAAGAGAACAACTGAAAACAAAACACAAAACGTAAATTCGGAAGAGATACCCGACATAGAAGAAGAGGAAATACGAGAAGCTCTAAATGGCATGAAAAATAATAAAGCGCCTGGATTAGATAACGTATTGATAGAATTAATAAAGGAAGGGGGAGACACCATTAATAAAGAAATAAAAACATTGCTAAATAAATGCTTACAGGAAGGAAAAATAGCAGACGAATGGAACACATCACTTACTGTAAAAAAAAATAATAATAAAAATAGAGGAAAAAAAAACTCTATGTTATATATAAGTAATTATTACTTTCCGGTCTTTTTAATGGGCTTTTTATAACAGTTAACGAACACGTTTCTATGAAACAATTTTGTGTGTATGTAATTGAACATGCAAATAAATCAGATATAATTTTCCGAATGTATAGGTTGTGCCTGTTTAGAAAGAGAGAATCTGCCTATACATAAAGCATCACTTCATTAGGGTAGAAATTATTTATTATTTCACGTCATATTTAATTAGACTTTAATGTATTCAGTTTTGAATTGTAATCTGGTTTCCGGAAACTGTAAGACATAATTTTGGGTTGATTGATTGAGATTGATCTGATTGATTTGATCGAGCATGACTTGTTTGGGATTGATTGATTAATTAATTAATTGATTTGTTTGTGTGTGTGAGAAAGAGCCGAAAGAGAGAGAGGGAGAGAGAGAAACGAGATAGAGCAAGAGAGAGGTGTGCATTATCAACTTCAATTATTGAAAATGTTCATTAGTCTATACGCCACTAGATGGCACTAAAATCAATTTTAACTCAAAGGCGCCAGGGCGCAGACCCTGATACAAGTCTTGTCTTACAATGCTAGGGCCGACTTATTATAATACAATTTTGTATGACGGGCGAAGGCTTACAGCAGCAAGATTAAGTTAGAACCCGCATACAATTGCACCAAGTGGACCACGATAGGGCATAAGCTCTACACTCGTCTTATAAGGTTAGGGTTCCCATACCATCTCCAACCAGAGGGCGAAGACCGGAGAACAAGTTGCGAAGCCCTATCCGTGTCTTACAAGAACCTCCTTATTAGAAATACAACGTATAAATAAATTTTTCGTATAGGTAAAATATCATCCGAACGTACCCAATAGTATATGACCATTTTACAAAACAACAGGATCGATAATTATAATAATAATATCTTATTAAGGTAATTATGCAATTTCCAACATTGTGTGCGTGTGCGTTTGCCTAACCTCCAGGGGTACTGCTCTTAATACTATCAAAAGGACCTTAATTAGGGTTAAAGCCGTTATCAAAAATAACCCTAGGACCAACTTCAGGTCCAAGACCAACCCCAAGTCCAAGACCAGCCTCTGCATATGCCCCTCACGTGAGCAAGTCAAAAAGGCTCTAATTAGGATTGACCCTCGAAAAGAAACCATAGGGGTAGAAAAAACGCGTCCTACACGTGGGCGGTCATAAAATAGAGGTGAAAAACATGTCCTACACGTGAGCGAGTAAAAACAAAAATAATTAGGGATGAAAAAGGCCTCCGAAAAGAAACCATAAAAAATAAGGGTGGAAAAACGCGTCCTACACGTGAGCGAGTAAAAACAAAAATAATTAGGGATCGAAAAGAAACCATAGGCGTGGAAAATCCCAAGGTCAAATGACGTCAAAAAGTGAAAGTTGAGGTGCACTTTTACTGTTGTCCAAATTTTCTTAATTTTCATCAAGACATCTTTGACTATCATTATTTGAAACGATGTGAATAATAGACGTTTGCTTTGATTCCTAAAATTCATCATTGAATACGATCATTAATATTTAAGTTGGTATCGTTTTCGGATATGCAGTTACTAAGTTCACTGGAAGTGGGATATTTACTGAAAGGGGACTTTTCTACAAATTTCCATAATTTTCATCGAAACATGTTCAACTGTCATTATTTAAAAGGGCGTGATTAATTGACTTTTGCTTTAAGTCCTAACATTCATCATTGAATCAATCAGTACTTCAGTTGGTGTCGTTGTCGGATAGAACTATTTTCGTTCGATGTGGGATCTTTGCTAAAAGCAGACTATTGTCCAAATTTTCTTAATTTTCATCGAAACAGTTCAACTATCAATATTTAAAACCGTGTGTTTCATTGATATTTGCTTTGATTCCTAACATTCACCATTGAATGCGACCGTCAATATTTAAGTTAGCATCGTTATTGGATAGAAAGTAACTAAATTCATTCGATGTGGGATATTTGATAAAAGAGGACTGTTGTCCAAATTGTCTTAATTTTTATCGAAACATCTTCAACTGTAATTATTTAGAACGGTGTGTTTCATTGATGTTTGCTTTAATTCCTAACATTCATCATTGAATACGATCATTAATTGTTAAATTGGTATCGTTTTCGAATGTACAGTTACTAAATTCATTGGAAGTAGAATATTTGCTGCAAGGGGACTTGTTTCCAAATTTTCTTACTCTTCATCGAGACACCATCAACTGTCATTACTTAAAACGGCGTGATTAATTGAGTTTTGCTGGAAGTACTAACATTCATCATTGAATGCGACCATCAATATTTAAGTTGGTATCGTGATCGGATATACAGTTACTAAATTCACTGGAAGTGGGATATTTACTGAATAATAATAATAATAATAATATATTTTTGCCCAACAGATACATATAAGTATCCAATTATAGGACAATGCAAAATACAATTATACGATTACAGAAAAAAAAATTATACATATAGCAGCAATTAAATAATACAAAGAATAAAAATTAAAATTAAATGAACAATAAAAGAAAAAGTATAAAGAAAAGTAAACCCTGTCACAATAATGGTACCATTGAATAAGTTCAATGATTGTACTTAAATTAATTGCCTTTTTGAAAAGTGTATAACACCATAACTATTGGAATACATGTTACAATTTTTACACATATTATAGAATGGTGATTTTTTTCATTAAATTGGATTTGCAGAATGGCAGATAAAATGTGTCATTTTCTCGATAACCTAGACATGGAACACAAAAGTTAAGATATTGTAACAATGCAGGGGAATCGACCTTATCGTGTACCAAGTTATGAAGAAAGGACATTCCCACTTTTATTCGGCGATTCTCCAAACAATCGATGTTTGTGGCAGATAGCAATTCAGTATGGTCGCAATGCGTATCAGGGTAGAAGCCATATAATTTAAAAAAATGTATTTGAAAAACTTTCTTTGCACAGACTCAAGTACGTACTACTTTTTTGACGGTGTATAAGGGACTCCATATTAATGATGCGTACTCAAGCTTAGATCGTATTAATGCAAAATACAATGACCGAAAAGCATTTATGTCTGAGAACCACCAGCAATTTCTAACTACAAACTCAAGCAATCGCAAAGCCGCATTTGTAATTTGATTAATATGTACATTAAATAAAAGCATTGTATCCAAGATCCTTAATGAGATTAACCCGGGATAAACTTTGCATATTAAGATTATAATCAAATGTTATTGGGTTGTTTTTCCGAGTGAACGAAACAATGTTACATTTTGAAATATTTAACGATAGACAGTTTGACATACACCACTCACAAACTTTATCTATTTGTTATTGTAAAAACTGACAGTCTTCTAATGCGGTAATAGGATAAAATATTTTCAAATCATCAGCAAACAACAGTTTTTCGCACGATATAAATTTAATTATATTGTTAATATATATAATAAACAATAGGGGTCCAAGGTTAGAGCCCTGTAAATACTAGAATCGAAACTATTGTATGAGACGTACTGAGGGCGATGATCTAAATAAGACGCAATAAGAGAAACCAAACTATTATTGAATCCAAAATAATGCAGTTTGTTAATTAAGATGCTATGACTAATGCGGTCAAATGCCTTAGAAATGTCAAAATACAAAACATCCACCTGGCTCTGAGAATCAAGGTTGAATAGACAAAACCTGGGTGATGTGAACCAAGTTAGTCACCGTTGAGAGATTTTCCATAAACCCATCTTAGTAAGGTGATATTAACCGTTTAACACTAGGCTATATTTTGGAGTAAAGAAATATTTCATAAATTTATGCAGAATTGCAAAGTACAGAAATTGGCCTGTAATTAGAAATAATTCCATCATCACCGGATTTAAATACAGGACAAACTTGAGCACATTTCCAAATATCAGGAAATTGATGTGTTCTAAGGGAGATGTAATTAGTGTCGTAATAGGTTGAATAAAGATATTGGCACAATCCTTAATTAAAAGTGCTGAAATTTGATCCGGTCCTGCGGTATTTTAACAGGGGACTTTTCTCCAATTGTTCTTACTTTTCATCGAGACACCATAAACTGTCATTATTTAAAAGGGTGTGATTAATTGACTTTTGCCTAACATTCATCATTGAATGCAACCATCAATATTTGAGTTGGTATTGTTGTCGGATATAAAATAACAAAAGTCATTCGATGTTGTCCAAATTTTCTTAATTTTCAGCGACATATGTTCAACTATCAATATTTAAAACCGTATGTTTCATTGATATTTGCTTTGATTCCTAACATTCACCATTGAGTGCGACCGTCAATATTTAAGTTAGCATCGTTATCGGATAGAAAGTAACTAAACTCATTCATTGTGGGATGTTTGCTAAAAGAGGACTGTCGTCCAAATTTTCTTAACTTTCATCGAAACATCTTCAACTGTCATTATTTGGAGTGGTGTGTTTCTTTGATGTTTGGTTTGATTCCTAACATTCATCATTGAATATGATCATTAATTGTTAAGTTGGCAACGTTTTCGTATCGGATATACAGTTACTAAATTCATTGGAATTGGGATATTTGCTAAAATTTTCTTAATCTTCACCGAAACATCTCAACTGTCTATATTTAAAATGGTGTAGTAAGCTGAGGTTTGCCTTGATCTCAAACATTCCTAATTGAATGTGACTATCGATATTTAATTTGTTATGGTTATAAGATAGAGACTAACTGAATTATTTTGATCTTAGGCTCTTTACTAAAAGCGAACTAACATTTATCGTTGAATACGATTATTAATATTTAAGTTGGTATCGTTTTCGGATATACAGTTACTAAATTCATTGGAAGTGGGATATTTGCTGAAAGGGGGCTTTTTTCCAAATTTTGTTACTTTTCATTGAGACACCATAAACTGTCATTATTTAAAACGGTGTGATTAATTGACTTTTGCTTTAAGTCCTAACATTCATAATTGACTGCGACCATCAATATTTAATTTATTATGATTATCGTATGGAAGGTAACTAAATTCATTCGACACCCAGCTTTGCTAAAAGCGAACGGTTATCAAAATTTCTTTAATCTTCATCGAAACATCTTCAACTGTCAATATTTAAAACGGTACGGTAAGCTGAGGTTTGCATTGATCTCTAACATTCATAATTGAATGCGACCATCGATATTTAAGTTGGTATGGTTATAGGGTAGAAACTAAGTTCTCTCGATCTAGGCTCTTTACTAAAAGCGAATTAACATTCATCGTTAATACGACCATCAATAACTAAGTTGGTACCGTTATGGAATAGAAAGTAAGTAAATTCATTCGATGTGGGGTCTTTGCTAAAAGTGGACGGTTGTCCACATTTTCTTAATTTTCATTAAAACATCTTCAACTGTCATTATTTAAAAGGGTGTGATTAATTGACTTTTGCTTTAAGTCCTAACGATGATTATTGGATGCGACCATCAATATTTCAGTTGGTATCGGATAGAGAGAATCCATTCCATATGATATCTTTGCTAAACTCAGACTGTTTATATCATCTTAACATTTATCGAAACATCTTCAACTGTCATTATTTAAAACGGTGTGATTAACTGACTTTTGCTTGTTTAAGTCCGAACCCGGACTGTTTTTCTTAACTTTCCTCCAGACATCAACTGTCATTCTTTAAAACGGTGGGATTAATTGAAATATGCTTTGGACCATCAAGAATTATAGATCATTGCAGAAGAATTCGTTAATTGCGTTCTGTAAGGAAAGGAAAGGTCACGTATTTCATTCCCTCACCAAGGGGGAGGGCGGGCTGGTCGAGCTTTCCGAGCTCCTTCAGCCACAATCATGGATTCCCAGCATACATACATACATTACGTATATATGTATGGTGGGATTAAGGATGGGTGTGGTCAGGATAGGATCGGAAGGAACGGAGGTAGGGTTCTGAGGGGGGAAATACTACCCCAAAATTCGCCTAAGCAGCCGCACATGGTGTGCATATACGCAGAGACCATGCCGCTACATGTGTATGAGGAAAACCCCCTGAAAAAACCTCATACAAGGTAGACGGTAACGGGAATCGAACCCATTACCTCCCGAATGCTAGGCAGGTCGTGTCACCACTACGCTACCAGCTCGGTACGTTCTGTAATATCGTTAGTTTTTCAATCAGCCTCCGTTTTATAATTTTGTGTGATACCTGTTCCCATTTGTCAAGTAGCCTTTTTTACATCTATTTGAGACAACCATATAAATGATTGATAACTAATCTTTGTATTTTACAGTCTTAATTGGAAATATTTTAATAAGGGTCTTTTTGAATAATTTCAGTACTTTAATTAGAATATTTAGTTGAAGTACGAAAGGCTTTGTTTAAAGTGATTTGGTTCAAATCCCTTGGAAATATTTTAATGAATCACAATACTTGATTTCTTTAATTACCAGTCATAAATTTATACTTACACGTGGTTTTTTTATTTCACACTAATTTAGCACCAACAGGTTTTTATAAGTATTTTTCAAAACTTAATGCGCCTTATTATAACTGCAAACATAATTGGCGTTGCTTTATATTTATATCAAATTCAGAGAAAATTAACGTGACAATTGTTACATTCTCAATGTACACTAGGCGTGGCCTTATTCAAATAAGCGGGTTACCAACTAAATCCGCCGAAGCAGGCCACGGGTTTTAATAAGATATACAGTATAGGAAATCACGTATGAAATTTGGCTGTTATAAATAGTGGAAACTGATGCTAACATCTACTATAAAAACATTTCCGGTTTTCCCCTCATTTCCAGCCACGTGATCCCAACTTATTTTTTTTAAATAGGACAACCGGCATAATGTTACATTTTTGGGTAGACCGTTCAAAAACAAATTCAAATATACCATATTTGTCAGGATTCTAGTGTGCAATAATGATAATGTGGGCCATTAATTTTTATTAAATTTATTAAAGTCAGATTTTGCACTCCAATATGTCGAAAGTAGCTCGAATGTCAAGGATAAAATTCTGAAATTGCGAAATTTCCGGACACTATAATTTCTTTAATGAGAAAACTGGTATAATAATTCATTTTTAAGTACATTTCAAAAACAAATCCAATCGTAACAATAGATTAAAAACATGTTAACTTTCCTGAATGTGGTTGATGCTAAATCTAGGTGGCTATGACAAAAAAAGGAAATAATGCCTTCACTTTCTACTTATGATGTACATATACAAAATTGTTTACAACATCTTTAACAATTTTAACAGATATTACTACTGATGAAGATAACTGTAAGTGTTATCGAAACGTTTAGATTGTATAATTTAAAATAGACCATTAAAAAACCTAAAAAAGATAAGTATTTTATTACATATATGCTATTTATTTATGGATAATGTGGGAGAAACAAAAAACCTTGCTAAAGATTTGCACAGCAATCGTTTTTTTAATAGAAAAACTCCAAGAAAAAACAATTTTCTTTATGTGGAACGAAAACCAAGAACTGGTTGTGTTCCAAGTGATAAAAATCAAGTTCCTCGCAGAAAGACCACTCGGAAAGTTGACAATGTAAGAAATATTTTGGCTTCTCTCCAGATTAACCCACATACATCAATACAATGATTTGAACAAGAGATAGGGATAAGAAGAAGTTCAACACAAAAAGCATTAAAAAAACACCATCCGTATAAAATACATTTAACACAAGGTTTAGTCCCCTCAGATCCCGACGGCCGGTTTTTATTTTATTACTGAATTGTCAGAACAAATTGCTGATGACAATTCTTTGCTAGAAAAAATATTATAGATTAATGAAAGTAAATTTCAAAACATTGGTATTGTTGATCGCCATAATTGGCACTATTGATCAAAGAAAAATCCAAAATCGGTACGCATCAATGTTTGGTACGGTTGCTTTAACTATACGTTAATTGGATTTTTATGCAGGAACATTAACGGGAATGGATATTCTTCAAAATACTCTTTCAGAATCAGGTGAAGGTATTCCATTAAATGAGCGGCAAACGAAGTGAGATTGGTCGAAATGGTGTGATTCTGTGGCCACTCCGGCCTCCTGATATTACACCTTTGGATTTCTTTCTCTGGGGTCACTAATAAGGTCTAGTTTATGTCCGACCCCCGACCACACCGTGACACTCAAAATGATTACAGCGACATGTACAAGAAACCTTTTAACACGGTTTAAACACTGTGCTTCTACTTTTTAATTATTATGTATTTTAATAAAATTACTTATTCTGGGTAAGTGGCAAGTATGGTATTGCTAAATTCGTTTTTGAAAGGTCTACCCAAAAATGTACTATTATACCGGTTGTCCTATTAACAAAAGATACGTTGGGGCCTCGTGACCGGAAATTAGAGGAAAACCGAAAGACTCTTTATAGTGTAGATGTAAGCATCATGTTTCACTATTTATAGCTGCCGAATTTCATACTTGAGAGGTGAATTTATTGCAAGCCTAAGTTAATAGTTTCCATAAGTTTGAAAATAGACTTCGCTTACTCGTGGCCGCCATCATGAAACAAAAGAATGCTTTGTGTGATATTCCTATCGTCGAGTTGTCATTAAATGTATTTGCATTTACAAAGTCTAAAAGGTTTTTTCAAGTACCTAGTATGGCTGTTAATTAATTTCAGGGTTAAAATTTAGATTCAACTTTAAAGATAGGAATACAGAAGCTGTAGCACAAGCACATGAAAATATGTTTGTGTTTACCAACTTGTTGGCTTATCAGTCTTTTTTGAAACCAAAACCCAAAACGTATACCAAAAATAATGAAGCGAGAAATGCAACCATAGTGGAGCATGCCAGGGACGACTCGAGCACTTCGGTAAGAAAAATTTAAGAAAATACCGCAATTTCCAAACCAACTGTGCCTCGAGTTCAACAACAATATCGTTTTCATCCTTACATACTGTGTATTGCATACAGTCTTCACGGAGACGGAGACGATTTTATATAAGAATTAGATTTAGTGAAAGGTTTATAAGGAAATGCCAAAAAATACCGAACTTTCAATCCAAAGTTTTCTGCGCAGACGAAACATGGTTTTCGAATTGATGAGTATATAAGAAGCATAATCACCATTAATGGAAAACAAAAAATCCAAATAATTTAGATGAAAGGCTAGTAGAAACAAGATTTGGGTTTAACGTGTGGTGTGGCACTATAGGTATGTTTAAAAATAGCCTCTATTGTGCTTGACAAATAAAACAAGACCCCTGGAGTAGAGTGAGGCAAAATTACGCCCGAAGAAACACTCTTACACGTTATTTTTACGGACATCAAATACAAATTGTCAATGTAGTCCAGGTATGTGCTTCAGTACTTTATATGTCGACTGTCGGTGTTTTTTGGTGGGCGCTATTGAAATTCAATTACTGAAATTAGGTAAATTATCGTTTTTCGCATCATGCATGTAATATTATATCAATAGTGTATAAAGTATTGTAAAATGCCTGTTGATGCATTGTAACAAAAAAAAACCAAATAACTGCATATATGAAGGTACGTTGAACCCATATTTAACCGCTTTAAGTGGTGGTAATTTTGAAAATTAATCTGTCTTGTGGTGCAAAAGTCTAATTGTTGTGTGGGGCAAAGGTGTGTGTGCACTTTTGCTCTACACAAATTAGGATTTTTCACCATGCACTTGCTTTTATCTTTATTTTTTAAAATACTTGTCTGTATCTTACAGAAACTAAAAGAAAACGACGGATAAAAAATTATGCACTGAGGAAACGCTCTAATCAGCCAGAAACAAATTAGCCGATCGGTATTCAATACGTGTAATTTCGAAAAACTTAGGACTAGAATACTCTACTTGGAGAAGAAGATTGAAATCCGGACACGCAGTAGCATCCTTTGGGAGGTTCAAACTCGTATTCAGCGACAAAATGGAAACTCTGCTTGTTGTGCATTGCAAAACGTAGGTGACAACTTCTATAGTCTCAGTTTGAAGTCTTTAATAAGCACTGCTTCCGAACATGCAACTTTAAACAGCCTAGATCATCCATTTGACAGGCTATAAAAATTAGCTGGAAAAGACTAGGCATACAAATTTGCAAAAAAACATAGTCTATCATTAAGAATTCCGAATCCAACTACTATGTAGGTTTTAATAAAATCTAGATCGACCAATTCTGTATTATCTGAACTTTACAAGAAGCATGAATTTCCGCCAGGACCGATTTGTAACATGGATGAGAGAATAAGATTCCCAAAATCGTTAGCACTAAGGGAAAGAAACTAGTTGCAAAGATATCTGTGGAACGTGGTGAGTTAATTACCATTCTTTGTGTTATGAGTGCAGCACGCAGTTTGCCCCGGGAATTTATGGATGACCCACCTTCCAAAGCAATAGGGATGCGTTTATATTCAGGGTATGTTATCCTATTTGTAGAGAGGATAAAACATTTTCAGGCCAAGGTAAGGACAGATGTTGACCATCCAGTATTACTCATATTGGATAAACACTCTTCACATAGAACATTGGAGGCTGTATTATTTTCTAGGCAACATTCGATACATTTATTGACCATTCTACTTCATAGTACCCATAAAAATCCATCTTTGGACCGCTGCTATTTCAAATAATTAAAAAGATTGTATGCTAATGAAGGCTGTCACAATCCCGGGTGGCAGATAACACATTTTCAAATAGCCAAGACATTGCGTAAGGATTATGAACGCCGCTCCAAGCTTGCGGAATTTATCCAATTAGTGAGAATGTATTTACCGAAGTGGATTTTCTTCCTTCGAATGTTACTGAGTGGAGTAATGAAATCCAGGAAATACGTGTCAGCGCAACGGACAGATTTTAAGTAATCCTTGCCTTTATTCATCCTGTGCAAAGAATCAGTTACAAGTCATTGTATACCAGAAACACAGCAAGGGGAAAATTCAGTTACAAGCACCTCCACGCAGAATACTTGTATTGAGGAACTTTATCACACACCTCCTTCAGGTCGTGGCATTGCGGAGAAAAATATACTACTCACATCTTTCACAACTCAAACTATAGGCTGAATAAATACTTCCTCTTACAAGAAGATTAGAAAAAAGAAGGGTCAAAAATCCGAAATACTGTCGGCCATACAATACAAGGACAAACTCGAGGCTGAGCTTGCACAGAAATACAAGCGGCTAAAAAAGTAACAAGAAGAAGTTTTGTCACTAACGGAATTCGAAAGACAAATTGCGAGAACTCGCATGTCCTTGTTGCTCGGGATTATACAATGACCCTCCATCCGAGGATTAGATTCAGTGCCATACATGTCGAAGATATTGACACGAATCATACACATCCTATAATAGAGTAAACAATCTCATTTGTGGCTTTTGCAAGGAAAATGAGAAAGGTATATCACTGTAGGACCTTTGCCATATACGTTTCAGGGTTTTGCTCCACCGGTGGGACAAAATTCCAATATTGTAACCTGTTCAAATGTTTAGAATTCGTGTTTATGTTATTATGTTTTAAAAACGAAATATTTATTTTTTTATACGCAAAGGGGTGTTATGTTTCACCAAAAATAAAAATGTTATTTTGCCGTTGTTCGTTGTTTCCGACCCATAATACCAAAGAGATAATAGACCTCATCAGAAAACTTTTGGCGAAAATATTATCGGCAGTAATAGTTCCATTGCTTGGCCGGCGAAGTCACCAGACCCTTACACTTCTCCATTTCTATTTATGGGGATATTCCAAGAATGGGGTTTATGAATACTCTCCACCTGAAAATTTCCAGGAGTGGGCCGATAGGGTACAAGATGTTTTAACGAACATCAACAGAAACATGTTGTGAAAAGGTGTTGAGAAGTATGAAAAATGTATTGAAAATGGAGGGAGTAAACTTGTTTAATAGCTTTTTTATATTAGTTTATTTATTAGTTTTTGTTCCATAGTTATACTATTTAATTATTAGATAGTGTAAACATAATAATAAATAAGAAGTTCCCGACTATTGTAAGTCCCATAATACCAGAGAGTAATAAATCACCTTGACAGCGGCAGGTCAGTGGTGTATTTATTAAAAGTATGTACTATAAGGCCTCTAAAGTATATTGACTTTCAGCTTCTTATGTTCGTATAGAGTATTTAAAAAAATATATACTAGTAATTGTAACTATGATTCATTAATACATACAAAAGGAAAAAAAGTAAGTCTTTGTCTAAGTAACCTGCAAGTTTTTTTATCAAACCAAATACTGTTTGTTTGCGTGCATTTAATCTGTTTGAAGTTTCAACAGAAAAACTGTTTGTGACGTCATTATCATGTTTTTTTATTTAAGTTTAGGTAAATCAATTTAGCATTTCATTTAATAAGAAATGAAACGACAGCTGTCTTTGCTCGTTAGGTACAAATTATTTGAGATTGAATTAACACAAACGTCATATTTACTGAAGCAGATAATACATTATTGTGCTGGATAGAGCGAATCGTCCGAAATTCCAAGAAAGTTTGTGTAAGTTTAGAAAGTACTCATTACACTATTAACTAATTATATGTAAATCAGAAATATGACTCAAGTAATGGGGGATGCATTAAGATGCAATTACCACATTTGTTATTTCAAAACAAGTACTTTAAAATGCTCGGTTATTTTCGAGTTTTGAAAACGGTGACGAAAATGGCACCTTCCGATTTTTCACCAGCAAAACGTTTGGAACTTACTTCGCTCTCCGGGAATGAAAAATTATCAAGCAGTCCAAGAGGGTTAGTCAACTGGAATAAATGCAACATGCGGCAAAGGTCGACGATTAATTATTACACAGATAGGTAGCCCTAATGGGTTCTTAAAAAATGGTTAGTTGTATTTGAATCCAAGCACACAGGGGATTATCACGAAGAAATAAACGTTTTTGAAGAATATTTTGAGCAAACGATATCAAATCTTTCACGGGGATTTGTTATTGTTCTGGATAATGCAAGTTACCATTCTAAGCAGGTCGAATGCTTAGCAACAACTGTATGGAAAAAAGGGAACATTGCCAAATGCATAACATCCAAACAGATTCAATTAGAAGAAATTATGCTCAAACGAGAGATTTTAGTTATAGCAAATCAGCATAAGCAACATAAATTATCACCATATCGCTGCGAACTCAACCCCATAGAATCAGTTTGGGCCACTGAAGTGAGTTGTAACAATACGATTGTTAAATTAAATGAAGTGCGTATGTGGGAACTTGATGTGATAATGTAAGAAACTAGAGAACCCGTTGTCACTTGCAGAAATCGATATCTGTTCTTTTCGTATCGACAGTATAATTCTCTATAGTTACTGATTTAAAAAGATTACCTTTGAATTGAATATTTTAGGATTGTTATCTAATGTTTACTCGTTACTTATTTCACTATTATAATTGTCTAAATTTTCTGTACCTACTGTATCTACCATTTACTTTACAAACCATAATTGGTTAAATTTCTTTATATCTACAGTGTTTACTATTCACTTTATAATAGTTCTAAATAAACATACTAGTTCTATCTATGTGATGTTTATGGTTTCTTATTAGTTTCAAAACCGTTTACTGAGTTACCGCTAGATGGTGGTACCATTAAATAATTACATTTTACTAAATTTGTACTATATAAATATATAAAATGTTATTGGCAACATTGATGTTTGATAAGAAATTTTGTTGAAGACCTTTTCTTAAGGTGTGGTTATTCTTCAAACGGCCATTTTGTGTTATGTGAAAACAATTTAAAAAATTTCTCTTATTGCTGTTTCTTCGGTGTGAAAAGCCATTTTTATAGGAGAATTTTTCATAGAAAACATTTCTTTACCTGGTAAAGTTATATAATCGCTATTGATGCGGATCTAGAAAAATGTTACTTGCACAAAAAGGGGTAAGCTATCTCGCCTTCTTCAACTTTGTTCTAATTATGACCTCTTTTCCAGGATTGAAGTACGAAAAGTCACTAAACTGCTCTTTTCAAATATTACAATCTAACCGAGTGTCTTAATTCATCTTTCACGCTTGCCTTCGATCTAAAGAGTTAAAGCGATGCTATACGATTAAAACTACGAGCACTTACGTAACCTTAATTTTTGATTTTTCATGATCTTTCAAGTTTTTCAAGATTTTCGAGTATCTTTCAAGAATTTGTTCGAGTATTTTTCAAGTATATTTCCAATCTCTCCCAATTTTACTGGATTGGTGTGTACCTCCTGTCTCTTTACTGTATGCTATGTAGAAGCTAGCGATTTACTTTCCCTACCCGTTTTACCTTGCTTTTGACTACGGGGATATCCATCTTAACCATAACCAGTACAAGTAACTGCAGGATCTAAAGTAAAACACATAGACAAACCAGGTCAGACCGTTCTATTCTTGTATGCGATCATAATATACAAACACTGAATCGTAGGTTAAATTTTCCCGTATTGTGCTTCACTTTCCGCAGGATTGATACTCCTACAAACTAACAGTGTGTGTCAATCAATCAGATCAATAAAGTTTTAATATAATAAATGCCTTTTTTTGTGAAAGATGTCGTTAGCAGTTTTATTCATTCACTTGATGATTATCATATTAGTTAATATTAGGTCACTCACTATCTTTGCACATACTTATTCAAATTAGAGACAACGTTAATAATTTTGTGGAGTTGAAATTATATGTTACTGAACAAGTTATGCCATCAAACAAATAAATGGTTTACGTTCAGGTTCGACGTCCATTTTACAATTTGAGGTAGCGTTAACTAAATCGGTACTGGTCAGTGCGCAGTTGAATAAACGATATTAATTTATTAGACCGGGTATGTTTGTTTGTCATATACATGCCATTACGTCACACGTTTAACGCCAAATGTTATACTCTTTTAAAATTCTGCTTTCTATCTTTAAGTACAAGTTTTTATGTTACTGGGGATAAGAATGCTCAGTTCATATGCGCTCTCATTTTAATTACCTGTATATAAATTCACTTTGTATATTACAAATTTTATTGGTTACATGTAAATTTTTCCTTTTCAAGTGATTGAAAGATCTTTCAACAAACCAGAGGGGGGGAATATTCATTTTGGTTTCAAAATCTTACCTTTTTTTTTCTTTCAGTTAATATAGCGTGGCTTGTCCTCGTCTATTTAATTCGTGATACCTTTTGTTTATACAACGTGTCCCAGATAACATTTCCAGCATGGGGATCTCGCTTATTATAAAAGATACAGATTTGGTTAAATTAGATGAATTACTCCTAAGGATTAGTGAAATTATAGGACACTCTCCAATTTCCAAATTTCCATGTATTTTAAGACTTATGGCAAGAAAAAGAAAAATGTCAAATTTCTTTTCTTGTAATATCTTTTTTGTTATATTAGACATATAAATTTTATTTGCACTTTCTTAAGGTATTTTTTATGCAGAATTTAAATATCAATTTGGATTTTTTTTTGCACTTTCTATTTTTTAGTTTCAACCCCTAAATTAAATTTTTCTTATGGAACGACAAGTCGGCTTTGAAATAATTGATCGTGTTTTTTTATCCTCTTTACAATGATATAGCACATGTACTATCTATTTTTAAAAACAACAAAGAAAATTAAAAAAAAATGTATTTTATTAAAGACTAACAATAAGCAGGCCGTAAAACATAAAAACACAATCGAATTTAATGTCACTTAAAAATTATTCGTTCCAGAATATTTTTGTGTCAAACATGGCTTTATTTACTAATACTGAAAAGTTTGGTATGTTCAGTTGTTACATCTTGTCTCATAAAAACAGTATAGAAGCTGAACGGATGTACTTGAGGCTGTATCCTGAAAGAAGGCAGCTCAGTGCTCGTACGTACAGAAATTTGGTAATTAATTTAAAAGAATATGGTTCATTTTCAAAACCTACTAGACATCCGAAATTACGGAATGAAGATGCAGAACTAAATGTAATACAATCAGATATTGAAAATCCTTCAACATCTGTTAGAGAAATTGAACATAACACTGGTATTTCGAAAACTATATCACAAAGAATTTTAAAACGTCACAGGTATCATCCGTATAAGTACACCATTCTGCAGGGACTTAGAGATGGAGATCAGGGGAGAAGATTTTGTGGTCTGACGAAAGCAAATTTACAAATAATGGCCTTTTCAATCGACATTGTTCACTTTTGGGACCGTGAAAATCCTCACGCTGTTAAGGAAAGTCGGCATCAAGTGAGATTTGGTTTTAACGTCTGGTGTGGCATTTTAGGCGCTAAACTTATTGGGCCCATATTTTTTAACGAATCATTAAATAGTGAAAGGTATTTGAATTTACTACAAACTGATTTAGAAAATAAACTTGATAATTTACCACTGATTGAGAATATTAATATCTGCTTCCAACAAGATGGCGCCCCGCTCCACAATTCAAACATTATCAGCGAATATCTTAATAATCGGTTTCCAAATTCATGGATTGGTAATCGAGGACCGATTTTATGGCCACCCAGATCTCCAGACTTAACGCCCTTGGACTTTTCCTTGGGGCTACGTAAAAATCGAGTGTACGTGCAAACATTTGAGAATGCCGAAGATCTTCGTGAAGCTGTTTTGCAGCATTTGGTAGCATTAAACGCCAAAAACTACGCAGAGCAATTACGTCGACACTACGCAGGGCATAATTATGTTTCGAACGGAATGGTCAATTGTTTGAACATCTTTTATAATTGGATAATTATCTCCAATACTATTACCTGCTTAACTCTTGTTGTTATCTATTATTTGTCGTTTTCATGTTTCACGGCCTACTTATTGTTAGAGTCTTTAATAAAATACATTTTTTAAATTTTCTTTGTTGTTTTTAAAAATAGATAGTACATGTGCTATATCATTGTAAAGAGGATAAAAAAACATGATCAATTATTTCAAAGCCGACTTGTTCCATAAGAAACATTTAATTTAGGGCTTGAAACTAAAAAATAGAAAGTGCAAAAAAAATCCAAATTGATATTTAAATTCTGCATAAAATATATCTTAAGAAAGTGCAAATAAAATTTATATGTCTAGTATAACAAAAAAGATATCACAAGAAAAAGAAATTTGACATTTTTCTTTTTCTTGCCTTAAGTCTTAAAATACATGGAAATTGGAGAGTGTCCTATAATTTCACTAATCCTTAGGAGTAATTCATCTAATTTAACCAAATCTGTATCTTTTATAATAAGCGAGATCCCCATGCTGGAAATGTTATCTGGGACACGTTGTATACGAAATTTCTATATTTTAATCTTTGGGGAAAAATTAATTATTAAATTGGTTATTATACCGAATACAGTCTCAAGTATAGTTCTTTTGTGAAAAATTTCCCGTCCAATTTATTTATTTTAGTGTTTAATATTTGGCAATAAACTACGTTTACCGGCAAAGGTGTTGTTTATTCTCTTGTCTCTTTTTTTGTCTTTTCTCGTTCTCACCTATTTCCAACTTCACAGGATTTCTCTCACAAAATATTAACGTGCCTTTTCTTTAAAGTTTATGGCGCCCTTTTTCTTGTCCGTTCACCTTATCTTACGGACTACAACTTATGTTTCTGCTTTCTAACTAACCTAACCATCTATTATTTTATCAACGCTTCAAAAACCCAGCTATCCAATACTCTGCGGTCATTGACAATAATAACCATATATTACTCTTTATCAACGCTTCAAAACACCCACGCTATCCAAGTACTCTGCGGTCACTTGACAACTAACCTAACCATATACTTACTCTTTATCAACGCTTCAAAACACCCACGCTATCCAAGTACTCTGCGGTCACTTGACAGTTTGACTGAGTTGCTAGCCGAGCTCGCTCACTCATTTATAATTATGTGACGTGGTAGGTTAGATACGTTATACCGTTACAATATCCATAGGACAAGATGAAAGCTCAGTTTCCAAAACTTACCTTTATGATAATATTAAGCGTAAAAAATTATTGTAAACTACATTTATAATTATATTATATTAATCAGAACATCAGTATTTTGAAATAGCCACAACTAAACTAAATTTTTAATACTTTCACGCCTTTCAATTGTTTGATAATTAATCTACAATTTTTAATACACATTAATCACGCATGTCTATGAGATGTCTGATATTCAGTCGAATTTTAAAGGGTCGTCCTTTGTTTGTCGTTTACCTGAACCGTCTTTCTTTAACACAATATTTTGCAAGCGGCACATTTACAGCATCTTCGTTTAAACTAGCCCGGTTTGCTACTGATTTTTTTGCCGCTTCCATGCAAAAAAAACGACAATATTTTACTAATAACAAGATTTATTACTCTCTGATGTTCTGGGACGTACTTTAGCAATCTAAAATGTCTCCTGTTTTCTTGATGTCAAATTTTAAATAGATAAGCCTATTTAAACTTAAGAAAATATAATAATGACGCGAAGTATTCTTTTGTTTCACGATGGCGACCACGTGTAATCAGAGTCTACTATGAAATTAACAATCTTTTTAAATTTTGGAACTGATGTAAGCTATTAAGCTACACTTGCAATACATTATTGAAAATCTTCCAAAAATACAAAAATCCAAAATGGAGTCGGTAATAAAACAAAGAGTTTACGTATACATCTCGAAAACGAATGAAACTAGAAAATTATTTTTGTCTATTAAATACCTCTAATAATAAGATATTACAAAAAACCATTATATCGGTTTCCGAGATCGCAATACACGTAAGCCACATAGGGATACACTGTATATACATATAAGAAAACACTTCTATATATAGTTTTATTTATTTTACAAATGAGACTAGAAACATTTCCAAAATTTCTTGTTCTATATGTACATGAATTCGATTGCAGTATGTTAAAATAAATGGATCATTTTGTATTTAGAAAAAAAATGAACCCGAATTGAACTGCTGAACAACAATCCATCAAACCCATATAATACCGAACTGTTATAACATTTTAGGACCTACTGGGAAAAATACGTTACGGTAGGGGGTGATAGATTTTTTTTATTATCTAAGGCTCAATAGGGGTGATTATATATTGATTAATAAAACGAGTGCTATTAATTAAGTCGCATCGCTTTTTCATGAGGGCTTGATTTTTTTACAAGTGGGCGTACATTTGCTATTCGATAATTTAAGACCATTTAGGGTGCATGTTACGTGTCATTGCTAATTGTGCCCACTTGATTTTGCAAATTTATTACTTTATTCACCATTATAATTTTTTCTCCCTTTCAATTTAGGGATAAAAACTCGAATGATTCATATGTATTTCATTACTAGAATTTTATGTAAACCTACGCTACAATTCTAGGCTTAATCACATTTCTAGTGGGTTTCATTTTCTATTCTTGGAACAATTTACATTTTATATCGTCAATCTCAGTCTTTTTTCCCCTTTGTCAGTATCCTTATATCATCACTTAATACGAATATTATGCTTACATGGATAAATTTCAGAAATAGTTTTATAGCTGAAAGTTTATCGAATAAAAGTTTGCAGTAAACACTTAACAATAGCAATTTATACAAGTTTATTGATTACTACGATGACACTTTGTAATTTCAATAAATAAATGATACAAAAGTAGGATAGAAACGGAAACTTCTTTATAAATTAAATAATGATTTAATTAGAACACGTAAACCTTTTAAACTGTCAAAAAAGTTTTTGAATTTTAAATTAGTTAAATAAGCGACAACTTTAGGGAACTTTACAAATTTTCGGTAACACCGACGAAAACCTTAATAATCTAAAGTTTGCATTTGTTGGGGAGGAAGTTTTAATTTAACCATTTTGAATATTATGACGATTATTAGAATAAATTAAATTTTTTAGTTGTTTATGTTTTTATTTTAGACGTTTGTTTGTATTTTTCTTATTTACTGTTATAGTTAGTATTTAGTTAGGAAACACTGAAACGATTAGAAGCAATCAAATTAAGATGAGATACACCAAACCAACAACAGATGAACACGTTTCCCTAAAATAATAAATTTTTATTCTAATTTCAGTTCTATGTGTTGCTTTTTACAATATACTGTTATTTTTTATTTCTGGATAATTATGTGGCTCATACAATGTTGGGCTTGAAAGTTCGAACCCAGTTGACCGTTCTGAAAAAACAGTCAGTCGACTCGAAAAACTTTCCTATTTTCGATTATTTGAATCGATTAAATCAAAAGATACTGCGGTTTCCCTTAAATTAAGGAGTTTCGTTATGCCATAATACAGAATATAACCTCATTTTGTTACACTTGTTTTCATACACGTTGCATATGACTTCATTAGTAATTTTACTACACGTTTTTGTTTATTGCCAAATTATATCTTACTTGGTGAAGTGTTTAATGTAGTATAATTAATATATTAGTAAAGAAAGTAGTACTCTTTTAAATAAAATTTGAATTTTCAGTACAAGAAAGATAAACATTTGCAATGTGCCGCTTCATGAACTCGGCACTATTAAACTCAAAAGGTGACGATGATTAGGTTACCTAATTTTAAGGTTATTAGTTATTTGGCTTTGGCTTCAGGTTTATAAAGTAGTGGTAAACTGTAGGTGTGATCATTGACACATCAACCGAATATAAACGCGACGACTCGAGTGACTACAACCTCCGGGAGTCCGTGAGAAACGTACTCCTCGAAACAGCAAAGACACAAATCGACACGCTCTTAGAAGGGAGAACAAGGACCCTGGAGGACAATATCGTATCCCTGGAACGAATTATAGAAGAAATGAGGCAGGAGCTGATTGCTACGTAGACCCCTGCAACGGCGTCGGTCCCTGCGGCGATACCCATCGTAACACCAAACGAAGAAAATCCTCCGCGTCGCAAAAAGAAGAAAAAAAGGCGCGGACCGAAAACAGAAGAACCTTCGACTTCGATTGAACCAACAGCCGGAAACGAAATGGAAGTAAACAACATCGAATTCGACTCGAAACTTCAGGAGTCAAATAGCGGTTCAAACGCCCCCTCCGAAGATGACGGATTTACACCGTCACTAGGAACGGCGGCGTTAAACGAAGCGAACTGAAGCGGAAACGCAAATACCCCCCGCTCCAACCACGATAGAAAAAATACCTCCGATTATACTACATAATCAAGAGGACTACACAAAAGTCCACGATAAACTACTAGAAGTAAACATCACCCCAAAATCAACAAACACACTGGAGACTGGCATCAAAATAATGCTAAACAAAGAAGACGAATACAGAACAGCAACAAAACTTCTCGACAACGAAAAATTCCAATTCAATACATATCTACTGAAAGAAGAGAAACCACTGAGAATAGTGATCAAGGGCGTCCCACAAGACGACAATATAATTACGATGTTAGAATCAGATCTCACACAAATGGGATTCGAAGTAGAAAAAATTAGTCGGATGTATGCCGGGCCTGACCGCAGGAATACCAGCATGGTGCTCATCAGCCTGCGCAGATCCGACACAGCAAAAGACATATTGGGACTCAAATCAATCGGGTACCCACGAATACGAGTTGAAACCCCATATCGACGCACTGGCATAGAGCAATGCCATAATTGCCAGCGCTACGGTCACAGCACGAGTGGATGCCACGCAGCAGCGAGGTGTGTAAAGTGCGCGGGGCCGCATCATACATGACAACGCACGATAACGAAGGAAACCGGAGAACCGACGAAATGCTGTAACTGCTCCGGTCCACACACGGCTAACTATCGCGAGTGCCCGGCAAAACCTGAACACGAAACACAAAAACAAATCCGACCGAACAAACAAATAGAACTGAAGACGAGGATTTCGCACTAGTAATGAAGATAGTAAAAGCCCTCAGACAAGAAAATCAAATCAAAATACGAACGAAACAACCACAGGCCGTTAAAGGCCCATCCTCAACAACCACATCAAACGAAAAAACAAGATGAAGGTATAAAAGGAAGTATCGCAACAAATCTATAAATTGGATTGGACCACTTCATTCACAAAAGTTATTAATCCATAAAGGATTAGATCATCTCTACCGACGTTGTTATCATTGCAAAGCTGGTATCAGATTAGTAACACGATTAATTTAGCTGAAGCTAATTCAAACAATTAAAAAATAGTCGATGGCATGGTTTTCATGATGTCTCGCACATTGTACGAATCCGAGTTCGACAACGAGGACTGGCATGACAACGGAGTGGCCCACTCGAGTTTGTCCAACGAACCGGTATGGCTGATTGGACTACCGCCAAGCAATCTGCCGACACCAGCGCCAGTAGGACGGCAGAAGAGAAGAAGACCGAAGAAGACGTCGCCGCCAGACGTCGCTCCGCTAATGTAGGCCCCACCAACGGTTCCGACGACGTCTAACGCCGCCCCCGCCCGATCCAGCCTGAAGACTCCAGCCAATAATCCATCGACGAGCACAAGTTCAAGCAGAAGAAGAAGTCAAAGAAGACACCAAAAGTTCGACTGCCTACGCGGCCGCCCACAACGTCTTTCGACCACTAGAAGAATGAATGGACCGTCCTGCAGCAGTGGAGCAGACGACGATCCGCGAAGATACCAATGAGAGAGTGCCGCTTCTCCTTCAACAGAATATGTACGAGAGAATCCAAATCCAATCCGCCTCATCCCAGGATCAAGACAGGTTGACGAGGTATATGGATGATCAAAAAAGAGCGAGCGCTTGGCTAAGGTGGTGTGCTCCTAGAACTTTCCGAGGTGGACGCTTAGAGCTAACGCTGCACGCTATTAAAGTTCTTACTGGTTTCAGGATGAAGGAGCGAGGACAGCCGACTCCCCTTGGGATGCTATTAACAGAAAAGGACAGCAAGACGATCCAGGAGGTGGAGTACGTCGCCCGCCTCCGAGTCGCCGTCAAAGACCACTGAAAACTGGCTTCGGGTCACCGGTGTCAAGGCTTCCTCCACGCAAAGCATTGCTGCATGACGGCGGCACGCTGTGAAAATGTGCCGGAGATCACCACTCCAGTCAATGCACGAAACCCCCAGTCGACCAAACAAAGTGCGCTAACTGTGGTGGAAACCACCTCGCTAGCTATAAAAAATCCCCCAAGTTCCCTTGACCTCCGCCGCAAAAAAAACGAAAGCTCCACAGCGACAGAAAGCGACTCTCCTGCCTACCCATCTCCCATTAGGGTTCGACTCGGTATTGGTCTTCCTCGGGAGTCTCAATATGGAAAAGGTTCTATCCGTTATCAGGCTAAAAGTGCGATGCACCTGTGGGGACTGATCGTCATGCACCAGATGGTTACCCTTTTCGGATAATCATACAAAGTCGTTCTGCGTAATGCAGAACGACAACATGTTGTGTCAAGTAAGTCGGAGAATATGGGCAGTATAGTGGAAACCACCCCGAAAACTACCATGGTTTTCCAAAGTACCTTGACTTCCACATCAGAAGAAAAAAGTTTCAGAAAAGGACACTATTCTACAGAGATACTTCCTTCCGAACCAGTGTCAGTTTTATCAGAATAAGTGAATGCCTTAGTATCGAATGCGGCTCAGGTTGCAGCGAACACACAGACTTCACCCAACTTATGGTTCGAAGGCATCTAAGGCTTCCCCGGGGTTTCGAACCGAAAGGAGAAACCTTATCTAGTTTCTACGTCAACTGCGACTGATCGTAGTTTAGAGATACTACGTGCATGCTAGAGCCTCATGCTAAGCACTACAGTATCGACTTGATTATGTTCTTTTTAACTTAGATAGCGTAAGACACTAATTATTGCTCCAACCACATTACAAGTATACTTCAGTGTCTAAACTACCTAGCGATTGCCGTTCAGATTAACGATGGGCACTATTACAATGCACCAAGATCTACACAATATCCGTCATCATCATCAAACGAACTACAGCAAAGCATACATGTTATAGTACTAGCCACTTCCTTACGACGGTGTCAATTGGAATCAGCAGTTTACCAGTAAAGATAATTCTAATTGAAACGTTGTATCTATTCTCTACTCATTTACTAGTAGTAGTAGATCGTGTATTAAAAAAACAATTATTGCTCCCTTTTCACTACAGGCAAGTATAAGAATTATTGTCTGAAGATCTTTTCTTGAGAAGGTTAAACGTGTAACGCATTATCAACATAATTTTAAGTTGAATGTATGGCTTATGGTATGCAACAGCCTCGTTGCATACCATATGTTTGATGGAAATTTAAATAGTGATGTTTACTATTATTATTTTCACTAATCGAAACTCGTGACATAGTTAAATCACTAAAATCTAGTAAATGTAGGGATTTATATGGATTATGTACTTTTATTGTTAAATATAATATTGATACTTGTAGTTCCTCTTACGAAGCTGATTAACTACTGCTTCAAGTTTAGTTATTTCCCTGACTTCACTAAAAATAGCTAAAGTTACACCACTGTATAAAAAAGGTAATAAAGCGGATATGGCTAACTATCGGCTCACATAAGTTCTACCCGTCTTCAATGAGTTTTTAAATGTTAACCACCTGACAGTAGACAACCAATATGGATTTCGCAAAAACAAGAATACAACAGATGCAATAATTGATTTTGTTTCTTTCAGACTTTAATGTTTTGAAAAATGGAGAATTTTCAACGTCTACGTTTTGTGACCTAAGCAAGACTTTTGATTACATTTCACATAACGTATTATCAAACAAATTAAAACATTTTTGTTTTTCAGAAATAGCATATGCTTAATCCGATCATATTTAAATAACAGATATCAGTGCGTTTCATCTAAGCGCCTTATCCAATTCGGAGTACCACAGGGCTCAATAATGGACCCTTTACTTTTCTTAATATATGCAAACGACTTTAGGACTTTTATGAATACACCAAATCTTAAAGCTAACGTAGTCTAGTTTGCCGATGACACTACATTAAGCCTAAGCCATAACACACTACACAATGCCATTAGTAAATCTGATTTACTTCTGCTAAATGCAACTGAATGGTTTCAAAAAAATAATGTAGTATTAAGTGAAAATAAGACAAAAACCGTATGCTTTATATCTAAGCCATTGCATGATTTATTAGCTGACACTTCAGTCAAGTTTGTAGGATTTCATCTAGATCCGAAGCTAAATTGGCAAAGCCATGTTTCGAACGTGACAATTCGCATCTCCAATGAAATTTACTTGCTTAGAAATCTAGCAAACCATGTATCACTCTCCATTCTAAGGTCAGGCTACTTTAGAACCTATCATAGCGCGTTATCTTACGCTACTTTAGTATGGGACCATCAATCCTTTACAGGAAGATTATTATGGTTACAACGTCGAGCGGTACGTTTTGTTAGTAATTTACCGTACCGTGATGATTGTAAAAGTTGATTTATAAAACTAAAAATTTTAACCCTACCTGGTATATTTATTTTTCAGTGTCTCCTGTATGTAAAAAAAAACCTACACATGTATAAGCTGAACTTCTATATTCAACTAGGAATAAAGATGCACTGTTACATTCAAGTAGTTTTAAGCTAAAGAAGTTCCTCAATGGTCCAAATTATTAGGGAATAAAATTTTACAATGCACTAAATGAGAATGTAAAAAAGTTGGAAATATCTAAATTTAAATTGGCCGTGAGAGACATCTTAGTTCAAAATGCTTTTTATAACTTTGATGAATTTTTAGAATTATGTAAACGAACTTAATGTTTGCTATTTTTAATGTTTCTTTTGTTTGACTTGTGTATGTAGCTTTTGTTATATTAGCACCAAATACACATTATTATTGTTATGAATTTTTGGATAATCGTTTATTTACGCTATTAGAAGATTCGCCTCTTGATCTACGAAGAAATATGGTTTTTATGCATGACGGTGCTCCACCTTATTTCAGTAGACAAACCCTGTTTACTTAAACTTCATGAAATATGTAATATTATGTTCCGTTATCTTTCATAAAATCAAAAAAATAATAATTTATAATTTACCAATACACATGCAATAAGGACTATTCTGTATGAAAAACGTTAAATTTAAAATAGTGTTAAAATTTCAACATTTAACATACTAGAAGACTTTAAAGGTACGTTAAAGTACTCGGCTAACTTCGTTTAGTTTAGGTGTATTGCATCAAGAGTAGTGCAAACTGCAAACTTTTGTAGTTACAATGTACAGGCATACCAACATAACCTTATTTTCGAGGTATATTTTTACACGCTTTGTTTCTGTGCATTTTCTTTTATCGTTTTAATATGGCTGCGCGCTCCACATGAATGAGCAAAACACAAAAGGAGCAGTGGGCTACTTGGAACAAAACCAGTTTTTGTTAGAAGTAAAACCCAATTCATCAGAGTTAGGAAAGTATAAGAAAACGTGGGGGCAACTAGCTAACGAACTAAACAGCTCACCTGGTGCTAGACATTGTGTGAAACAGTGGAAAGACGTGAGTACATCTATATTAAATTATTGTAGTGGGTAGCGGATAAATATTTGTCGTTTAAGACATTGCATTAATTGAAAGCTTCGGTTAGGAGAAATGTTCGTTTGCAGCATGTCGACGTGATTGGAAGTGGCGGTAGTCCCAATAAGGAGAAATATTTGACAGAACTAGAAAAGCGGGTGCTGATGTTATCCAAAATGGTAACTGGTAATCCAAGAATACCGGAGGGTGGCATTTTAGACATTTCGGACACGATAATAGTGGATTCTACAGCTGATACTTTGTAATATGTAAACGTTACAGAATGTTATGTTTGATGAACCGTTATCATACCAAGTTAGGGGTGAAGCATCAAATGTGACAGTAAGCCTGTTAATAATCAGTAGTTTTCTGATAGCAAGTATTTTCACATTTAAGGTATTGGAAATTCTACATCACCACAAAAACCAGACAAGAAACGGGATTCGAGGAAGCAGTCGCGAACCGAGTCCATCGCACAGCAGCACGAGGAATTTTGCAGCAGTTAACTGCGGCAAACGTAGCCGCAGCTATACAGCAACTCTCGCATGCTGTTAAGAAACACCGACAAGTTTCTTCGGCGGCATTAAATTTAAGATTTTAATGAAATTTGTAATTAGTTTGATGTTTACATTAATACATAAAATAGTGTTGGTTTGTAAATTCTACTTCTTTTTTCAAAGTTTTAAATTACGAACTTTACAACTATTATACGTACTTCAAAACGAAACAAAACTAAGTACAAATTGTATATTAATGTTGAAAATATGTTCTAACAATACGTTCTCGAACCCCGTTTCTCTGCCAATCATGGTCGTTCTGGAGTAGAGTTTGGTTGTTATCTGGTTCTGGAGGGGCTAATTCGTAATCATCTATAGGTAAAGGGACATTATACATTCTAAACATATGCAAAACTGCACAACTATAAATTATTTTTGTGACTCTGATGGGATCGTAATGCAAGTCCCCGTGGGAATGTGTACAAGGGAATCAACCCTTCAATATACCATTAATATGCTCTATAATAGTCCTATGTTGGGACAAAGCTCCATTATATCTTTCTTCGGAAGAGTTTTGTTGAACATTAATAAAGGGCACTAGAACCAGAGGGTACCCGCCGGCACCAACTAGATAGTTGAGCTGGCCATCTCGAACGTATTGGTACTGCAGAGCACGTTTCACTCCCGAAAGCATCTATATAGCAGAATCATGGACGGAACCGGGGTATCGTGCATTAATACTTAATATTCGCCGTTGCGAATCGCCGACTATTTGCGTATTGATGATATGGTAGCCTTTTCGGCATGCACAGGGTGGTTTGTTGGGGGCAAAATCATTTTAATATGGGTACAGTCAATTATATCCAATAAATCTGGAAATTCATGTGCAATTTCTTGAAATTTTTGCTTTGTTTCGTTTCTGGCATGAGCAGTATCATGAAATTTAACCCATGTATTTAGTAAATAAGTGGTTATAGCATCTGATACTTCCACATACTTCTGGATACATTTTGTTGAAGCATTGCTAATGCATAAATAACACTGCCCACTTCCTAACTGATAGCAGCCCTGTACAAAGAAATTTAAAGCCGTTAATACCCTCAGATGTATTGGCGCACGGCTTATTCTTTGAAATTCGCCCATATGCGACGATAAATTGTCTATTAAATATTGACGGCAATATTTGTTAACTCTAAATAATTTTAAAAATAACAGATCCGTTAAAAGAAATGGGTCACTTGCATCTCGTAAATTCCGCTGACGCATTCTAACCGCATTCCTACAGTGCCAAATTTACAAGAAGGTATCTGCTACATACTACTGTAATTATTTGCTTACCATTGCCTTGCATTTTCTTCATAATCAGCAATCATGGAGTGAATAAGGCCATCAACATAGCCATGGTAGTGCCATTGACAGACCTTAAAACATAACAGCTACTCAAACCGACCCTTTAAAATTTATATTTTCACGTCCCAATATAAGGGTCGTCGGTAAAAATTTAACACCTACGTGTCATACAGAATACGGGCGTTAAAATTTGACGCATATCGTACAAAATAACTCTTAATATGCCGGTAGTAAAAAGAGTCACTATGTGTTTTTTCCCATTTTCCCATGGTGTTGGAAATATGAGCAAAGTAGCAGAATAGGAAATAATTTGTGCACAAGTAGTTCATAACTGACGCCTAAATCCCTATAAGAAAAATTCAGTTATTCAGAAGTTCTCGACGGTGAAGTTAGCCGTATCAATATAATTTTACAATAACTTCTTTCCTATAAGGGCGCAAACATTTAATTTAACTGTAGTAAATGGTGTCTGATTGGTGCCTAATAACTGAATAAGAAAGGAGTGATCTACTCAAAAGTTTGCGCGCCGTGTTTATAAAATTATTGCTACAACTTATTTTCTACTGGGACGCAAAATTTAATTTCCACTGCGCATAATCAGTGCATAATTATACACAAGTTTAAATCACACTACTTAAATAAGACCCGGCTGTCTTCACACATCTCAAATGTTCGCTTTTGTCCTGAATATATTAAATCCAGAGCTATAGCCGCCAATCATGAAGTGACTCCTATATGTTTATATAATTTTCGTATTCCTGAAGGTAAACATAGCTACTTATTAGACTTTATGTAATTAAAGTATCCCGTTAGCTTTCCTTAAACGCTCGCCGTCGTATAACGCTTATAGAATGTTTACCTTTAACTTGACAATTGTGTAATTAATCTTTGTGCCCTGCCAGTGGATTTATAAAGACAATCGTCCTATGAATATTTCTCACCAGAGTCCTTGTAAAATTAATTGTGATAACGGTTAAACCCGGTCCTGTTCGGCGTCTTCTAATTTTAAATCCCTAAGTAAGTCACTTCATGATTGGTTATAGCTCTGGATTTAATATATTCAGGACAAAAGCGAACATTTGAGATGTGTGAAGACAGCCGGGTCTTATTTAAGTAGTGTGATTTAAACTTGTGTATAATTGTGCGCTGATTATGCGCCGTGGAAATTAAATTTTGCGTCCCAGTAGAATATAAGTGCAAAATTAAAAATCCGAAATATTTTAAAAAACCAAATTTTTAAGGGCCATTTTTTTATGGGTGGTATATACATTAGTTCACGTTTAACCTATTATAAGAATATACTAAAATATCAGTTTAATTTATTTACTATAAATATATTTCTTGAAAATTTTCATAAAAAAAATAAAATAAAGGAAAACATTTTAGAAACATGCTAAGTGCCATATATGAAAAAATTAAGTAATTCTTAAGTAAAACACATTCGCACAAAAAGTTACTCTTTATTGAACATCACACTAATACAAAAAGGTTAAAAATTTATATTGTAAACTTACTTTAATAACACCGATACCGAACACCGAATAACATCGATAAAAGTTTTTATGTTTGCTTTCTGGAGGTAAAAGCTTCAAGTTTACGTTTCTTACATCTTTAATAGTTTTGTTTTTCCTTAGAACGTTTATCTTGTGCCAAATCTCGACATCGCTATAAGCGTATTTTACCTGTACTACTGTAGGACTTTCTGTATCAATACATATCATAACTGCCTTACTGATATTTAGTTTTTTAATGTCTATGAGGCTTTCTGCAGCCTCGTTAAGATTCCAAAAACCAAAACGTTCTATATCTATAATTTCAAAACGAGGATGATATTTTGCAGATTTAATAACATCATGTAAATCACGAGGCACCATAGCTTTCATTACTCTTTGCGCTTTTCTATAAGTGCAAAATCGCGGTCACACTAAACAAAAATTTGTGCTGAATATCTTCAAATACTCCATGAGTGACCAAAAAGGTATACAAGAAGATCATAACTTTATTTTTAATTTGGCCGGCGCAGTTGTCCGTCCATAGCACAAGGCGGTTATGTTCAGCTACAAAACTATTGAAAAGTCTAAGTATACACGAAGAAACCTCGTAGCTTTCCCTTCCAGCTATTCCCTCGTGCCAATTGCACATATGTGCAGTGTTTGAGTTGCTATAATGGATTTTCCAAGTTGTAACTGCTAAGCTGGCAAAGCATGTCGCTCTGTGTGTTAAACTAGGCACAAAAAGAACCCGTTGTAAATCAACTGATAAACAACATGTCTGAGCTCCAGGCAACTGTGATGCAGTTACATCTTGCTTCATTAGGTTGATCGCTTTTTCCGATTTTCGATTATGAAGCTCAAGTTTTTGACGTGCTTCTAGGTGTGAAAAACATCTGTGGCACTTAGCTTCTTTGTACCGAAATGAACCATGTGATTTGTAGCTGCCGCCATCCATACAATTTTATTGCAACCCTTCCAGACAAGCTTGGCACTTAACATTTTTGTGGGACATAACTAATGGTACATACCCAATGGTTGTGCTAAACAATTTAAGATTCAAAGAAACGGCTAGGCGGAGCCTTGTCCATATTTTGTAATGAGCGAAGCTAAATCAGTTTCACTTGTGATAAAGGACCAGTTAAATACATATAAATCTTTAACATTACGATTATGCTAAATTTCGTTTTAATTCACAGTTAATAATTACCCGCTGTAGGTAAAGTACATAATTAGAATTTCAAAGTCTACATAATATTGTAAATACGATAATTGAGATTGCCTAGGTAATTTCGTCCCGAAAGCAATGAAGAATAGCTTTAATTCTTACAGTATAAGCTTAAATTCGCAAATCCGAAAAAAAAAACGATTATTTCCTGACCTGCGCAATATCTGTAGTATAGTTATAGACAAAGGTACCTGCCTTATCGGTACCCCGATAGGACTCTTCTTCAAAATGGAGAAAATAAAATAATGTTGACCCGGATATTTAGACACCTTATCAACAGTTGTTTTGACCTTCCTTAATACAAGATTGCATCTAGAGTATTTAAGTATACTGGCACATCCCGTGATTTTGGGTTAAATCAATCCAGAGTTTTTTCGGACCCTGACAGTGTGACTGTATTTTTCTAACCACCAGTTTTGACCCGCTCAGCGAGGTAAAATATATTTCCGTTTCAGTTCATTCGTATCGGAAGCCGTAACATACCAAAGATTGCGAACCAGAAGTTCCAGTTCAGTTTCAGCAACTTGTTAAGAAAAAGCTCAGTTAATGTTTTGCACAATTTCTTATTTAAGCGTAATTCCATTTATAATTAGTTCAGCTAAATACTGATTATCTAGAATTGTTCGGTAATATACGTATGAAACCACTTGCGAATTACTCAATGTTAATGGTATCCTTACCTGTCTTCGACCATTCTTCAAAAAGCCGTTACAGTGTTAAAAGCAAATAAGAACATGACGAGGAGTCGTTACAACAAGACTGAGATTTATTGAATAGAAATGTTAGCTGAAAAGGAAACTTCGTCGATTGCGATAAACATTATCAGAATCAGATTCATTAACATTAGAAAAATTCAATAGTTGTGTACGAATTAAAAAGTTAATAACTAATTTAATTAGTAATTAGAAAGAGAATTAGGAAATGATAACTAGTAAACCAAGGAACGTAAAAAATAATTTAATAGAAAAATTGAAGTGTGTTAAGAAAAGAACTGTACTACCGTACCTAATTAAGTAAGGTTTATTAATTTAAAATGCAAATAAGAAATTATTTGCCTAACAAACTCAGAAGAAGAAGCCAACATCATAGTGTCATTCCCTTTCATACGCAGCCCAGTCCAGTGGAGTGAGTGAATACAGCCCTAATGAGGTTATACTCCACAAGAGAATACTATGAGTAGGATTTGAACCTACGACCTGTACTCTGCTAGAGTACCGCGCTAACCAACTGCGCCATCGAGGTTCAAGCCCCAATCGATGTAAATTGTGTCTTTATGTATGTAGAACTGATGTAAATTCTAAATATAATAAGCTAAAAAATTATTTAAATTTTAAACTGAAGGTGTGGGCCACTAAAAACACAAACAGATTAGTTTAATATTATGTGTTTAGTTATTTCAATATTTAATTACAGTCCGATATAACATATTCCATCATAAAAGGTTTAAACGTCTATCCCCAGTAATTTTGTATTCAATGGACTCAAATAAAACTTGTTTAAGTATTATCACAAGTGGTGTTCCAGCTCCGGTGCATTATTGATACACAGCTAGTTTCTTTGTAAATTCAAGGAATAGAGTTTATACATGAATTACGCCAGACGTTTTGTAATGTATCATATTTGTAAATGCAAACTCTGAAAAAGAATAAAACGTAAGCAATAACTGTATCTTTATATTCCATTTTAAGGAACGTAATATATACATAGCTAAAAAAATAAAATGTTGAGGTTTGTTTGTAGGTAAAGTAGATAAAAAGTTATACGAAGGAAGACGTTTTCTGTTAGATAATTTCCACTGGGATAAGACAACGTTACATTTGTTTTCAAGAATAAGGTAACTCGATCCTGCTCCAAAACAGAGTGTGTCAGAAGTGATAAATATTTAAAATGACCATTTTTTATCAAGACCTTAATTTTCAAAAACTGATTAGTAACACAGGCACGTGCATACATCATGTCAAACTTAAAATGCGAGCCACAGAAGCAGTCAAGAGAGTTCTGTCTGTAAAGAGGAAGTGATGCACTACAATTAACGTTGAGTGTATTCAAGCACGCGCCACTTAAACACGGGTACTAAACCTTCTATTTATCACAACCCGCATCGTTACTTCTATCATAATACCTCAAAAACCTTTATTACGTAATGTATTTAACAAAAAACAATACTTCACTATTGTTTCAATTCGTAAAGCGTGTAAAGCCTACCGAGCTTTCACAAAACTCGCCAAGCAATCTGAAAGCAAATCCATTTAGAAAAACTAAACACAAAATCCAGATTCGATTTCACTAAAAAAATATTGATACTAAATAAAATGTATTGATTTATGCTTAATGGTAATTTAAGAAAATTAAATGCTGCCATTACAAAGTTACAATTCGCTTACACCACTTTTCAAGATTGATTTGATTAATCGTTTGTAACAATAAAAATCTGGGTATTATCAATAAATTTACAATATTTCTTGATATACATATCGGCTTAACCTTTCATTATAGAAATTTTATGCAAATTTTTTAACGAGCAAATGTTACACTCATTCTGAGTATTTGTTTCATCCTTTTGTTATAAACCTACAATTAAGTGCAGCCTACTGATTATTTAGTGTTGTATAGACTAGATGTGGCAAAAATGCATTGATAAGCTTTGCAGTTATTTTCTGTCAATTAAGCTAAAAGTAGATTGAGTGGAAGTTAAATATACTTCAAAAAGTTAAAGATAGGATGAAATCCAGGACATGAGATTGCTATTAAAACCACCCTTAATTAGTCACATATAGTTTCAATCCATCATACATTTCAGTACAGTAATTTCATGAATACCAACATCGTTAAAGTTGAATAGGCAATTGATTTATTAATGGAAATAAATGTAAATAGGCACACGAGAGTCTTATTTAGTCATGTGATGGGACCTATACTGCTTCGGTTGATCGAAAATATAGTTAAAGCAAACAATACATTTGATACTTTTTCAGCATCACGTAATGCGTGTCTTCAAAATATAGATTATTATACAAAATAACAGCTGTTTGTTGTATTTTATTTTAATTTGATTCTACTTATTCCAAAATTCTCTAAAACAACGAACTAGAATACTTATCCAGGTACTGACAGTAAATGTAGACCGAAACCTCAATAGCTCGTAAAAATATCGGTAAATAGAGAGCACTCTGGCTTTAGCGCAACAACTAATATTGAGTAGGTATGCTGAAATTCATGGCATACCAAAAATGGGAAAAAAGTTTTGCCGCTAGCTCGCCGGCGAGGGTCGTGTTCCTTGCAAGTATCGGTCCCACCAATAACAACACTGCCTCTACAACAAATTTACAACGGCTGCCTACTGATACTACTAGTCATACGCACGCTGGAATGAGTAAGATTTAGCAGATGTTCTCCAATATTCTCTTGCTACTGGAGATGATTCCTAACACTGTTCTTACATGTTAAACTGTCAATAATGCTTAGGCTCAAAATGATAGCTTCAATGCGTTAGTAGAAGATAAAGTTCAACCAAGCATAACAAAAATAATGTTACCTTAATGACCTTAACACGTGATAGCTCCTTCACTGCAGTGTTCACTCTTCATTTTTTATTGCAATTGTATTGTGGTTGTATATCATAATTACAATGGCTACAAACAAAAAATAATAATTAAGTGAAAAAGTAAATTATAGTAGTATTGGTAATTCGTTGGAATTAAGTAGTTATAGGTAAAATGACCATACTCCCTGATTTCGGTGGGTTAACTGTGCCCGCAAATACCGTCTTGTGCATAAAAAGTATCTTACGTGTACACTATGTTTAGTTGGTTAACCGATTTAAGTTTTTTATCTTCAACCTTTCAGTAAAGCGCGTATTTGCTTCACATGCTAACATGTGAGTAATAAAAACCTGTTTTAGAGAATAACACATTCAGGCATGTGCAGATCAAATAATTCTTTTTTTCAGTAGTAAACATATATGTATCCTACCTACAATAACAAAAAATATATATTTAACGTCATAAGACAAATAACTACTCCACATCGAATGCACCGAATTACTGGGGTCTATAGATTTAGGTCTTAAATAAGCATTGGAAATTTAAATACCTCATGACATCGTCCTTATTGTGCTTGAAATGTTCCTTGCAGGTATCCACCAACATAGACGCCTTTCTTATTTTATAAAAACTACTCTTTGGATTTAAGAGACCCGAAACCAAATATTAAAAAATCTAAGGCAGAAATAACCCGCACTCTGTACCCGAAGGAATGTTGTCGGCTTTTTAATCCACGTGCCCCCCTTTGTTACTTAGAAATTATGGTCAATTCAGCTATAGGAAATTAAAAAAAAAACTTCACTTTAATTTTTATTGGAAGTGGGCCTAAAAGTAGTGTTGTGGTTAGGGTCCCCTAAGGGTTTTATCCACAACTGCACTCAAACCTGGATAATGAACTCAATAACCAGCAATGTCAAGTTGTATAAATATTAAATACAAATTACGATTTGCACAACGTTCCCTGTACAATCTTGGCCATGTTTTCTGCCTCTATAATAAGCAGGTCCAATATTAAGAAAATCGCAGTACAAACAATATGATGTCGGAGGGCTAGTGTAGCTTGCAGTTGTAAGCTTTGCATGTTAAAATCAACTTTAATTTTTATACTTTTAATTATGGGTGCAATACTAGAATGCTGTCATATTTCATCTGGGGGTGGTTTATTTAACTGTGTGTGCATGCCTTATTTTAATTTATATAAACCGAGAATTCCCTTTTATTTACACTGTATATTACATGCATTACTTGTATTAATAAGTACACTGATAACTGCATACGGATTCGCGTGTGAACAATAAAGCTGAGTACTCGTAGCTTGGTAAGTGATACAAGCTTGATGAAATGTTAATGTAACGAAACAAATTATCGTCTGAGTGTATATCTCAACATACCTAGGTAAGTTATACGTATAAAACAACACGAATTATAATAGTTTATCTTCAATAGCAAAATATTAATCGCGAATACGTTATCGCGGAAAACAAATACACACCATCCAACCGCTTTGCATTAGTAGCCCATTGAATATAACATATTTCTAGTTACACTTCCCAATAGTGCTAGTAAACTGCTAGAACGAAATGGGCATCAAATCATACATGCACTTAATAAAGATTACCATGAACATCACTTCATACGTAATTTTATTGCTAAAATGTGAACTTCTTTGAAAAGAATTCAATTGCGATAACGCCCAGGATGACTTCTGCAACGTGTGAGTAACATGATACAAGGTATGCCTCCTTTATATACAAATACAACTATTCTACTACTCGTAATATGTACACCATACGAGTTTCATTAATTCCTTCGTTTTAACATAATACAATTGAATTTCGATACCACATTGTTGGTAGCGTAGGGTTGAACTTATTGCTAATCACCACACAATTACGAATAGTACAGTCACTTTACTAAAGAAAACTACGGTAATAAAATTAATACACGTATTTAAAAAACAATGCGATTCACATAAGCTAGAATCGATTTCTTAAAAATAATACTTAAACTCCTAGCTACTTATATCAAAAATGAAGAGAAATAATTGTGGATGAATACATCACGTTATGACGTATACATTAAATAGCTGTACAGCCAGACAAAAAATGGGTTTATATATTCAACCACCAGTGGAAAATCAGTGACTAAGAATTAAACGACTTACTCTCTACTCGCTGTATTCTAAAAAGACAGTATTCTTTTTATGAGTTATAAGACCACTGTAACTTTCAAAATTTTCTGTAGCAGCTAGCAGTCTGTTAGCTATTAAGCGCGTAAGAGGTAAGTAACGGCTTTGTTAATCGCATATCCTTTACTTACGCGACTTCTGCTTTATGTATTTAGTCGATGTCAAATATTCCTCATTCAGTTAACGCCTCCACTAAACGTACTTTATTTTATAACAAAGGTCTGTCACTCGTAAGCTTCAATTCACAAAATATTGCCCTATACAATTTGTTCTACATGTGCAATATAAAGGGTTAGACTTCACTTTCCGCTTTTCTTTATTAATGAAATCATGAATTTGAGGACACGTAAAATTTTTTGCGTTACAAAAACTATGGCAGACAATATTTTTATTAAAAAAGGTTCGAAACACTTAACCTAAATTGTAAAACAACTCCCTTTGCCAATTAATGTTTAAGAAATTCTGCACATAATGTTTATGTACTTCATCCCACACAAGTTAATTGCAGTTAAAGTACAATATTGCTATGGAAGTTCGTGTTAGTCCAAAATGGCCTTCATGTTCGGCCATGCTGAATTTTGTACATACGTTCACGCCAGAATTGCCTAAAGATAGTCTAGAGACTGAAAATTCCCACCATCATTATACACTAAGTTCAACGTCATCAAAAATGATACCGTTTTACCTCCAAATTTTAATTCGGCCAATAATGTAATCTACTAGACATGTCGTCAGATAAACCAAGTAAAGTCATGGAATCTCTAATATGAAATGTACAGGTCCGAAACTCAACTTTTACGTTAAAAATTTAACAAGCAGCCATAATTTCTAACATAAACTGAATCTTATTTCGTATATACGTAACTTCCATCATTTTTGAGATATCCGAAAGGCTTATTTCGTGGTAACTTAAAATTGGGTATTATTGATTAAGTGAGTTAAATCTCTACAAATTCTACTAAAAGGAAATTAAGAAATCTTTCCAGAAACACCAATTTAGACAAGCAAATTCATTCAAAGTTATATTGAGACAGTAACGAAACTGTTTATGTTACTCTAACCGATGTGCTCTATGTTTTACCGAAAAATTTTGAAATTTAGATCGTTATTTCATCTTTTGTAACATCTCCATTATACAAACAATTTTCTTTTTTATGAAAGAAATCTCATTTGACAAATTACTCAGTTTGAAGGTTAACAGATTTTGCTGCTTCAAATTGTATGTGGTACCGTTTGAATTCTTAATCTTCAAAATGGAAGTAACAATTACCTCCCCTTGTTATTTGCAAATTTATTTACATTATTCAGGTATATTTAAGCATATTGCATCATTTTTGTTCAGATAATTAAATGTTAGTGAACATGTTGATATCTTCTAGTTAGTATTATATATAATTTATATAGCAGTGTACCACATCCATTTCTCGTTTTGTGCGCAACGGGATGACAGAGATTCATTTCCGTTTGCATTGCCTTAGGATCGACTCGTGCGTTACTTAAGTATTCTCTTAAAAAGGTACGTCTTCTATTAAATTCTTTACACTAATTTATTATATCAAGTAAATAAATTCGTCTCGTGCGTTAAGAAATTCCTTTTACTGTATTCATCACAGCTTGAAACATTTATGGTTTGATTTCGAATAGAAATAAGCATGGGTACGTAACTTGTGCAACATGGCGTTTATTCTGTATTATAAGTGTTTTGTAACTGTGGTTTCCTATTAGTGGAGTTGATCGGCCTATTTCCACAGTTTATGCTTTTGAGCGCGACGTTTCGGAAGCGGACTCGCTTCGTCATCAGGCTTAGTCCTGAGAAGGACTGTTTTGCACTTGAGTCGAATTCATTTGTTATATATAATTTTCTCAAGCACTTGACTACTCTCAGATTCGAACTTGGTACCTTTCACTTACTAGTCTGACACCTTTACCGCTGAGCCAATATATATTTGTTAGAACTTATATATATTAAACTATTTTCGTGGTTGCGCAGAAGTTTATTGCGCATGTTGCCGTAACCTCTTGCGCAGGTGTATTGCGCTTAAGCTCTTCGCGCATTATTGGAATCCATGTGGGCTTCATTTCTACACTAGCTTGGCTTATTGAATTTTCTGCTAGTGCGATGTATGTGGCTTCTTTGAGTTTCCGGCGAGTTGTATTCTCGTCCTTTGCCACCATCTGTATGTTATCCCATTGGATGCGGTGGTCTTCGTTCCAGACATGTTCAGCGATTCTTGATCTTTCTGTTTCGCCCTTGCGGACGTTGTTCTTGTGTTCCTGAGTTCTCACTTTGAGTGGTCTACTGCTCTCTCCTATGTATGCTCTGCCGCATTCGCATGGTAGGTTGTATACACAGTTCTTGGAATTCTGATCTTCATTGTATGGTTTGGTTTTGGTTAGTATTCCCTGAGCGTTCTGGTCGATTTGAAGGCAGTGCGTATCTTGTATTTGCTGCCTATCCTTCGTATTTTGTCTGAGGTACCTTGTATATATGGTATTATCGCTGTATATTTAGGTTCTTCTTTTCGGTTACCCTTTCCCTGTTAGGTTAGGTGTTAGATCAGGGTAGCCATTTTCTTTGAGTGTTCTAGCGATATTTTCTTTTCTCTGTTCAGGTCCTCTTGTTTTGAGCATATTGTTTTGCTCTATCGTACAAGCATTTTGCTACGCCTAACTTCACGTTTTTGGTGATTGGAGTTGTAGTGTAGGTACCTCCCCGTGTGGGTAGGTTTCCTGTATACACTTGTCGTGAAAGTGTTGTCATTCCTGTGTACAAGTACATCCAGGAATGGCAGTTTTATTCCGACTCAATTCCATTGTGAATTTGATGGAGGTGCGCGGCTATTTAGATGATCTAGGAATTCATCTAGCTTATGCTTGCCGTGTTGCCAAACTACGAAGGTATCGTCCACGTATCTAAGCCAGATCCTTGGTTTCTCTGTGAATTCGGATATCGCTTGGTCTTCAAAGTCTTCCATATATATATTGCTCACTATGGGTGATAGTGGGAACCCATAGCCATCCCAAACTCTTGTTGGTAGAACTTGTCTTCTACCTGGAAATATGTAGTTCTAATGCATATTGTCAGAAGTTCCATTATTGTATTTACCGAGAGTTGCGTGCGTTCGTGTAACGTTTCATCCTTTTCCAGCTTGTCCCTTATGATAGTTAGCGCCTTATCGGCAGGCACAATTGTGAATAGACTCACAATGTCCAAGCTTACCAGTATTTCTTCGTAGTTTGGTTGGAAATTTCTGATGGTTTCCACGAAGCGCTGCGTATTCTTGACCATAGACTCGGTTTTTCCCTATAAGGGTGTGATGATACCTAGCAGATAGTCTACTAATGGGTGACAAGGTGAATTTCTCGAGCTCACAATTGGTCTCAGAGGAATTCCTTGCTTATGAATCTTTGGTAGGCCGTACAGATGCGGAGGTTTGCTGTAGTGTGGGGTAAGTCTAGTTCTCTGGTAATCGCAGAACTCCCCCTTATGTTTTGCCAGCGTCCGGTATATCCATCTTTCGATTGATGGTGTGAGTCTTTCGGTATTTGTTTGTACTCGCCCCCGTCTAGTAGTTCTTGGACCTTACTGTTGTAAGTGTCCATATCCATTACCACAGTCGCGTTTCCTTTGTCTGCCGCATTCGCATGGTAAAGCATACATAGGAGAGAGCAGTAGACCACTCAAAGTGAGAACTCAGGAACACAGAACAACGTCCGCAAGGGCGAAACAGAAAGATCAAGAATCGCTGAACATGTCTGGAACGAAGACCACCGCATCCAATGGGATAACATACAGATAGTGGCAAGGACGAGAATACAACTCGTCGGAAACTCAAAGAAGCCACATTCATCGCACTGCAGAAAATCCAATAAGCCAAGCTAGTGTAGAAATGAAACCCATATGGATTCAATAATGCGCGAAGAGCTTAAGCGCAATACACCTGCGCAAGAGGTTACGGCGCAACATGCGCAATAAACTTCTGCGCAACCACGAAAATAGTTTAATATATATATATATATATATATATATATATATATATATATATATATATATATATATATATATATATATATATATAAGTTCTAACAAATATATATTGGATTACTCAGTGGCTCAGCGGTAAAGGTGTCAGACTAGTAAGTGAAAGGTGCAAGTTCGAATCTGAGAGTAGTCAAGTGCTTGAGAAAATTAAATATAACAAATGAATTCGACTCAAGTGCGAAAACAGTCCTTCTCAGGACTAAGCCTGATGACGGAAGCAGAGTCCGCTTCGAAATCGCGCTCAAAAGCATAAACTGTGGAAATAGGCCGATCAACTCCACTAATAGTGGCGTTTATGTTACATAGGACGCTAAACGTTCTGAAGAAAAGTTTGAGTTGGAGAATCCCTTTTGTTTGTGTCATTAAATCTGGAAGTCAGATACGGGGTCGCTCGTTGTTCGTTTGCCTCCCTTCTAGCAAAAACAAACCTGATTTGCTTGTTTTGGGACGATGATATATAACGTTTATCATTACGTTATAGAAAACTCTTGATGTTACCGTACCTTTATATTGATGTTATGCCGTATCGTAAAGATATGAAGTATTGCAGAAATATACATCATGTGACATTTTTTGCAGCAAGATCATTTCGATATAATGTATTACGTTTATGTTAAATGTGCAAAAAAGTACATATCGTTCGTTGTGCAATTACGTTAGTAGTAAGAGCGACACCTCACCTTTCACTTTTGACCTTGGGAATTCCCAACGCCGCCCACGTGGCTGACCTTGGGTTTAACCTGAAGACTGACCTTGAGACCTGGCATTGGATTTGACCTTGAGCTAGCCAAGGTCAGAACCAAAAATCCGTTCAGCAGGTAATTTGAATTTGAATAAGGGGCCATAATGCTAACTTGTACGACAGATATAAGAACTTGTGTTAGGGTCTGCGCACCTTGTCGCGGCCCCCATTGGCTGGAAATAGTATTCTAATAAGGGGCCTTAATCCTAACTTGTAAAACAGGTATAAGAGCTTGTGCATAGGGTCTGTGCCGTCTTGTGACCCCCTTGGCGCGAAATTTAAATTTGTCTGTTTGTGACGGCATCTAGTGGTGCATTTTTAAACTAGCGAATGTTTTATGTAATAGTTGATCGTGCACGTCTTTCTCTCTCTCTCTCTCCCTCTCTTCTCTCTCTCGTTTCTCTCTAGTCTCTTTCGGATCTTCCTCAAACAAACAAATCAGTTAATCAAATCAAATGAATCAAATCAATTAAGCAAATCCATCTCAAATACCAGCATACGGTTAAAAAATACTGATTTGTTCTAACTTACAGCTTGCCTGCTAAACCTAACCACAATTCATTTAAATTACATCAAGCAAAACTAGTTCAAAAAATAATAGCCTGATTTAACTTACAGCGTGCAAAAGCCAGTCTTCAAACAAACGACATCAAATTAGCGTGTAACACTCTTGCCACCTTTTGCATACAATGATAAAAATATGTTTTACATTTAAATTAGTAAAATGCCTATATAATAATATAAGCAAATTCGGTTTCATGCTACTATATTATTATTTTACATGCAAGGAATTTCTTAACAGAAACAACCTCTACCATAAACGGCTCTGGATTTATAAAAAATTAGATCCGAATAGCATAAAACCTAATTACCTCGTTCGCACTTATTGTAATTCCCACCTAACCGTCCTTTCGAATTAACTGTAGCAACCGTGTTTGTATTTTTATTTATTTATACGTACTTTGAAAAATGATTTCTCCTTGAGATTATAAAGGTTAGCCTTCAACAATACACATACAAAAATTACTTTAAAATAAAACGAGTAATTAAGTACCTTACTAAGTATTATCATACACATCAAAATTTATAACTGTTGAGACTAATATACGATTTAAACATGTGCTATGTTTAGTAGATACTTTTAAGCAGGGAGGGAATAAAATACGTAGCCCTTTCCTTTTTTTTAAAGAAAACAATAGGATTATTTTTTTATATGAAAAAGGTAAACAAACCGACGTTCTTATATATACTGATGATTGGTCATTTTCATCTGATATTTAAGCTAGAATGATGTCAGAGTGCCTGTTAGTATCGTTACACAACTAGATGTGGAGGTCAGTTTAAGCATCCCGTTTGAACAACAGTAGCAGGATTATCGCGTTGTGGGAAACCATGTTTTATAGCTGATTTTCTAAAATATATCGTAACTGTCTGCGACATAACTTTAGAAAAAATTATCTGGTTCTACAGCGAGTGGCAGCCGTTATTCAAAGATCTCTGGCGAAATTTCAGAAGGGATTACCTGATATGGAGCAGTTTGACGGTGAAAAACCGGTCTTAATAATAATTGATGATTTAATACGCGAGACTAACGGTTCGGTGGTTGATATTTTTACAAAGGGTTGCCATTATAGAAACCTAAACGTGTTTTTTTTAACTTAAAACATATTTCACCAAGGACGTGAACAGCAAGATATCTCTCTCAACGCTCACTACATAATTTTGTTTAAGAACTCACGTGACAGAGCTCAGATACTGCATTTAGCAAGACAGATTTCACTTGACAACCCGACATTTTTATAGGCTGCGTACCTGCATGCCACTTCAAACGCCACGGATGTTTATTGTTCGATTTAAAACAGAATACACTGGATGTGCTACGTTATAGAACAAACATATTCTGGCCTCAACGTATTTGCCAGGTATATATAGCAAAGAGGATTTAAGCCGCACAGTGATAAAGATTACATCATATATGATGGTTGACGTTTTAATCGAAAACACCGATATCCTGTACGTATTAGCCAGATTAAGTAAAAGTCAACGTGACGCTTTATTGAAATGTCTGGATAGTAAGCAGGTTGAATGTATCTGCGAATGTGCACAAAACGTTTTAAAAGGACGTGCATCTCTGTCAAGTGATGAGAAGCAGCGCCTCTCTCAACAGAAGCTCACTAATGCTTGGCACAGAGAGGTGAATCTATAAAAAGGAAACAGTTTCACTTCTACTACTCCTGTTAGGACACTACTTGTGGAATCCTGCGTAATTTGTTTCAACAACTACGGACCACAATCTGAAGAAGATGATTATTCTACCTCTGGATTTTATGCAACGCTTGCAGCCGTCAGATGTTACACAACACAACAATTTAATTTCAAGTTTAGTTATATTTGTTTGTTATTGTATAGGTATTGAGGTGATTGAGCATTTTCAATAACGAGTAAAGACATGTCCTGTTTATAAATCTAGAGCCGTTTATGTGAGAGTTTATTTCCGTTAAGAAATTCCTTACTGAATTCGACTATATTATTATTTAGGAATTTTACTAATTTAAATGTAAAACATATTTTTATCATTGGATGCAAAACGTGGCAAGAGTGTTATAGCTAATTTGATGTTTTTTTTTTTTTGAAGAAATGTAGAAAACCTAGACAGCTGCAGATTCGCACGGAAATCGGTGCTGCGCTCTCATCACTGTGAATTTCGGAATCCGATTTTTAGGGTTCCAAGACGCCCTAATTAGTTGCGTTGTGATTTGTTTGAATTTTACGAGTCTTCCATAGCTCCCAAAATATGCTTTTGAAGTTGATTTCAAACGTCCATAACTTACTCATTTTCTTAACGGCATCGTGTTTAGAATTTAAAATCTTCAACTTTTGTTAGGCGACTTTTGTTTATTTTAAAATGAGAAAAATTTTTTGGTGGTCCTGTAGTATTTTGAAGTACCTTAATTTTAAGATTTTTTAATGATGTTACAGGGCATGTCACGGTTTGTAAAAACGACTTTTATTTAATTTATTTAAATGACACATGATGTTCGTGTCATTCGATGCTTTATTTGATATTCTTTCTTTTTCATCAAATTAAAAATTTTAAAAATATTTTCAGTTTATTTATGAAATTTTTTTAATTTTTAATTATTATATATATATATATATATATATATATATATATATATATTTAAATAAGACAATTTTTCTTTAAAACTTGTGTAAATAAACGTAAAATTAATTCAACGTTTCGGGAACATCCTTTGTTCCCTTTGTCAAGAATTTATTTGACAATTACAGAAATTGAAATAAGGTAACTATTTTAACAAGTACAAAATATGAAACAAGGTAACTAATTTAATTTTAATCTGGACGAGTGTGTTTGACTTCGGGTAGTTGGTCTAGTATGTGATGTAGAAGGTGCAGAAGTGGGGACGCCTGGAATAGTTGCAGCATAAGTGTTTGAAATTGCTGGAAGATTTGGAGTTGGTTGAAATGTAGAATCAACTTGTTTAATGATATTCTTCCAAATTTGTGGCATTCTAGAAGTGTCATCTCGTTTATTGAGGGCGTTTGGTCTTCTTTCAATTTCAACTGCTTCTCTAATAATTCTTGCTTGTAAGGTATATAGAGGTGCAATTAAACGGATATTGTTGGTATTAATTTGGTGTCCTGTATCTAAATGATGTGTAGCTAAAGACGATGAAGGATTGTGCTGTTTAATTGCTAGTTGGTGTTCATCGGCTCTCGCATATAATATTCTGTTAGTTTGTCCTATATAAGTTCTTCGACAGTTGTTGCACGGTATCTCATACACTCCTTGGCTTTCATTAGGAACTTTGTCTTTGGGGTTTCTTAAAAGTTGGGACAAAGTTGAATGTGGTTTGAATACCGGTCTGAAGTCGTTTTTAGGAAATTTCTTTGCTATTCTGTCTGTAATTCCCTTTATATAAGGTAGAATAACAGGAATCTTTCGTTCATTGTTTGACAAGCTATTATTTCTTGGTCTTCTTATTTCGTTGGTAATTTTCAATATTTCTTGATCTTTGTATCCATTTTGAACTAGTATTTTATTAATAGTCTTCATCTCTTCCGTTCTAGAATTTTGGCCAGATAAGTGGTAAGAGCGGTATATCAAGGATTTCATAACGCTACGTAATTGACCAGGATGGTGATGCGAGAGAGAGTTCAAGTATCTATTCGTATGTGTTGGTTAAAAAAAAGTTATAGCCGATTGAAAATTTGGACGATTTTTAGTTATTTTCAGATATGTTAGAAAGTTGGCAACAATGTTGAATTTTCTTATCGATATTTGAATTATCATGTAGTTCTACCCAACTTGGCTAATCTAATCGATTCTGTATCTCTTATAATAATAAAGATAGAACGTGGGTAGATTCCATATATATATATATATATATATATATATATATATATATATATATATATATATATATATATATATTTGCAACGTTAGAGCAGCAAGTAATTGGATCCACATCGTTTGAAATACGATATTTGAAAGAAATTTGATAAGGTCTAAAATTCCATTATTGTAGTAGATATTTTGAAATATTTTATTCCTTCATCGGGACTAAATAGTTTTTAATTAAAAGTACATATTTGGTAGGAAGTTGCATGGAAAATATGCGGATTATGAGAACCAAATATGAATAAAGTGTAAGAAAGACTCCTAACTGGATAATGTTCTTTTGATATTTCAAAAGAACGTTTTCGAGTGGTCTTTTACATACAATTTATTAAATACATACTTTTAATTAAAAATTATTTAACCCTGATGAACAAATAAAATATTTCAAAATATCGACTATAATAATGGAATTTTAAAATTATCAATCCATTTTAGACCTTATACCCAAATTTCTTCCAAATATTGTTGATTATATATATATATATATATATATATATATATATATATATATATATATATATATATATATATATATAGTGTTAGTGATGCATTTTTAATGACGTAAGTGTTTCGGTGGTTGCGCTAGATATTATCGAACAATTTACTAACTACATGGAAATCCGATGTACGCCTAGTGCAAATCTACCCTATAATAAACTGCTAGAGCTTTGGTGACCAATTAATAACTTAAATGAAGTGTTTTTCTAATACGGAATTTTGTTATATTTTTAATTAATCAAGATTATTTCTTTTCGCGCGACCTTGCTTCACAGGTTAGTCTCTTTACTATGCATACCCAATTTTTCCCAATGTTTATTTAAGAATGTATCACGCTTAGAAATTAGATTACAAGTATTCCGTTCCGTATGGTCACGTCAATGTTTTTTAAAATAATTTACTGGTGGCATCCCGATATCCGCCTAGCGCAAATTTGTCCTGCAATAAAATGCTACAATTTAACTGCTAACTATGGCTTATAAACCGCCCAGTATATTAATTTAAATATAAATAGCAGGAATTTTTGTTTATAGCTTTTGTTTTCTGTGTTTAACAATCTATATTCTATACCTTTCACAAATTAATTTAGTAACCAATCAATAACTTAAATGAAGAATTATACGCTACGCAATCTTTTTATGCATTTTACACCATCATGTGGCTTTCCTTTCATCTTTTCTTTAGTATCACTATATAATGCATTATAAAAGCTGCCTAAAATGTAGCAGTGATTCATACTTTTTTAAAGCACATAAAATATTCTAATCCTAAATAAAAACGTTTAATTATCGAATTTTACTTTCACACGGAAATAATGCTTTGCTTGTAAAGTAAAGGGGGTTGAGAAGGGTTCAAAGCACATTATAGCTTTTTCCTTGCGCCAGTTGTACCGCAAAAGACATTATAAACATTTTCTACAATAAGTTTACAATAGAAACGTGGGCCGAATAAACTTGAACGAATTACCAAACTGATCCGAAATAAGCAGGTACCTATTCATACAAAAGTAGAAAATCTTTGAAGGAAATTTAATAAAATTATTTACAATTTACAAATTTAACAATTTCTGAAACCGCATATCCGCTGAGAGTCGCTTCTGTTAGATACCAGCACCAATCAACGTAACTCCAGACTCCCACTTCGCAGTATTAATAATGTAATCAATTTTGAACGCCACTGTGATACAGTACAGTTTCTTGAAGTATATTGTTTCGGTGTTTCGTGTACGTGTACCAAAAAGTGATTATTTTTTATTTTCTAGATATAGTAGTTACTTTGAAACTGGTAGTAAGAGAATAAACCAGTACCAAAGAAATTTGTGATAGAAGATCCACGCAATGCAGTGTATGAGCACCAGGTAGTTTAAAATGTGCTTATGAATATTTATTTTCACTATCTAACTTTACAATTCCTACTGAAGCGACCATTTCCAATTATTTGAGCCTCATATATTTAGCTTACCTTATCAATAGAATATGTGTAGTATTTCTTAATTTCTATAAAATAGAGTTTAATGCGCTTAAATGAGAGCAATCTACCTTATCGTCTCTTTTTTATAGGTGAGCCGATCAGCCGATTGTTTTGATACGGCTTACCAGAACGATAATTATATTATTTCGTAATTTCGTTACCCAAATAACTACATATTACATTTGATTTTTAGAAACGACAAGCATTGCACTAGGCGGAACGAAGTCATCTACTTCTTGGTCGTCCACACTCACACATTCCGATGAGCCTAGCTCATCGATTTCTCAGGATCAGCCTAATATATAATTAAGTAAAAAACTTACAAAGCCTAATTTGTTTTCATTTGTAGAACATCAACATGCCTCGTGGTCAATTACCTAGCCGAGTCGATCCATAACTTAGTCGAATACTTTATAGGAAAACAGAAAAGGGGCCCTTATCACCATTAACAGCAGTGCATGTGGGAAAGGATGCTTTGAAAATTGACACGAAAACTATTTCTAATGCTTTACGACGACATCAAAATCAAAAAACAAGGAAAATGAACTTATGAAAAGTCTAAAAAAAAGACATGGATCAACGACAAAAAGTGAAACCTACAATTTCAAAGATAATTAACCATGAACATGTTACATTAGATACGCTCTAACAAAATTAAAGAAAGAGGTATCGTTGAGTGAAAAAGGACTAGCCTCTATCACGTTTTGTTGGACATTGGTTTCATTTCAACAAACTAACAATAGAAAAGCTCTTTGAAAAAACTTCAATAGCATCGATGAGGTTCAAATTTTTAGAAGTTACATCACTTATATGAAACAAAATATCTACAAGCAGTTCGTTTATCTCGACGAAACATGGATATTTGCAAAGGAAGCAACAAAGAATATGGCAAGATTCCAGTTCAAAATGCTTTAAGAATCTTGGTGGGAAGGCAAACGTTATATAGTTCTACATGCTGGAACAAAGATGGCTTTGTGGAAGGAGCAGAACTTATATTCTCTACAAATAAAAGCAGCGATTATCACGATTGTATGAATTCGGAAAACTTTGTTAAATGGTTAACAAATCAACTTTCCAAACTTAACAAATCCATCTATAATCATTATGGATAACGCTCCGTACCATTACAATTATCAATCGCCAACCAACTACAAATTGGAAAAAAAGAAATTACAGAGTGGCTTAGGGAAAAAAATTACTCATGAAAAGAAGCATTTAAAACGGAATTAATACATATAGCAAAGCTACATAAGGAAGTGAAACAATATTTGGTCGATAATATTATTAGAGAACATGGACACGAAATTTTACGCTTGCCTCCTTACCACTGTCAATTTAACCCAATAGAAATGGTATGGGAATAAGCAAAACGTATGATAAACACATTGAAAGAGATGGTTATGGTGATGATAATGTCAAACAGATGTGGAAAGAAGCGTTAGAAACAGTTTCACCTTCAGTTTGGTGAAAAACGATTATACAGATGCAGAAGCTGAAATTCTAAAGTGTTGGGAACAAGAAAAAGTTTATGACGTCCAAGTCAATCCAATTATTATAAATCCAAACGATGACACAGACACAGAAGATAAAGTGTAGTGAACATTTAATTTTTGTTTTAATTGAATTCTTAACGCAAACAGTTTTCTCCAAAAACTTAATAATAATCTATAATAATTATAATAATAACATATAATGTATGTTATTGTACACTAAAACATTATAATTTACAACATAAATTATTTTCACACAGTCATGCTTAAATGTGAATGAACAAATTTACGTTTTATTACATTATGGTGTATTTTTTATGTACTCAATAAGTAAGAAACACTTGGTTAGAATGTATTTGACACGATACTTTGAATAAGTTTAAAAAAGTACTATAATTCAATTACATTAAATACACCAATAATTTTGAATTGCAGTATAATAATCTTCTACACAAACAAGTGCATAAATAAACACCGATGATTGAAATTATCATTCCGTATTTTGCAATTTGAATATTTTCTCAAAGCATAATGATTAGTAGCATTCCTAAAATTCAATCTTTATGAATAAATCAAATAAATAACCATTAACTCACAAATTTGCAAATAGAATATATTGCAGAAGCTGAAATTCTAAAGTCTTGGGAACAAGAAAAAGTTTATAGTGTCCAAGTCAATCCAATTATACATCCAAACGATAACACAGATACAGAAAATGAAGTGTAGTGAACATTTAATTTCTTGTTTTAATTGAATTCTTAACGCAAACAGTTTTCTTCAAAAACTTAATAATAATCTATAATAATTATAATAATAACATATAATGTATGTTATTGTACATTAACATTATAATTTATAACAATAAATTATTTTCAACACGTCATGTTTAAATGCGAATGGACAAATTTACGTTTTATTACATTAATGGTTATATTGTTTGAAACGATACTTTGAATAAGTTTAAGAAAGTACTATAATTCAATTACATTAAATACACCAATAATTTTGAATTGCAGTATAATAATCTTCTACACAAACAAGTGTATAAATAAACACCGATGACTGAAATTATCATTACGTATTTTGCAATTCGAATGTTTTCTCAAAGCATAATGGATTAATAGCGTTCCTAAAAAATTCAATCTTTATGAATAAATCAAATAAATAACCATTAACTCACAAATGTATTGCCGTCAAAGATATATAATCGCCACTTTTATGTAGAAAAGTATTGGAACAATTACTTCCTTTCTTTGGAAGAGTTCATTAGTCTTAACCTACAAATACCTATTTACAAAAGTTTTGCAACATTTTAGAATATATAATAACTTACCAAAATTCATCTGCTATGTTTTATTGAAAATAATATGCTTTTATGTGCGTACATCTACGATACGTAAATAAAATTTTGTCTTTTATTTGCAAACATTATGACATTTATATTTATGTGAAGTAGTTAAGTTAAAGTTGGTAATGTTGGTATCAAAACTGTTCTTATCAAGAAAACTTAATTTGTTGTTAACGTTATCCTTGTTAGTTACTTGAGTTAATAAGAGCCATACAAAACGACATTCTTGGAATAATACGTTGGCTAATAGTGTACATTGTATTCAATATGTAGAAAAGGATAGTCACACACAAGTGCGCGTTTGGTTCATCGATCAATCGGGATAAGTTAAACGAATGTCCTATATTTTCAGATATGTTAGAAAGTTGGCAGCAATGATGAATTTTCTTATCGGTATTTGAATTATCATGTAATTCTGCCCAACTTTGCTAATTTAATCAATTCTGTATCTCTTATAATAACAAAGATAGCCACAGAACGTGGGTAGATTCTAGAACCTGTATATATATATATATATATATATATATATATATCTTTTATGCATTTTACACCATCATGTGGCTTTCTTTTCATCTTTTCTTTAGTATCACTATATAATATATTATAAAAGCTGCCTAAAATGTAACAGTGATTCATACTTTTTTTAAGCACATAAAATATTCTACTCCTAAATAAAAACGTTTAATTATCAAATTTTACTTTCACACGGAAATAATGCTTTGCTTGTAAAGTAAAGGGGGTTGAGGAGGGTTCAAAGCACATTATAGCTTTTTCCTTGCGCCAGTTGTATCGCAAAAGACATTATAAACATTTTCTACAATTAGTCACTAGAAACGTGAGCCGAATAAACTTGAAGGAATTACCAAAATGAACCTGAATAAGCAGGTACTTATTCATACAAAAAACAGAAAATCTTTGAAGGCAATTTAATAAAATTATTTACAATTTACAAAACTAACAATTTCTGAATCCGCATGTCCGCTGAGAGTCGCTTCTGGTAGATAACAGCACCAATCAACACAACTCCAGACTCCCACTTCGCAGTATTAATAATATAATAAATTTTGAACGCTACTGTGATACAGTAGAGTTTCTTAATAGTACACTGTTTCGGTGTTTCGTGTACGTGTACCAAAAAGTGATTATTTTTTATTTTCTAGATATAGTAATAGTAGTTAGTTTGAAATTGGTAGTAAGAGAATAAACCAGTACCAAAGAAATTTGTGATACGCAATCCAGTGTATCAGCATCAGGTAGTTTAAAATTGCTTATGAATATTTATTTTCACTATCTAACTTTACAATTCCTACTGAAGCGACCATTTCCAATTATTTGAGCCTCATATATTTAGCTTACCTTATCAATAGAATATGTGTAGGATTTCTTAATTTCTATAAAATAGAGTTTAATGCGCTTAGATGAGAGTAATGTACCTTATCATCTCTTCTTTATAGGTGAGCCGATCAGCCGATTGTTTTGATACGGCTTACCAGAACGACAATTATATTATTTCGTAATTTCGTTACCTAAATAACTACATATTACATTTGATTTTTAGAAACGACAAGCATTGCACTAGGCGGAACGAAGTCATCAACTTCCTAGTCATCCATACTCACACATTCCGATGAGCCTAGCTCATCGAGTTCTCAGGTACCAACGCATCTAATATATGAATATGATATAGGAAAATACTTAAAATGTGCCCCTATGTCCGATAAAGAAAAGTTAGAATCTCTGAGGGGTCCATGGAAGCCTTCACCAAACTACATTTTTCCAGTAAGTGAGAACAGGCATTTATCGTTTCAATTGAAATGGGTGGAGCGCTATTCCTGGCTTGTTTACTCTGATGTTGGGAAAGGAGCTCTCTGCAAGTTTTGCATTTTGTTTGGAACTACTCATTCTGGGAAAGGTAACCATCAGAAGCTTGGATCTTTGGTTGCCAAACCATTTTCTAATTGGAAAAATGCTCTGGAAAAATTCAGAGAACATCAAAACACGCGATACCTTCTATTTGCTAAGGAAAGAGCGCAAAATTTTATGTTTGTAGCAGAAGGTCGATCTCTGAGTGTTAGTGAGTCGATGGTTGCTGAAAATAGTGAAATAGCTAACGACAACAGGCAACGACTAAAGGCTGTTGTAGAGACAATTATTTTTTGTGGTCGACAAAACGTTTCCCTGAGAGGTCATTTGGAGACAGGTGAAATAGGGTTAGAACACCACGAAGAAAATGATGGGAGCTTTCGGGTTTTATTACGTTATAGAGCCAATGCTGGGAGCGTTTCTTCAAAAAATCATCTAGTGATGCAGAACTTACATGCTCGAGAAATATACATCTCACCAATTATACAAAATTTGTGTGGAATTTATTCAAAATACTATTGCGAATAGTGTGAGTGGTTGCTATTTTTCGGTTCTGGCTGATGAAACGCAAGACATTTCTAGGCATAAACAAATAGCGTTGTGCGTGCGATACGTTGACTGTTCTTCAGGTAAAGCAATACTTCGAGAAGAGTTTTTTGAATTTATTCATATTGAAGGTGTGTCAGCTGAAGCTCTTGCCAGAACCTTCATTCAACATCTAACGAATTTAGGTCTGGACTTAAATGATATGGTGGGCCAAGGCTATGATGGGGACGCACTGATGAGCGGGCGGTTTAGAGGTGTTCGAACAAGAATTAATATTCTGTATCCAAAAGCTTAATTTGTTCACTGTGCTTCAGATACCCTTAATCTCGTTTTAGCACACTCGTGCGATGTGCCACAAACTCGTAACTGCATGGGAACAATTAAATCTGTAATAAACTTTTTTATCTATCACCACTTCGGCATAGGATTATTGGGGCCTTAGACGAAAATCTCATTTCACTTTGCGAGACTCGATTCGTAGATAAACAAACAGCTGTTGCAAGATTTGTTGAAATGTACTCCACAATCGGGCACACTCTCGACTGTTTATGTAGAAAAAATAGGGAGTTTTCCACACAAGCTTTCCACCTACTAAGCTCAATACAGGACACTCAGTTTATAGCGGCCCGCTTTGTGCTGCATAAGGTGTTTTCACTAACCAAAAACTTGGCCATAGTGTTGCAGGGATTAAACCTTGACTTGTGTCAAGCTTTAGAACATGCAGAGATTCTAAAAACTGCCACCAAAGACCCGAGAAGAGATCTATGGCGGTAATTTCAAAGTTCCTAGACTAGTTGCTACACAACGGCACAGATCTAATGTACCAGAAGAGACCAGATAAGTATAGTAGAGAAAAGCTGTTTATTATCCATTTTTAGATCACGTGATAGAGGAACTGGGGGCTCGCTTCTCATCCCACCATCAAATAATTGCTAATCTAGAACTTCTTCTGCCTAATCTTCTAAATTTAAATGAAAATAATGTGCAAGCAAGAATATTTACATACATGTGCTCAAAAGTTCCTTGTCAACCCTAACTTCGAAGATATTTCTAGATAAGTGCAACTCTGGCAAGCACGTTGGAAAAAAACCAACAAGTTCTCTACCATCTACTGCAGTGACGGTAATTGACAACTGCTCTGAAATATTTTACCCAAATGTGAGAAAATTACTGATCATTCTGGCTACTCTACCTCTTACCACAGCTTTGGCAAAACGGTCCTTTTCTACGCTAAAAAGGCTAAAAGCTTACACCAGAAATACAATGAGCGAAAGCCGCTTAACTGGCCTAGCGCTTACGAATACAAAGCGACACATCAAAATTTCTGCTGATCATATAATAACCAAGTTGACAGAGAAGAGAAAAAGATTGAATATCATACTATAATATTGTTATACTGGTAGATATGCAACGTTAGGCCAGATAAATTTGTATTTCAATGATGATTTCTATCAAAGAATACGATTATTGTACTTTCTGTGTTTCTATAGATATAACACTTTTGAGGTACCTACCTATATTAATTTTTATGTAAATATGGAAACGTAGAATACTTAATAAATTTTCTCAACACTGAAATGGGGATAGTTGACTCGACCTGACGAACTCTCATGCTGAACCCCCTCCGAAAATTATCTATAGCTACGCCACTGGATGTGTACCCACATTGTAAGGTTTAAATAATGTGTGGGATATCATTGTATTTGAGTGCAGAAGGACGATGAGTTGATAAACTACACTCTCACCACAATTTTTATATAGACCTTTTTTGTTATCTCTCAAGACAACGGAGAATAATTTGATCACGTTGTAAAACTATATCTAAACACAAAAATACGTGTATTTGATAGTTCTCTCATTTATTTACAACTTTTCTAATTTCTCAAGGTAGATTACAGTAAACTTGAAATCGAAGAAGTCTCAAGAAAAGTTACCGTCAACTCTTAAACGAATTTATACTTATAATCATACATTTGACAAAGTGTTCTAAAATGACGTTCCACTTTTCGTAATAATCCAGATGTGTTTTAGTAAAACGAGTACGCATCTTGAATACGAAACAATTCATTCATATTAAAATGATGAATTATTTTCCACAAGCACCTTATAAGTGTGTACTTGTTGAAAAAGCTGGCAGTTTTTATCTTTGTTAAAAGGGGTGAATTTATAATTTAAGATGTCTAGGGACTAAACTTCCGCGTCTGTTAAAACTCCATAATCGGCTCAAGTCTCAATTGAACGACATCGAATTTTCTATATCTTTTCCACTTTTAGTAAGCATTTAAAAAAAAATATGGCTTTAAAGGTGAGTATTCAAATGAGATGATTGGTAAACAGAACACGATTGTGGTGAATATAATGAAAAGAAAAATCACAGAAGAGCTTTGCATTTGCACGACAATAACACCCTGTAATATTATCAGGATGTCCTCAAAATGTCAAGTTCAATTTGATTTATTCTCTTACTTCCTTTTCGTAATATTACAATATTACGTTCTTAAACTTCATCTAAATAACATTTCCTTTAAGTGTATAATGAAACATAGTTTTAGATGGTAACGGGAGTAAGTGGGATAAGCGCTTTATTGAATAAAGTAGAAATTTTTTATTGATGAATACCACAGGGTAATCTCGTTCTATAACCATTCACCCTTGTCACATATGGAAATCTCCCGAGTTTGCACCCCCAGAATCACAAAAGTTCCCTTTCACACCGGGGTGGTTTTATTTAAACCTTAACGGAATACCTTCACGTGTGTCTCCATTGACTTTTATAAAACGCTAGATATTCTATTCTACTTACATTTTATTGGAAAATTCAAAATACAAAATAGTATACGATTAATCTAAAGGTAGACTGTATTATTGTAGTTCAGTCAGTGTGCACATGTACGTAATCCGATGTGAAATAAAAAGAGTTGATTTATTCATGGTTGAATGGTCAATACTCTAATCTGGAGTTATCGTAACTGAAGATGTCTAAAAGCAATGATTGATGTACTTTTAAAATATTTGAAAGGTTTTTTTTTTGTTGTAGAAGTTATAAGCTGAGTAAATTTCCACTCTTATTTCTATAAGTGAAATTAAATGCTGTAAATAAAATTTCTGTTGCACAAATGGGAAAAGGAAACGCAAAATGATGAGCAATTCAGAAACTGTAGTTTGCATATAAACATATTTATTGATGACAGGGTAACAAAACAAGATTCACGATAGATAAGGGATGTCCCCAAAGTGGGGTACTATAACCATTACTACGAAATATAATGGTAAATAGCCTCTCATGTCATCTTAATAATAACGGATTTAGTCGATAGGTTTTGTGGATCATGTTTCGATATTAATTAAGAATATGGACTGAAAATATTTATGAGAAAATGCAGAATTAAGATATTTATGTTTCAGAAAGACGTATTTTCATTCAGACCAATACTTTATCAGTAATTATTCACATTGATGATATTTCCTACAATATATAGCGTGTAAATAAGTGCGAAAGATTTTAGCGGGTTATTGCCAAAGTTATTTTGTGAAAAAAAGTTCCTATAAATGTAGGTCGAATATGCATCGTTTCTGAGATACAGAGTATTTAAATTTTAATTTTTTATTTATTTTTATTAATTATTTCAAAGAGTTTTATAGATATTGACTCGAAATTTGCAAAAACGATTTGGAGGAATAATAGTGCATTTTTTGGGCCGATCCAAATATTTCTACTTGCCCCAGTGGCGTTCGTAAAGGAAAGGCCACACATTTTTTGATAAAAAAGAAAGCTGCGCCATTGACTTATTCCCGTTTCGATATTTTTCTAGAAATCCGCCATCAATTTTGAATTAAATTGGACTCTTCAATTTTTTTCGCAGGACGCACCGTTTTTGAGCAATAAAATAAAACATTTTGTATTGCAAACTGTGTATCTTTAATATCTATTGATACATTATCTAGTAGGTTGCAGTCAATATTTTTAAATAAACTACAACCATCTAGTCAAAATGTCAAATTAGCACTTTTTCATTATTAGTTTGCTACAAAATTAATGTCAACCAGTGAATAATTTTAGTGTTTTAAAAAAATGGAAAATTTTACAAATGCGTAAATGGCAGATATGCGTTTTGCCTATGGTCGAAGTAATGGAAATGGTGTGCAAACTTGTCGACTGCATTCTGAGTTGTATCCAGAACGTAGGATACCTCATCATACAATATTTGCTAGCCTTCACCAACGTTTACGCGAAAATGGTATATGTATGAAACGAACTACTGACTGTGGGCGCCCTCGAGAAGTAAGAATCTGCGCAACTAGAACAGGCAGTTCTCGATATATTTTCGGAGTCACCTGAAACAAGTACTCGAAAAATTGCCAACATATTGAATGTAAGCAACTTCACCATATTTAAAATTCTAAAAGAGCAGCAATTGTATATTTCATACTTAACGTGTACCTTGAGACTTCTTACCACGTCTAGGCTTTTGCCAATGGATTCTCAATGCAACCATTCAAAATCCTTAAATATTTTGTTTACTGACGTGGCAAGTTTTTTCCAGAGATTCTATACGAAATTTTCATAACAATCACTTACGGACTGATGAAAATCCACACGGAATCTTTCAAGCTCATATTTAACATCAATTTTCCGTAAACGTGTGGCTTGGAGTACTTGGTAATCATTTAATTGGTCCATACTTCTTCTCATTATGATTAAATGCCGAATATTATCATCAGTTCCTACAGGAAGAATTACCTGCACTTCTTGAAGAAATTTCTCTTCACCTAAGACAAAATTTATCGTTTATGCACGATGGTGTCACAGCCCATTTTAGCATTAACGTACCTCATCACTTAGATACAGTACGCAATATTGGCCAGCTCACTCTCCTGAATTTGTTTACTACAATCCCGTCGAATATGTTGAACACCTTAAGAATCGAATTACAGCCGGATGTGAGACAATAAGAAATACAGTATGAATATTTCAGTGAATATGATAGACAATGAGGCGAAGAGTTGACTTTTCTATCACATATGAGGGAGGTCATTTTGAACATCTGTTGTAGGTTTACGTCTATTTAAAATTATTTTATTACTGTTGCTTTGTGTTATTGTTTTGGTTTAATGTTACTGTATTAGATAATAAAACTTTTTAGAAGTATTGACAGCAACCTACCCAAAGTGGTTTGCAAATTGCGAGCCACTACCTTTAAAACTCCTTGAAATAACAAAAATAAATAAACATTAAAATGTTAACACTCTGTACATCGGAAACGAAGCATATTTCGTCCTACGTTTATAGGAACCTTTTTCCATAAAAAAATAACTTCGGCAACGACCCCCTAAAATCTTTCACACTTATTTACACATACCCTGTATAATAAATTAATACACGTCCGGGGTTTATCAAACCGTTTTCTAGTTCATCCACGCTTCATGGATAAATTTAGTAGAATATGAGGACTACCTTAATAATTTTTAAAAAGATATAATTATTTGCATTTTACATATCGAACAATGTGTGTTTGTAAAACGATGGCCGCCTGCAGCACCATCGACATTAATCATAATTATTAACAATATAAATTGGGTTCGCTTCTCGTACGGCGAGCGACCAACCGCGGTAAAATAAAAGATATAATTGCCGAACTACTAATTCATTTCACATGTTAAATACAACGAGGTGTTTTGCTATGAACCGCACTGATTTATTACTTCCTCTATTAGAGGCGTGCACCATTGAGATGCCATGAAATTACTGCACAATTGAAATTTCTGAGAAAAATTAAAATAATTACTTTTATAAAAAATTTAAATATTTGCACAGAAGGTATTAAAAGGTTTTTTTCTTGCCTTTTTAAATATTGAATAGATTCTAAGCTGGGCAGGCTTTTAGTAATTATATAGATGCCTGTCAATAAAGTAAATTTTTACTTACTTAACATATTCAAAGAAAACACGACCAATGCGCATTATCCTTATTTCAAAAGTAAATATTAATTTTAATAATTACATTAGATTTTTAAAGGTACACACCAATTTTATAAAACTTAATAAATATTCTAAAATTTCCCCAGTCTATGTAAAATTTTTAAATCTGTATTCATGTGTTATACATTGCATGTACATTTAAAAATTTAAACAGTTTTGTTACGAGATCCAAGAAATATCTTTTACCTTGTACATCCAAGTCTCACACATATGTATGTGTGAATCCTTGCAATATTGCAGTCCCACATTCTATTAATATAGGTAATTTGATTGTAATCTCATATTTAGAATTTACATGAGTTCTACATACATAAAGACAAAATTTACATCGATTGGTTCTTGTATCTAACAGTGGGTTAGTACTGTAATAGAGCAAAGTACAGGTCATAGGTTCAAATCCTACTTAAGGTAAACTTTTTTATTTATGTATTTAATAAAATTAATAATAATTTTTAGTTATCTCATCCGTTAGATAGCTGCTCGGTAAATTTTTGTATTAATGTTTGTAATATTTATATAAATTGCACAACCATTTTGTTAAAATTACGTATTACGTAAACAGTCAATGAGCTTATACTTAGAAGAACCTAATCCAAATTATTTTCAATATTAACATAGTGATATTTATGTATTTGTCTATGAATATTTAAACCTGTGTTATTCAATTTTCTGTTAATTGCATGGAAATGTACAACGCTAAAAATTTTCCAATTGCAGACTTGGTCTAGTAGCCACCTATTAATGGAACAATTAAACTAGGTCAACCACCAGTGGGTTCGATCCACCGTTGGAGTAAGGTTCTTGTAAATCCTAAAATAATTGTGCTTTGCATACTATGATTTCAGTGTTGTTTTGGGTTTTGTGTTTTTACAATTAATTATGTCACTAGCTAATGAGTAAGTCCCGGGTTGCTGATTAAAATAGCTTTCAATAATTCGATTCGATTCATTCCCAATAACCACATTTGTTTAAAATATCCAGAAATTAAAAATACGTAACATTACATAATGAGAGCAAAATCCAGAGACCACTATAAAAACCATTACTTACACATGAAGAAATTACATCCAAATACCTAAAACACATCGTTCATTTGGAGAAATTGCGAAAACAAATTTAATAATAGGTTCTACCAGAGAAACAGGTGGCTGACGTATTTACTATAAATTATGCGACTTAGTGACTCTTCATGGGTCATGACGTAAAAATTAATATATTTCGGTCTGAAACGCTTAACCAAAGACAAGTGCTGCCCTAAATATTGGAAATACGCACGAAAATTATTTAATTATTTAAAATCTTTTCTTGCAACAAATTTTGGGATTAATTGCTCCATTTATATCCATATACGGTTTAGCACAAGAAATACATTAAACATACATTAATCGATCACCCAATACATTTGGTCGACTTTATGTAACACGTCAAATTACTCCACCGCAAATACTTTTCGGGCCTATCTACAAATACGTGTTCTGGTCTATCTAGTATCCTATTAAGCTATTTGAAGTAAGCCACACTATTTGTTCATTAAAATAGATTTTAAATAAAATTATCCAATTATAATATAAATACGTCATTAAAGGTGAAAGGTGTTTTTAATCGTGTCATTAAAAAAACATTGTAGAGACACCCATGATTAATATGGGCTGGATATAATTTTTTTTAGATAATTAAAGATTATGTTAAAATCGATTAGATTACCACGAGAGAACCAAAATAGCAGGGTCATTAAAAACATATAATAAAAAAATTCATAACTCGTACAGCCTGAGACATAACGTTAAGAGTAAATGAGAAGCATTTCTTACACAAGTCTCAATAAGATAGAAAATACTATGTGGAAGTGACGAGAGTTCCTTGCTATTAACAACACATTACGTGAAAAATATATCACTTATACAGCCTGAATCATACCATAAAAAATAATATCCAAACGTTAAATTGTGAATTAATGTTGTTAAACCACAAATTAAAACTCACAAGTATAATCATTTAATTCTGCGTTAAAATTTTCGATTACAAGGACAGTAGTTAATAAAATAATTTGATTGTTAAATCTGGAACAGATCCAACATAATTTATTTCAGTGTATCCACGATAAAATCTTTTTTTAATCACAAAATAGTTAAAAATAGTATCGGGGCCATGTAATTAGGTAACCCTTCAGAAGTACGCCCAAACCCTTAGAAGAGTGATTAACCAAAGAAAGGATTTGATAAATCCTCGAATCAATTAATTAAATTAAACAAAATAGAATTAACATTCTACAATTTGTAGAATTCCAAATGTTATACATTAATTAAACCGCGAAACCGATAAATAAAATCCAAAATTGTAAAGAAGAATATGATTAAACAGTGAATTATTTTACTTCACCTTCTAAACCGCAAATAAAATCCGAAGGTTGGAAATGAACTTACTCAAACCGCAAATTAATCTTATTGACTTTGAAAATCGTAATGAATTATTTTGAATGACCTCGGAACGGCGAATTAATTACAGTACAGTAACTGTAAATGCCACGGTCCAACCAAGGCGTGGTGACTAAAAAGGAATTTAACGAATATTGGGAAACTTCCAGGCCTCAAAATCGCACACTAAAGTAATTGACATTGAAAACCGCGAATCAAAAACCATATGGCACGAAGTCAATTAAAAAACCATTAGCGAAATGAAACCTATCAATCTCATTAAAAAACAATTACAAGCGAATACATTTAATTGACCTCCAATACCCAGAATGAATTTAATCGGTCTTGATACTCGCTAATCAACCATTTACCATTGATACAATTAAAATGTTATTAACAAAATAGGAAATTCCCAAGTCCTTGAAAGCAATTTAAAAAACTCGAATTAATCTAATTCACCTTGTAACCGCGAATTGAGCAGAATATGATCATTAAAAAACCAATAAATATCACCCGACGTCTTTAAAAAATGAGACAATCGCAAATTAGCTTAATTGGCTCCAAAAACTGTGACAAGCCTCGAATACTATAATTGACCTTGAATACGTTAAACAGTACACGATCGTTACAAAGCAATTAACCAAGTGTTAAATTCACAATCAATTAGAAATTGTAAATTTATTTAAATAATCTAGAAAACCAGGAGTTAATCTCAAATAAAGCAACTAAAAAATATTAATAAATAGGAAACTCTAAAAAGCAATTAAAAACCTCAAATTAACTTAATTTGCTTAAAAGCAGCAAATCTAACAACACGCGGCCGTCAAGAAGCAATTCATTACAGCACATTAACTTAATTGGTTTCAAAATCGGTAATTCACGTAATTACACTGCGAATTTAGCAGGACATCATCATTAAAAATAAATATAGAAAAATTTGTCAATTGGCAATCACCATAGTCATTAAAACGGAATTTTAACTGAGAATTGCTTTAATTGGTCACAAAAACTACAAATTAACCTGAAAATAAGTTATTTTAATTGATCATGAAACGTGAAAATTAAATGTGAATTGATTTCAAAAATCTTAAAAAAAACTTCAACAGGGCAAGTATTCAAAGAACAATTGTGATTAGAGTTTAATAAAAACCGAAAATTGATCTATCTGATTACCTAAACCTCGAATTAGTCTAAATAAAATTACAAACCGCGAATCAAATAGGTTATTTACAAAACCATTAACGAAATGTCCTTAAAAAGTGATTGAAACCGTGTTAATTTAATTAACGATAAAAATGGAAAATTTTGAAGTCATTACTATGTAATTGAAAACTTCGGATTAATGTATGTGACTAATTTAATTAGCCTTGCATTACCGCAATACATACTATAGTTAAGAAGCAATTAAATAATAATTAAATAAATAGGCAGTTCCAAAACTATCAAAACCAATTAAAACCGAAAATTAGCTAATTTACCTCGAACATCGCGAAATAATGCAATAGGTTTTAAAAATCACAAACTAACCACGATATTGTCATTAAATAGCAATTAAGAAATCATTAATCTTACGAAAGTGGAAAAAGCAATGAAACATATGAAATTCGGGAAAGGTGCTAGGATCGATGAAATTCCAGTAGCGATATTAAGACGTCTTCAGGAAAGAGGAATGCAGGAGATCACATCTTTATGTAGTGATACATACGATTCAAGAAAATGGGCGGAAGATTTTCTGAAGACACTGATCAATGTGGTAGAAAATGCTACCAAAATATAGTTAGTGGTGCTCAATAAAGGGCTTGAGAGGAAAATGGAAAAAATGTAGTTGAAGGGCAGTTTGGATTTAGAATGGGAATGGGAATAAGAGATGCGATTGGATGTGTAAGAACAATAGGAGAAAGACATATTGAAAAAGTGAAGAGTCCGAGTTTGTGTTTTGTTAAACTGGTAAAAGCACTTGATTGTGTTTTGTGGAATAAACTGATGGATATATTAAAAGAAAAGGAGGTAGACTGGAAGCATGGAAGGCTTATCAGCGAGTAGTACATGGGGCAGCAGGTAGCTTTGAGAGTTGGCAAAAACAGAACGGATTGGTTTGGGAAGGGTGTAAGGCAATGGTGTCCTTTATCCTCGACCATATTCAATATTTACGCAAAAAGTATGGTTTTAGAATGAAAGGGCGTAAATACTGAAGAAAGAAGAATTGAATCTATACGGTTTGTCGATTACATTTCTGTTTACAGAAAGTGCAGAAGATCTAAAACTATTGATGAAACAACTTGAAGATATGGAGAAGAAATATGGATTAGTTATAAACCAGAAAAAGACGAAGGTTATGAGCGCTGGGGAAACTGAAAATATGATAGAGTTTGTGAAAGGTGAAATGCTGGAACAGGTTGAAAATTGTAAATATCTGGGAATCACTATAACTGATGACTGTAGAAGTTGGAAAGAAGTAAAGATGCGCACTGGAATGGCAAAAGAAGCGTTTGTAAAGAAACGTAGAATATTGTGCAGCATGTTGGGTTGGAAACTAAGGAAACGATTAGTACAGTGTTATGCTATACGGATGTGAAATGTGGACAATTTTAAAGAAAGATAAGAGAAGTATAGAAGCTATGGAAATGTGGATGTGGAGCAGAATGCTTGTATAAAGTGGTCAGGCAGGATTAGGAATGAACAATTTGGAAAGAATATAAGAAGGAAGATCTTTGTATAAGACTATTTTGAAAAGGAAGAGAATGTGGCTTGGCCATGTGTTGAGAAAGAATGAATGCATATGCTGATATGAAACGATGGCGATGGATGGATAAGTGTGGAGAAGGCGAAATGGAACCTGCACATAGCAGATAACCAAAAAAAAAACGAAATGGCAATTTCATAAGTCATTCAAACGCATTGACGTAGTATAAAATTCAAAACCCTTAAAAGGTAATAAAAAATCGCGAATTACTTTATTCGACCTTAAAAATTACAAATTAATTCGCGAATTAATCTTAATAATCTAATCAAATACGACCTAATTATAAAGGTTAATTAAACAACTATTCACGGAATACGAAATTCCCAACTCATTAAAATCCCATTAAACACGTCTAATTATTTTAAATGACTACAAAAACCGCGAATTGATTTAATTAAATGAAAACCGTGAATTAAATAGCGCACGGTCATCAAAAAGTTTAAACACCATTAACGAGATGAAAAATTTCAAAATTCCTAACAAGCAATGAAAACCGCGAATTAATTTAAGTGGTCTTAAAAACCGTATGGACATTAATGAATTATTTTAGTTGGTCTTGTAAGTCGCGAATTACACTGTGAACTAATCTCACTAAGCCCATACACCGCGTATAAAACATGACATTGTCATTAAAATGCAATTAACAACCCAAGGGAATATTGCAAGATCCTTAAAATACAACTAAAACCCGCGAATAATTTTTGTCGATTAGATTAAGCAATAAATTAATGTAAATAACCTTAAAAACAGCGAATCAAACAAGACATTAAAAGGAAGTTGATAGACCATTAATCATATAATTATTAAAATGTAACTAAAAACGGCGAATTAATTTCAATAACTCCAAAAATTCCCAATAAACCGGGGCATGTTGGTTAGAAACAAACTCCATGGAAAATTCCAGTCAAAATGTAATTGAAAACTGCAAATTAATTATGCGACTGATTTGCTGATAATCGACTGCTTTTCCACGCCGCTGTCCTCACGTTTAGAATGAGAACCAGCTCTGAGTGTTGGTTAGCCTTATCTACAAAGTATACGGTCACTCACAGAAGATTTGATTGATTTGGTTAATTGTCTTGATTGATTGATTTGATTGAGATAGATCGAATTGTTTGATTTGATCGAGAGTGATTTGTTTGAGATTGATTTGCCTAATTGATTTGATTTAATTAGTATATTTGTCTGGTTTGATCGCGATTGCTTGATTTGATTTGATATACTTCGGCTGATTTGATTGGTAGATTGATTTGATTGATTAATTTTGAGAAGGCTCGAGAATAAGTTCCTGCATACTATATCTATCTTATGAGATAGTACGAGCGCCCCTTATTAAATTCAAATTTTCAACCACGGGGCGAAGACCTGACAAGTTCCGGAGTACTATACAGGGGACTAAGGCCCGAGAGAAAGTTCCAGAGGTCTGTGTTATGAGATAGCATGAGGGCCCCTCTTATTGGAATACTATTTGAACTTTCCCGCCCTAATGATTACAGCGATCTGTATGTACTTACCGCTCGGTGGAGACACGATCAATCTCGATTAACGAAAACATTAATTAGTTTTAAAACTACACCACAAGATGGCGTCACAAACATTCAAACCTACTTAAAAATATACTACTAGGTGGAGCCACGATTACAGAAAACATTCATTAGTTTTAAAAATATATCGCTAGATGGCGTCACAAACAATCTTAAAACAAATTCAGGAGGCCTATACCTGTCTTATGAGTTAGTATGAGGGCCCCTTTATTAGAATACAATTTCAAACCCCCCACCAATTACAAATCGAGATTGATTGAGATTAACCTGATTGAGATCGATCTGGTCATCTGGAAGGGGTGTGGTCTACCCTTAAGCCCTTTCAATCGAGATTGATTTGATTGAGATTGATCTGAGTGATAGATTAACGGATTTGATTGAGATTATTCTGCTTATTTGATTAATTGATCTGATTAATTGATTTGAGACTTACGCCCTCAATCAGAACATGGGCTGGGCGGAGTCTAAGGACCAACCAGAAACCAGTGGGCGTGGTCTACCCAGAGGCCCTCCAACCAGAACACATGGTCTGGGCTGTATGCACGCGCACTACCGATCACCTGAACGGAGCGTGGTCTAACCTTAGGACCTCCAATCAGAACGCACGGCACCCAATCGCCGAGAAAACAAAAATAGCCGACAAGCCACGCCCAGAAAATGGCCGCCGCCAATCAGAAACCAGGCGGTGTGGCCTGCTCTTAGGTCCTCCAATCAGAACCTGAGCTTAAAAGCCACGAATTAAACAGGGCATCAAACCTCTAAACACAATACCGAATTAATTTCAATAACGCAATAGCAACTTCCAGTCATTAACAGGGAATTGAAATCTGCGGATATATTTGATTACCTTCAAAAACGGGGAATTTAAATGGCCTTATCAAAAGCAATTACTGCGAATTAGCTTAACTGGTCGCGAATTAATGTAGTTTACCTTGAAAACTGCGATCAAGGAAGGCGAGTCATTCTAAGCAATTAAAACTCATTAACGAAGTGGGAAACTTCTAAGTGGTGAAAAACCAACTAAAAGCCGCGAGTTATGCTAATTTCCGTTGAAAACTGTAAATCAAACAGGATATGGTCGTTAATGCAATTAAACATTAAAAAACTAATCAAACCGCGAAATAAAATTAACGTGTCACTGTTCCACTATGATTTGTGGAATATCCCGAAATGCTTGCCACTAAAACCTCGGGCGAGGCGTATATATTTCTTTAGTAGTAATATTAGTGGCGCTTACAATGCTACTACGGGTAACCATTAGTATATAAATATACAATTTTTAAAAAAATACAAGAAGGACGGGCTGCTTGACCTTTGCAAGCTCCTTCAGCGACAATCAGGGATTCCCAACACGATACACGCCCTATATGTGTATGATGAAAATCCCCTGAAAAAGCCTCATACAAGCTGGACGGTAACGGGAATCGAACCCATTACCTTCCGAATGTTAAGCAAATCGTATTACCACTGTTTACAATTTTTAAAAACATTTTGTATTGCTAATGAGCGGGTTAATTGAAGAAAACTGCGAATTTATTTATTGTAGTGATACTTCCTATTTCAAGTTTACCTTCGTGTAATTAGAAACTATTCTAAAACGTGTATGTACATTTGACTGATGAACTATATGGAGTAGTTTCAGAGCTTTATATTTGTTTGACTTTATATGAGTGTAATGTTTCAATCTGTTTGTCTATATTATTATGTTGCTTGTACAAATTAGTACCTATTGATTTGTGTTTTAATGTTTCAATAAATAATTAAGGTGAGTTATGTCATTATGACGAACGTAGTGGACGCACAATTGTGTTGTGTTTGAAAAATGTTAAAGTGAAAGCGACTAATTCCATAAATCAAAGTAAATATAGCTTGATTAATATTTAACAGCAAAGTCTTATAAGCATAGTTATGTCAGTAAATAATAAATACATGATAGAAATCTATTTGACAAAAGATTGGGGTCCATTACATTAAATATCTGATCTGGGATATACAGCAGCTCAACATATTAGTTTATTAGCAGATCTAACTAACCACAAATTGGCGCAAACTCTAATTAACAACAGTTAATTTATGTTATCATGAGCACAAGACAAAATAAACCAAAATTGAATGGATAATATCGCAAGAGATGATTTAATTGTGCAGAATAGAGCAAACAGCTCGTTATGTATTTTTTTTAAGACAAACAAAAATAAAAAGCAGCTTTAAATTCTTATCGATAATATTGTTTTCCCATTATTGTCTAGTCGTTCTACTGCAGTATGTTTTTCGTTTTTCGTAACTGCGCGACGGCACATATTTATTAATAGTCGAGTAATCGCGTACAAATTGAGAATTCCTGCAAAGTACAATTTAGGATTTGGTTTGAGGATTAGTAGGAAGGTTGACGGTCAATATTAACATTTCTAGGCGTCATAAACGGCTGCCAAATGTCAGCGATAATCCGGAATTATATCCAACGTGGTTGAAGACTTAACCCATCATAACCATACCAACATGAGAACCGCTGTTAAATACCTCTATATTGATTCAGATATAATAGCGCTTCCGCAATTCAGACTACTCAGTTATGGAAATCATTTAAATTAGTCACGCTGCAACGCACTTTATATCGTTTTCTCCTCTCTATTACTCTATTTGTTTCGCAAATTATTCAACCGGAACGTCATCTCAACTATAGAAATTCTCATGAGACATTTTACCCTACTACGCTAAAGTAAGGGTTGAATTGTTCTACTCACCGGTGTTCTTTAAGGCTATTTTTTGACATTTATACGAGTCTTTTGTCTAATTTAACTAGATCGAATGTGACGGTTTCCCTCGTGTAACCACTTACCTTCTCTAATTCCGGCAAGTTGTGTAGATGGGCATCGTTCTGATGAGCAGGGTGTTGTTTGAGTATCACGTCCATTGCATTGCTTGCGTTGTTGACCGGAAACAGTAATGCATTGGCGCCGCCTGGTTCGGGTACAATCTGAACTGCAATCTGACCACTCAGACCATGTAGACCAACGTGCCGGTTCAGCTGAATTAATATACACTAAATCAGTTTGATAATCTACAATGCACCCCTCTAAAGGGGTGCTTGACCTTACCAATATCGTCAAATCCGAAAGTTGTATCCACCACTAGCTCTTCTACGTTTGCCAGAATAAGTAAAGCGTCTTAGTGTTTAATGACAGTATTTAGTGTTACTTACCTTGAGGGCATGTTTGGCAATCCTTCGTCCTTTGAACGCTAACGCCCGGACATTGTTGTCCGCCATTCTGAGGTGCTGGATTCGTACAAGCCCTCGTTCTTTTCTGGCCTGTTGCTAACGTGGATCCGGGACAACGGCAGTCAGTGTAAGCCGACCACGGCGACCATCCCCCATTAACTAAAAAAAAAGGCACGTGTTAGTAAGGACTGGTAAACGAAGCTTTACATTTTCATTTTGTTTACTTGTTTAGTCGCTCCAAGAGTCAGACAGTTCTAAAGTTAGTTTAACTTTTAAAGTTGATAAATTATGTTAGTTCCGCTAGGAGCCATAACTTTACATCGTATTCTTAAATTCCCAAAGCGGAAAATTTCATTAATTTTTCAAGAAAAAAAAAGTATATATCACATATACAAACGCTAAATGGCATGTGATTTTATGCTCGAATTCCTACAACTGGAAAGCCTTTGCTTTCAGTTTCAGAAATTTCCATTTACTATCACGAATGCCATCGTCGTATTTTAAATTAACGTACATTTCCTTAAATATTTATAATTGAAACCACTGACAGATTCGATTCAATTTTTAATTAAGAAAACTTCCATTAATACATTATAGAAGAGTGACCTATATGTATAAATGTATACGAGATGTTAAACATTTGGATTGTAAAAATGTTTCATTTTGTATAAATGAAAGCTTTTTGGCACGTGTTGTTAAATAAATATAGAAAAACAATAAAAGAGGAAATGGGGCAAAATAAATGAGTCGAGTAATCAATGTAATATAAAACTTCAAGAGATTGATGGTTTTAATTATGTATTTATTTATCTGCAACTTTAGATTACTTGGATACGCTATATACAAAAGTTTCCTTTGAGGAGACTTTTATTTTTAAATGTTTTAGTCTCTTTATAAACAAGTTTCTAAAAGAAAATGTACGGATGTTTTTAAAATGCAAAAAAATGAGATTAAATAGGATTTTAATACTCATCTGAAATCCTAAAAGAAAATCTGAGGATTTATTAGTAAACGCAGTAGGTTTTTTACACTTACAAAAACATATTTTCCAAAAAGAGTTTATATAAGAATAATAAATAAAAGCACAAAACAATGTACGAAAAAAATTAATAATTCAATATTCCTAAAGAACGTGCAAAATTTTTCAGACCTAAATAGCTGCATCTGAATTTCTTGTGAAAGAACTGAACGATTTTGGCACAACAAACTTGCATAAGAAAACAAAATTTCAGTGCCGTTTCTTGGGACTGAGACATCACTAACCGAATTGGACACAAGTAGTTAATGCAATGGCTGGTCTAGAAGTAATATTTGTTTTGTAATAATTGTGGTCCTGAACAGGTGAAATTGAGCCTAACGTGCTAAAATGGGATATTGAGTTACCAAGAGATGCAAACAGGAACTAGCAAGATCATTCCATAGTTTAGAAGTTGAAGTTGTGCGGAACAATGTGCATTGTGCCGTTTGTTATAAGTGTAGATTTGCAATGAAAATTAATGATGCGAATGAGCAAACCGAGTATCTTTACAAAGATGGCGCGAAATGGTATCAAAGAACGTAATTCAACGGCACGATAGCCGTTTTAATACCGAAAATACAATTCGAATTCAATCAACAATATCGGGAGCGTATTGGGGAGACAAAATCTGTGGTATGCTCGGGTTAACGCCAAATTTTTTTGAAAAGAAGCCATCAAGTACGACACGTATTCTTTAAAAAAAAAACTGAAAACCCAGTTGAGGAGCAAAACAGGCTGAGATTGTCAAGTAAACATCTTGGTCAAATGCTTTTGAGATGTCTAAAGCGACTACACATATGAGAGGAAAGAAATAGAGCAGTTGCGTGTTGATGGCTTTTTTCATGACTTTAGACAAAATGAAGGTGATGGCAAATAGTCTGTAGTTACAGAGATTTGTCTTGTCGACCTTTTTGATAATAGGTTGAACATTAGCTAACTTCCATCATGAAGGTATAGAGATCGAATAGAGCTTAGATAGATATGGGTCTAGTTCGTGGTGAACATTTATTTTGAACAACAGTTAGGATACCGTCTGGCCCAGTCGCCTTATTGAGATCAAGCCTACATATCATATGAAGAATAGTTGATTTGGGGCACATCTTTTCCAAAATCATTAAGATACGAGTTTGACGCAATCCACAAAAAAATTAGCTTAATCTACAGAATCAGCAACTACAGATCCGCAAGAAGATATCACGGGGAGAAATGAAAATGTACCAAAGCTTTTACTGATGTCTTTATCTAAAGACCAACACATACGACTGCCCAAAGGAGATGTATCTAGTTCATTGCATTTTTGTTCTTCAAACACTTTAGCTTCAGTGATAACACTTTTTGAGGTATCTCTAGCATCAACGTAATCTGCATGACTCTCGACCGTATTATTAAATTTGCATTTAGTATAAGATTTAGTTTTCAGAAATATTGCATCAGCACAAGCCCTTTTGAACCAGGATTGTAAACGACAATGACCTACACGATTTTGTTTTTTGAGAATTAATTATACTATGTCCATGAAGATGACTTCAGATATTGGAAGAAAAATGTCCAAGTATGAGGGCAACTTAAAACAATATTTACGCTATGGAAACGTTACAAAGAAATCCCAAAAATCAGTCCATTTTGAAGGTTTTATCAGTGTTGTGAACAACAGAGCAATTAAGGATAGTTGAAGTTATTTCTAGACAATTGGGTAGTAGACCTATCGGGGAAAGAACTGAAGTTTTATAAACCAGTGGGTTTGGTGTACGAAAGATATCTAGAAGCTGTGGAATATGATTAGAGTTATCAGGTATTCTTGTAGGTTCAGAAATCATTTATGTGAGATCACATGAAATAGCAAATGTTTCTGCAATATGACCAGTAAGTAGTTTTGTAGATGGAAATTTGAAGCCAACTAGAGTTATGAATATTGAAATCTCCCAGAATTGAGATATCGCAAACTGAGACAAACTAAGATAGTGGTAGAACTGTAGAATTAGACAAAGGGACCAAATCACGTCGAATTTTTTTATCAAATAAGAAATCATTTTGCAAGCGGTGTTGTCCTTCAGATAGACACACACTCCTCCTTTATATCGAAAGTAGGAGTGCAGATTGTATTGGAGTAAATCGGAGTTTTCAGAGGAAACGAGGCAGGATTTTACGTCAGGCATTTTTACCCTATAAACCAGTCATCTTTTTTTTTAATTTTGGATTTTCAATCTCATAGGAAGACAGTGAGGGCAGGAGGAAGAATATGATGCGAATAGATTAAAGATAAAGAAACAGGGGTCTTGCGGATTTCGTGATCGCCCTGATTCGTCGTCGCCGCTTTGTTGTCGGTTCATCTTATCGTCACCGTATACCTGTACATAATATAGCAAATTATTTTCATAAAATTCACACAACTTGATGTATTCATGGTATACTATCATTATGTTAATTACCACTACGCCTGCAAAATTATTTAATATTGATATTATGAATTTTTGCGAGAATGCTTATTTTTATATGAAACATAAAGTATATTCTCATATTGTTGTTGTATTGTATGTATATTTTGAATTTTTGTGAAAATTAATTTGCTATGTGTACAACATACGCACGACTACGAAGTGATGACGACTAAATGAGTGGCCTCAAGAAAAAGTGACCGGCAGCCCTTACCAAGCTCAGAAAATTGGAGACCCAATATTACGGAACCCATGACAATGGTGGTGTTTTTATATTTACTTGCTTTCACTGCTCTTCTCATTGTCATATATTATCTTTTAGAACAGGTTTATACGTTTTCAACAATCTTTTTTGTGTCGACTCTCATATTTAGGGTTTGTGGATGGTTTTCTACTTTGATTGCCTCGATTACTTGAAGATTTGATTAAAGGCGTTCGTTTGTTTTAATAATTTTGAGATTTGTTACTATACAAATTCTTTAGCCTTAATTGTGAAACTGACCTCAAAAAAAACATTGTAATTATGCATTATCAGTAAAATATTAGCGCGACTTGAGAACTACAAGTCACTATAACACCTGTTAACACATACCCACCATAACAACAACTGTGTCGGATTGCACACATATCCTAGCGAGTCTGTATTAACTGCAAGATTGGAACGCAATTTACATGCAAATAACGAGGCATTTTCTTCTCGAAGGGAAGAAAAATTGATAAAAGGGTTAATTCTTACAATACCGTTGCCACCGTTTTGCGGTATTTTGAAGACCATCCAAGAAACTCAATTCGGCAAGCTTGTCCTGAGTTGAATTTAAAATATAGTTCGGTACGAAAAATTTTAAATAATTTATTAATTTATAAACTTCACACTTATCAGATCAACTACGAAAAATTAATTATGTTGCCTAAGTAATGGTATGAACGCACGAAAGCCGTTTTCGTTAGTAACGATAAGCCCAATAAAAAATAAACATTTTTGGGTTACTAACAATGTAAATTTTGTCAATCCGATTGAAAACCCAGGACGCTTCGGAATTAACGTTTGGTGTGGTACTATTGGTGGTGCTATTGATTTGATTAGTCCATATTTTTACATAGTGAGCGATATTTGCAATTTCTTCGAGAACAACTTCCTGTGATTCTCAAAATGTGCGATTACAGCTGCGAGCAAGCTTGTGTTTCCAGCATGACGCAGCTCCACCGAATAAAGCAAGAATTATCCAATATTATTTAAATGAAACATACGGAGAAAATAAGATATGTATAAATGGATCGATACAATTGGCGATTAAGATCACCAGAACTTGACCCCACTAAACTTCTTCCTCTTGTCTTATCTTGGAACATTTAAAAAAAAATCGGAAATGATTGCGATAAACTATCCAGAGAAATGTTTCGTAAGGCTTCAGTGAGAGCAGTAAGGCGAGATTGGTTGAGTGTTTAGAAGTAGGATGTGCTTACATTGAAAATTTGTTAGTGATTTCAGCATACTTTGTTGCCTTCTTTCGTAATAATAGTAACATATTATGTGTTTTCTAATGTTAAATTAATAAATAATGTTTAATTATTGACAGATGCGACATTTACTATTTGTTTCCAAAGGCTACTTGCTTAAATATTGACGATTGGGAATTATGGATAATATTTTTCTCTACAAATTAGATTATAATTTTTAATGCACACGCACGCGCACGCGCACACCCACACCCACAACCACACGCCCATCTACACCCACACCCACACCCTACCCACACCCACACTCACACTCACACTCACACTCACACTCACACTCACACTCACACTGCACACTCACACTCACCTCACACTCACCACACACACACACTCACGCTCACACCACACACACACACTCACACACACACACACCACACAGCTCACACTCACATCACACCACACCACACCACACACACACACACACACACACACACTCACACACTCACACACTCACACACACACACACCACACACCACACACTCACACACACACACCACACACACCACACACACACACTCACACACACACCACACTCACACACTCACACACCACACACCACACACTCACACACTCACACACTCACACACTCACACACTCACACACTCACACACTCCTCATCACTCACCACTCACACACTCATCACTCACTCACCACTCACCACTCACTCACTCACTCATCACTCACTCACCACTCACACACCCAGTCACTAACTCACTTACTCACTCACTCACTCATTACACACTTGAGGACATCAACATCTCGGCACATTCTTCACCAGATACACATTATCTATATTCCACACCATGAATAACCTGCTTAACTTTTTATTCCAAAACAACCCTTTTTGTCGTATTTGATTGTCAAGCGGCGATAGGAAACGCTAGGGCAGCAATGAATATATTTTAGCATAAACGTAAACTATTATATTTAATCTGGTCTTTGGGAATTACTAAAAATTAGGAAGTCGTGACGCATTGCATTACATAAAAAATTTATTTATCTTAATAGTCAACTTTTTTAATTAATGCTGTTTTTTTTTATGAGATTGTGGACCTGAACAGGCAAAATTAGGCCTATCGTGCTAAAGCGCTCAGGAACACTTAGGAGGATGGATAGAGGGATAATGAATTGCCAATAGATGCCTATGAACAGCTACCTTAAATTTTCAATGGAGGTTTGTACTGATAATGTGAATGAGCGAACCGAGTGTTCCTCGCAAAGGTAGCCCGAGATGGTATCAAAGAATATAATTCAGTAGCACAATAGCCGTTGTAATAACGATAATACAAAGAAAGAACTGAAACCATTCTTCTATGCTCAAGGGACTGTATGTGAGAAGTTAAGGACGGGTCATTTATAAGCCTAATCGCTCTTTTTTGAATACGATCAACGATATCGTGAGCGTATTAGGGAGCACTAGCCCAAAGGTAAGATTTATACTCCAGATGAGGCCGAATTTGGGCCTTATACTGTAGAAGGAGTTGTCGAGAGGTAAAGTACTGCTTAGATCTGTACGAAAAGCCTATTTTACGAGCAGCTGTTTTGGTAGCTGACAGAAGATGGTCAACCCATGAGAGATTTGAGGATAAGAGTCATACCCAACAAAGTAATAGAGTCTGAAAGCTTAAAAACTGAGCCATTCATACTTACAACAGGAAATGATCAATCTTTTATGGCGGACATACGGCAACACTGAGTTTTGTTAGCATTAAATTTAACTAGATCATTGCTTCCCCATTCGAGAATACGTTGAATGTCTTTGTTGATTGAATTTGCCATTTCAGCTTTAGTTTCTCGATTTGACATAGAAGGTGGATTATCACTATGAGTAGACTGAAATGAACTACAGTGAAGAGTGCTATCGTCAGCAAAGCAATGGATGGGGTTAGTTGTTGAAAAAATAATGTCATTTATGTACAGCAGAAAAAGTGTAGGCGCTATAACGGATCGCTGTGGTACGCCCGGGTTAATGATAACTTCTTTTGAAAAAAAGTCATCAACTACGACACGTATTCGTCTTTTATCAAGGAAAGTAGAAACCCAGTTGATGAGCGTATCATTTAACCCAAACGAGGTGAGTTTGTCAAGTAAACACTTATGCCAAACTTGGTCAAATGCCTTTGAGATATCTAAAGCGACTACAACTGTTTCACGGGACTGCTCTACTGTATTGTTCCAAACTTGGGTCACATATGAAAGAAGATCACCTGTTGAACGAATTTGCCTAAACCCATATTGGTGGTCACTAAGGAGTTTGTTAGTTTCAAGGAACGTGAGCAGTTGCTGATTGATGCTTTTTCCATGATTTTAGACAAAATGGAAGTGATGGCAATTGGTCGGTAATTGGAGGGATCGGTCTTATCACCTTTTTTGGGAATAGGATGAACATTTACTAACTTTCATGATGAAGGGAATTCCCCAGAAGGCATAGAGATCGTATAGAACTTAGATAAGACTGGTGCTAGGTCGGGGGAACATTTTTTTAAGACAATAGCTGGGATACCGTCTAGGCCAGTCGCCTTATTGAGATCAAGCCTACTGATGATCGATTCCAAGAGTTTGTACCGAAAATGAATTGGTTTCATAGCGTATGAAGAAGAGTAGACTAGAGGCACATCTTTTCTAGAATCATTGAGACACGAGTTTGATGCAAACAAATCCACAAAAACGTTGGCTTTGTCTACAGAATCAGCAACTACCGATCCGTCAATAGATGTGAGGGGGGGAAATGAAGATGTTCCAAAGTTTTTACTAATGGCTTTAGCTAAAGACCAAAATTTACGACTGCCTAAAGGAGATGTAGCTAGATCATTGCATTTTCGTTGTTCGAACAACTTTTTAGTTTTAGTGATGACACTTTTGCAGATATTTCTAGAACCAACGTATTCTACATGACTGTGAACCGATTTATTAGATTTCCATTTAATGTAACATTAATTTTTTTTTATTTATTTATTGCATCAGCACAAGCCTTATTGAACCAGGGTTGGGAACTTGAAATAATGAGTTAGATAGGTTTTGATTCTAAAAATAACACATTTTCAATTATTAATCTTGATAAATCAATTTATTTGAATCGGTTTATGTAGAGTTAATTCTTATATAAAAAAATTTAAATTTCCAAACGTATTTTTTTCTTGTTTCTAAAGACAAACTTAGATAATTTAAGTCGAACATAAGGCAAATACTCCTTTTACGAAAATTAGGACATCAACCATAAAACTTGAAATCTTCCACCACAAGATGATCGACTACTCAGACGTGACCCAGTACGAACGAGGTGTGTCTGATGCCAATTCTCAATTAAATAAGAACATTGATTATGAAGCAGGTTGGCATCATAAACTTTTCACTTATGTTTTTCGAAAATAGTCCTGTATTTCATACAATGATTCTCATAAACACAATATAAAAGAAAATTAAGATATTTTTTTTGCAAACGAACAGACAAAAATTTCAATAGAAGTATATATCAAAGGAGGATTTTGTGTGTCGTTTCTTAAAAGCGATAGTACAAAAAATTCTGTAAGAAAACCACAACACTGCAAGAAAAGAAATTTTATAATTAATTTATGTTTTTTTTTCTTGCGGAAAATCTTATAAAATAGGTTAATAAATAAATACAAAGAAAACCTTTTCTTATACTGAAAGGAAATAATGACGCGAAAATTTTAACGTGAGAATTCCATATTTCTTGAGAAAAGCAGAGTATATAATAAATAGAATTTCGTGATGCATTATGAACATAAATGTTATAAAAGTCAAAAATGACAAAACTCCATAATAAATTTTTTATATCCGTACAACTACTAAAACGCAACAATTATTGGAAATTTTAGAAATTTTGTACAGGTTTTCACTCACTGACAACAGATATATTTCCTAAGAGAATTCCTTTTCTTATTTCGCTTCGTAAAACACCTGTGTAAGATCATTTGTTACACGAATTACAATCATCTGTAAAATAATCCGGTACAATAACAATGTAACGTGAACTTTTTGGTTTTGTTTCATTTTGAAATATAACGAATTGCGTTATTAAGCTTTTTACATTCTTCTCTTGGGGATACTTGCAGTAATAATTAATCTTCCTGCATTTATGCACTATAATATAAAACGATGAACGTTAAATGTTAATTGCCTCAAATTTATTGAAAACTGACTTAAATAAATAAAACAAGTGAAGAGGCCACTAAAAGGGGACCACACACCCACCTCCACGTATTGTAAATACAAGCCAACAATAAATAAATACCAGTGGTCATTAAATATAAATAAACAGACAGACATGTTAGGTTTTTTCTTTCATTTCTTTACGAAGAATCTTAAATACGCTTGTCATAACGTTTTTTATTCTTCTAGACAGCGGGATATTTAGGAAGGAATCTATTGTATATTTTCGGATGCCGAAAGAATCCTATGTATAACAGATTACTATTTAACATGTAGTGTAAATTTTCAGGTCCATAAAATGTTACATTCTATGTTTTATTGGTTAACTTGTGGAATGACATAAAATCAATTTCGAATTAAATTATGTTATGGACGGTGAAGAAAAAAAAAATGAAGTTGTAGACTATTGAAGTGTAAATATTTGGGTTATGTCGTGCAGGTAGAAGAAATATTAATGTTGACGAAGGTAGTCGTATTCTTTTAAAAAGTTTAAATGTGTATTTAAATGGTACAACTGTTCATCTTTCGGCAATACATCAATGTCGTTTTAACCATTGATTTTTAGAGAGGCGCTGGCAGGTAAGTAAAGAGAAGGGCTGCTAATCGCAGAGGTTTGAAAAAAAAGCAAACAATATTATTAAGGAAAGTAAACAAATAGAGATGTTTATAAAAACCATAAGTACTTAATTAAGCAAAAAAGTATGTATACAAGTACGCATCTAAAGGTAAGGCAGCCATTGCAGTACAATCGCTTAAAATCTACAGGGTGTCCCAAAATTAATTCCCTAGTCGCTGGGGTTATAATATATGACCAAAAATAACTCGAAAATCACTTATGTCAAACTTTCGAGTCCTTATGAAATTATGGTCATATTTAAAATTGCAAGATCATGTTTTTAAACCAAGTGACGTATACAAATGGCCGCGTGTATGCAATCGGCGAAGAAAATTGTTTTCAACAAGGCCTGCAATTTAACTTAGAGCTCCATAAATATGAACAATAACGTCATCTTCATTATTCGGTGGGACTTTGTATACCGTATTTTTCAAGTAACCCCAAAGCCAAAAGTCTCGCCAATTTAAGATCTCTCGAACATTTCGAGAATGATGAGCAGGCGCTTCATCATGTTGATACACAACAGTTTGACGTTGCAATAAAGGAATCTTCCAAAAAAGGTAGGTACTGTGTTTTCGCAAAAAATTGCATAATTCTCTGTGTTTAATATTCTAGGCAGACAATGTGGTTATTATGTCATTGCCCAACAGACCAATCCACACGTTTACACTCCAGAGCACTTGCTTCTGTGATTGTTTAATTTGATGTGAATTTTCGTAATTCGTAATGGGCCTCGTCACTCCACAAAACTTGCTTAAGAAGGTCTTAATTTGTATCTAAGCAATTTAAAAACCATTGCCAGAATAGTAATCGCAACTCAGTATCCCCAGGATGCAATTTTTAAACCGGATGTAAGCGATACATATTGGTTTCCAAGTTCCTGGTACTTGCAGACGGATCTTCTTCAATGTCGTGGAATAATTGCTCTTCCTGTTGCTATGTTAGCTGTTTGTGGCGACCAGCATGAATCATGTTAGGATCCAAACATCCAGTTTCAAGTAGACGAACTTCAACAGCACTTATGGTTTTATGATAAGGGTGCCACCCAGTAGGAAAACGTTGGCGTTACGGACGCTCTGCGGCGTGAGCATTATTATTGAAAACTCCAGGTAGTTTGATCACATCTAAATATCCTTGATTGCTGTACCTTCTGGGCAGTATAATAAGTATGAAAACTTAATTTTTTACCTTCGTACGTCCGCTTAAAGTTGAAATATTTTATAATCAAACATTGACACACAAAATTTCATATTCTGTCTTCGTCCATAAATAAACTATGTTTACCTGGATACCTATTTCAAAAATTGATTTGCAACAATACCTGCATTGCGATCATTAAGGCCGTGATTTTGTAAGGAGGCAATTTTCGAAATTTTGACATTAGTGATTTTCGACTTTGTTTTGGCGGTTGGGGAATTAATTTTGGGACATACTGTATACCATAATTTAGTACTAATCGGTTAGCAGAAAAATTTGGTGCACCTATCATTAAAAAAAATTGAGAACTGTGGCTGCTTAACATAAAGTTAGCACAGCCAGCGTACAAGTACATAGCTAATAATTGTATCAAAATCATTTCTGAGCCATGAGCTATAATTTGGTGCTAAATTTGTGCTACCCTAATTTGGTAATTTTTATAAATCATGAAAACCTTACAACAAAGCTCAAAAAATTTATTATTTTATTAGCACCAAATGACATCCCCTATTCCACCTTATATTGCATTAGAGCAGACCATGGAAATATAGGGAGAATGTTGCAGCACTGCAAAAAAACAAAAGTTGCTACCGTAGCTTGACTTGAAAATTATATAGGTTATATTTTTAAAGTAAAAGTAGTGTAGAGTTGCAACATAGCTTTTCACACTAAAAAATGTCAGTCTTCAAACCTTAAACGTCTATTACCTACGCAAAACGGGCATTGTACATTCTTTACTTTGTTCATAAATCACAACGTGCCTTTTCTAATACCATTAGATGGCTTGTTAATCTACCTAAAAACTAATTAGAATACCTTTTCTTTTTTTCACTCTTCCAGGATAAAAACAAGTTGAAAATACTGTTCTAGCATTGCCAGATCCCAAAAAATTGCATTGTGAAATATGTTTAATACTCTTGTTTAGTGTTAAAAATGACTACCTTTTCATAAATTTTTATATTTTGGCTCCCTATTTGACATTGTTTCCGATGATATGCAAAGTTCGTACAAATGTGCCCCTATTATTTGTTTGGCACCTATTTTTAGAATCTGCAACGTCTTTTACCTAAAAAGTCATCTCAAACCACGCACGCACGCACGCAGACGCACGCACGCACACGCACGCACGCGCACGCACGCACGCACGCACGCACGCACGCACGCACGCACGCACGCACGCACGCACGCACGCACGCACGCACGCACGCACGCACGCACGCACGCACGCACGCACGCACGCACGCACGCACGCACGCACGCACGCACGCACGCACGCACGCACGCACGCACGCACGCACGCACGCACGCACGCACGCACGCACGCACGCACGCACGCACGCACGCACGCACGACACGCACCACGCACGCACCACAGCACCACACCACACACATCCACGCACCGCACACACACACAGCACACGCACACGCACACGCACCACACGCACACGCACACACGCACACGCACACACACACACACACACACACACCACACACACACACACGCCACGCACACGCACACGCACACACACACACGCACACGCACACGCACACGCACACGCACACACACACACACACACACACACACACACACACACACACACACACACGCACGCAACCAACCCACCCGTACACCCATCAATCAGCAACTGCTCTCTTTCCTCGAAGCTAAAAAACACCTTAGTGACCACCAATATGGTTTTGGGCAAAGTGGTTCAACAGGTGATCTTCTTTCACATGTGACCCATGTTTGGAATAACACATTGGAACAATCCGAGTGAAACAGTTGTAGTCGCTTTAGATATCTCGAAGAAATTTGACCAATTTTGACACGTGTTTATTTGCCAAACTTACCTCGTTTGGGTTAAATGATACGTTGACGAACTGGGTTTCTAGTTTCCTTGATAAAAGACGAATACGTGTCGCAGTTGATGGCTCTTTCTAGAAAAAGCTAGCATTTACGCGGGCGTGGGTTAAAACCTCTAATCCGCTTCCAAGTTGTTGCCGTGTATTTTAGAAACACCAAGTACGTTACTGAATTCCATGTGTAAATTCAGAATCTTAAATTCCGATTTGAAACTCAGAGTTTCATAAAATTCTGGATTTGACTCAAAATTTAGTTAAATTCTGACGCTAAGCTTGGAAGTGCATCCAATTCGGGATTTAATCTCCAGATATGGCCGTATTTTGAGTTTCAACTCAGTATTAATTTTGTTAAATTTTGATAATTAACACAGAATTATTTTAAATTAATTTTTTTAACACAAAAAATTGCATAATTCTGAGCGTAGGCTGAGGATTTTTTTAAATTTCAACTTTATACCCATAATTTTATAAAACTGGGCCTTTCAGCTCGAAAGTGAAAGGCCAAAAAAATTCTTAAGTTTATGATTCTTAAATTCAATGTTTAACTATACAACATATTATAAAATTCGGTCTATAAACCCAGAATAAAGCAAAATTCTGAATTTAAGCTCAAATTTCTATAGATATGAAATTCTGAAATTAAAGTTGGAATTCAACAAATTTCTGAGGATAAACTAAAAATTATATAATATTTATACAATTTTTGAGTTTAAAATCAGAATTTCAGAATACCTGGACCTTAAAGTCTAAAGTTCAAAATTTCTAAGATTTGAGCCAGAATTTTAATAAATACTGAGTTCAACCAAAAAATACCACAGCATATCGAGTTTAAAGTCTGCATTGTATAAAACTATAAGGTTAACAATAGGTTTTAAGAAATTGTTAGTTGTTATAGTGAGTTACAGTATATTTCGACTTTTTAGTTGAAGTTACATAAAATTCTTAGGTTGAAGTCAAAATTTTACAAACCATTGAGTTGAAACTCAAAATTCAACTACGATTTAAAGTACGAATTCTTTAACAGTATACAAAACTAATGTTAAGAAAAATTGTGGCCCTATGGGTTTTGCTAATACGTAATACTAAGTACAAATTCGATAAAAATCTGACTTTAAACACAAAATATCACGATATCTTGAATTTCTTGAGTTTAAATTTCGAATTTCATAAAAGTCGGAATTTAATAAAGTTATGAGTTCTAATCATGGATTGCAACAAAACATAATGCCCATCTACGCGCTCGAGTCGAAACGAATAGTTTTATAAAATTCTGTATTTAAAGTTCAAATTCAGTATAATCCTAAATTTCAATTTAAAATTTGATGTTTCGAGTTTGAGGTACGAATTTTGAAGAATTTTAAGGTTAAAGTCAGAAGTTAATAAAATACCGAGTCTAAGCTGAAGATTTTACAGTATTTCGAGTTAAAGCCAGAATTTTGTAAAATCCTATTTAAATTCGAATTTATCAAAATTCTCAGATTATTGCTTCGAATATTATTTTACAAACTTATCGGCCCAACTATGAATTTATGTATAGTACAAGAATATGAAGCAAACATTTTATGAAATTTTAGGTTTAAAGTCGGAATGTAACAAGCCCCAAATTTTATAGTGTTTTGAATTCGAATTGAGAGTCTAAACGCAGTGTATTTCGTTCGAGTAAGAGCTCAAGTTTTATAAATCCCTTTTAAACCTGAAATTTAACACAATTCTGAGTTTAAATATTCCTCTGTTAGCAACTAAAGCAGCCCGTAAAATAGGTTTTTGGTACGATCTAAGAACTACTTTATCTCCTGACAACTTTTCTGGTCCGAATTCGACCTCATCTAGATATAGTTCTCCCCTCTGGATTGGTACTCCCCAATATGCTGTCAGGAACGTACACCGCATTCCAAGAAGAAACTTTCCATTCCTTCTTGGCACTATCGGTATTACAACGATTAGTATGCTACTGAATTACATTCTTTAATATCGTCTCTGACTACCTTTGCTACTCGGTTTACTCATTTACATCATCAATATGCAGCACAAATTTCCAGTTGCCGTACCAAACAGAGATAATCCATATTCTTCTATACGGCTTTTAAACTCTGGAATAATCTTTCTAGTTCCTGCTTTCCTCTGACTTATGATACGAAAACGTTGCGGTTCAAAGGTATTCCTTGGCAATTAAAAATCCCGCTATACATACCCAAGTGTTTCTGAGTACTTTACTATGTAAGGCTAAACTGAGCCTATTTAAGACCACAGTTATTAAAACAAACAAAATAGAAAGGAAGGTAGAATAGTTGTGTGTATCGGCGGCTCTTGTCTGTGGTTAGCCGTGAACAGTTCAGGGGTGCATTAGATTTAAAACATTTTAAAGTGAATCACAGCTATTGAATTGATATAATCTATTTTGTGGAAGTTGATGAACGCCGATATTCTCTAAGGTAAGAATTAAGTAAATTGACTTGTAGCCTCCCTTCCATTTCGAAAGTTGTGTAACCTTAGGTTTAATAACTATATTAAAAAATTTTTGGACGTTTATGCCACTAGTATTATTTCTGACTAATAGATATTATTTACTGTAAGAGTGTCCTTCTTTTTTGCGTCCTTTTTTGTGGAGATAAGGCATTTGGAAGTGTTGCTCAATCCTGGTACGCAAATTTAACAACTCTTAAGAGCCTACGATTTGAGTAAACGCATGCAGTAACTTTTCAGAAAAGGGTAAGGGGGAGGAATTTTGAATCATTTATTTATTATTTTAAAGTAAGTAAGAGTAAAATTATGAATATTAGCAATCGGTCATCACCTATTCAGTTGTTTCCCCTGTTGTCTTGGGGTGCTACAATTTCATATTCCATCGTAAGGGCTGGAGACGCGCATGATACAAGAGAGTGAGAGTCAGGTAAGTCTACTTATTTCCCCATATCCAATAAGTGTTTTAATTTACGTGCATTTCACTCGATGTTATGACCCACGATCAACCCGTTAATTTTAGCCGGCTCATGTTAGATTTTCTAGTCATAAATCTTAGCAATCGTTTGTCGAGTGACATGGTTTGCATAAACTAACGGTCGACCGATGCAATCGCACTATAGTAAAGCTAGCTCTAACATGAAAACTCTATCGATGACGGTCATTGATTGGAAACGACACTACGTCGAGCACTAACTAAAATTAGTACATTTAATAACCCTCGTGATAAACTGCTTCTTGGCAAGTGCAACGATTGGTCGACGTCAATTTAAGACCAGAAAGGATTGATACAGTTGTTTTATTTAATATACTGGACAACATATCAAAAGTACCCTAACTTCCCTACACATAAATGATCTTATTTCTTCAACGACTAACCCAATCCATTGCTTTGCTGACGACAACACTAATTGTAGTTCATTTCAATCTACTCGTAATAGCAATCCACTTTCTATCTCAAATCAAGACATTAAAACCAAAATGACTATTTCAATCAACAAAGACATTCAACGTAGCCTTGCATGGGGAAGTAATATTCTAGTGTTGCCTTGTGTCCGCCAAAAACGTTCGATGATTTTCTGTTGTATGTATGAATGGCGCAGATATTAAGCTTTCAGGTTCTATTGCTGCTCGTAAAATTTTGTACAGATCTAAGCAGTACTTTACCTCCCGACAAGTCTTTCTACATATATCAGGCCCAAACTCGACCTCATATAAAATGAAATTCCCACCTCTAGGTTGGTGCTCCCCAATACAGTCTCGATACCGTTGATCGAATTCAAAGAAGAGAAATTAGATTCGACCTTAATTTCTGACATACAGTCGCTTGAGCATATAAGAATCGTTTCAATTATTTCTGTGTACTATCGGTATTACAATGGTTAGTGTACTGCGGAATTGAATTCTTTGATACCATCGTAGACCACCTTCGGTACGAATACTCGATTCGCTCATTACCTCAGCATTATGCCGTACAAATTAAAATTGTCGTACCAAACGAGCACAATTCACATTCATCGACACGGTTTCTAAACTGTGGAGTGATCTCCCTAGTTTTTCCTTTCACCTATGATATCAAAAAAATCTAAGCTCGGCGTTCATAAGCATCTATTAGCAACTCAAAATACGCTATGCATCCTCCTAATTGTTCATGAATACTTTAACACGATATGCAAAACTTAGCCTGTTCAGGACCATAACTACTAAAAAATATTTCCATATATTCGCTTCCTACAATTGGCAAATGAAGGCTCTGTGGGTTCTATATTCAGATTTGCAAGATTGTCATACGCCGTGTTGTCGAGTTATGAATTTTTTTTTTTTAAATTTAATCAAAAACATAATCCTTACTCTGCCACTGTTTGTTAATCTCCCTGAAAAACTTTCGTGTAGTTTAATATTAGCCAGGTTCATACCTGAACTATCCTTACTTTTGGATTCTATCATGCAGAGTGTTCAGAATTTTTCTTCTAACATCTCTACATTCACTTCTGTTTTAATTTAATTTCTTAAATACAACACCCTGAATTTCCTGGCTTACAAACAAATAAGGCCAATTAGTTAGTACCTGAGAGGAAATCACAACGGTTCCACAGGAATTTCATATGGAGTTATACAGTCCAAAACTCAATGTCCTAATTACGAAAGAAAGCAAATAAGAAATGTCGGTTCGGAGGAGATACCGAAAATAGGTGCTGAATTAATGAAAGCGGTAAATCAAATAAAAAATAATAAAAACCCTGGCGAAGGTCGTATAACCGCCAAGATGTTAAAAATGGGGGGGGGGAACAACTGCGCAAGAATTTTGTAGAACGAGTGCTTAATATACGTAAAAACACCCGAGACATGGGAAAATGCAGAAGTCATCTTACTGTACAAAAAAGGGGATAGAAATAACATAGAAAACTATCGACCAATTAGCTTACAATCCCACTTGTACAAACTTCTTAAAAAAATAATTACTAACAAACTGACGCAAAAATGAATGCATATCAACCTCCAGAGCAGGCCTGGCTTCGCAGAGACTTCAGTACAATAGACCATCTACAGACAGTACCTACCCTTATCGAAAAAATACGGAATATAGCATACATCTACATCTGGCTTTCATTGATTACCAGAAAGCGTTCGAAACATGGGCGGTTCTCAAAGAACTGGACTGCGCTAGAATTGACTCTAGATACTCCGCTCTGATAATCAGTCATATATATATATATATATATATATATATATATATATATATATATATATATATATATATATATATATATCAAATGAAAACCCTTACATGCAAGTCATGACTGACGAAGGTATAAAAATGTCGAGGATACCCATAAAAACAGACGTACGTCAGGGAGATGAAGATCTCTCCAAACTGTTCACGTTAGCATTTAAGGGTTTGGACTGGCAAGATAAGGGAATTAATATATGCGGAACACGACTAATTCACTTGAGAATTGCCGATGATATTGTCATAATTAGTGATTTACCAGAACAACTTCAATGTATGTTATAAGAACTTCACCACGCATCATCTTAAGTAGAACTCAAAATGGATTTGTCAAAAACAAAAATAATGTGCCTAGAACAAATACAAATTAAAATTGAAATTAAAATAATAGAAAACGCAAGGCAATACGTAGGACATGAAATACAAATCGGCTGAAATTCCTAGAAGGATAAGCCTCAGCTGAGCAGCTTTTGGTAAACTCCGATTCATTCTTAAATCCTGTAACACCCCCATAAATATGAAAAGAAAGTCTACGAGTCCTCACTTATGGCCTGAAACAATCCCATTAACATTAATAAACTTCAAGTTACACAACGAGCAATGGAAATGGCTATGCAGGGAATTACGAGATAGGGTTCCAAATGAGATCAGAAGAAGAACGAAATTAATAGATGTGAGCAAACGAGTAGCGCAGCTAAAATGGAGATGAGCTGGGCATATTGCAAGACAGGGCATAGACAGATAGACATACAGAATAACAGCATGGCTGTCAAGAGAGAGCAAATAGTATTGGTAGGCCTCAAAAGAGATCTTGTGATGACATCCAGAAGATTGCCGGAAAAAACTGGAAGAGGCCTATACTCAGGAGTGGATGAGAACAGTCTGATGAGAAGAACAAGAACACGCTGTATATTATTTTGCTGCTAAAAAGCTTAAAGTGTGCTCATCCAAAAATCCATCGCAACATACTACTTGCAGATTAAGATTTGTCCGAAAATTTAAACAGACAATGAGAAAAATCACAGGTGGCATGGAATAAGGAATCGAAAAAATTGCTATTCGTTAGCATAGTATTAGTTCTTTTTGTATAACAAATTTATATCATATTTATTTAAAAATAATAAAATCATTCAGAATAAAAGATTATTATACGTAATATAAATTAATTGACATCACAACAATAACTACTTCATCAGATGTTCAAACACTTTACCGTTTTGTTGTAGACAAAATTGAATCTGCTGGTTTGGGATTTATTTACATTTGGTAACAATAAGGGAGTACCTGAAGTAAATGCTTCTCATATTTTTTCCCGCATGTTGGCTGTGGTGGCTGGGATTATTTAATGTGTCCCCAGAAAAGAAATGATGTTTCGTCAGATCTGGTGACCTTTGAGGCCACGGAACAAGCACTCCTCTTCCGATTCAAGAACCCGGAAAATTTATTTCCAGAATATTTCAGATTCCAATGCTGAAGTGACCAGGCACCCCATCTAACTGGAACCACATCCATCTTAATAGTTGTAGTTGTATTTTTCCAACAGATTATCTGCTGCTAGTTAATAGTTCTCATAGAATGTGAATTGGCATCGGCGTGGAAGTGTAAATTATGCCTGTTTACACGACCGTTGTTGTGGAATGTCGCGTCACCGGTAAACAATACAATCGGCATTCTTTTCTAATTCGAGCAAAACCCTATTACAGAAATTTTCGAAGTATTGTCATTCAAGTGCTTGATTTAGTTACACACGATATGGATGGAACCTTCTTCTCACAGGAGTTTGACTTAAGTCCAACAATCATTTATTTATACCATACTTCTATGTGGGCCTTGGGCAACAGATCCGGCAACCTTAAATTCATTCTCTTCGTTTTGCACTGGCTTCATTCTTTCATGTTACTATACTTCTATGTGGGCCTTGAGCAACAGATCCGGCAACCTTAAATTCATTCTCTTCGTTTTGCACTGGCTTCATTCTTTCAAGCTTTTCGTATTTAAGTGATCGAGTCCTGTCAAATCTATGCATCAGCGTTTAAAATGGTTTTGTATCTGGAATCTTTCTTTCAGGAAATCTCTCACCGTACACTCTGGACTCCAGACGACATTTTTTTGTTGAGAATTCTCCAACGGTATAAATTATATCAATTAATTCTTGAATTTTTATTACCAAATACTCCTTATTAAAAAAGATAATATGCTCAAGATGTCACCAAACGTCACACAATTATACAAATAATGAGTTACACTGTCATGCCAAGGAGTAGTAATTGTTCCGATTTCTTGTACTATGCCACCTGTGATTTCTCTCATTTTCGGTCTAAATTTTTGAAGAAAACTTAAATCTCAAAAGTAGGTTGAGACATTCTGAATGAGTACACTTTAAGCTTTCCAACGGCAAAATAATATACAGGGTGTTGTGTTTAAGAAACTCAATTAAAACAAAAGTGAATGTAGAAATGCTCAAAAGGAAATTTTGGACACCTTGTATGATAGAATCCAAAACTAAAGCTAGTTCAGGATGAACTAGACCAACATTAGATCACACGTAAATTTCAGGGAAATTAATGAACAGTGCCAGACATATAACAGTTTGATAAGAGTATGTTTTTGACAAAATTTTTACAGAAAAATTCATAATTCGGCAACACTGCATTTGACAAGTTTACAAATTTGTAGTTGGACATAGAACCTACTAAATAAACACTAGGATATTCCATTTAAGAATAATTTTTGGTATTACTCTCTTTTCGTAGACTCTGTATATAAGCATTTTGGGTTATATCAAAGATGACACATTAGTAGTTTTATTAAGAAAAATTTTCCATAAGTACAACGGTTTAGTAACTATTGACCGACGCGCGCTTATAGAACTACCCTGTACATTAATCTTTGGTTTCCCAACTAAAGCTGAAAATAATTAATTACAAACAATTAAAAAAATTAGTAATCAAAACGTTAGATTAATTTAAAGCAAAGGTCAATAGTACTTTTAATTGTTTAAATATAGTGATTTCACTTGTTCGAAAGATTACTTAACTATTTTTATTAAGATTGACCCATAAATCAATTGGTTTAAATTATTTTAGTAATAAAAATTAAAGTCGGCAACATAACGTAAAAGAAGGAAGTTCTCTAATATGGTTTCTTTGGTAATTGACCAGTAATTTTACATCATTAACGTAAATAAAGTAATTATAAGTTAGTTAACAACTTCTTCAGGTATTTTTATAATCTACCTAACTTGGTTACAGTTTGATATTTAGAAAGAAAAAGATGTACAGGCAGTAAGATTCATTTTTGGGCAAGTATATTTTCTTACAAGAACTACATTCCGGCTTTTGTTAATCAATATTCGTCTCTCATTAACAAAGACAAAGGACTTGGGTTTTTATAATTTAATTTCGCAGAAGGCGTCCGTAATTTTAGATGCGTCTGACATTTATTAGACTATAAAAATGGGCGACCTTTTTTATGAATATTGTCAAATTAACATTTTGCCATCTTTAAGATGGCATTAATTTTGAAACCGCTCTAAAATTGAATTTAATTAATAAAATTATCTATTGTATCATCGAAAGGTAGAAAGAGATTCGTAAATTATTCATACATCAATTAATTATTAATTAAACCGTTTAAAATTAAATCAAGTTATGGCTTAAAGTAAAATGTAATAAACAATAATTTTAGTTCGACTGAATAACACGTGTAGCGCAGAGAGAGAAATACCTTAAACGACTCTATTTATCATTAGTTGGTCTAATGCCTTAGGGTACAAATCTCCATGTTTCGGAAATTCGAAAACTTCGAATGTTATGGTTATTACTGAATGCACAATTCAATGCCTATGGCGAGTACTGTAAATTACTTTGCTCCAATATGTTAACTTGAGCGTTATATAGTATAATTATTTTAAACACTAATTCTGTCTAAAAATTTAAGTCATCGAACGAATATAAGTATGTATGATCAACATTCTGAATTCGGTAATTGTTATCAAACAAAAGTTATTCGAAATTTTATCAATCATGCTCACAAACACATAGAAGGGCCAAACATCAAACATCAGATTTAGTCCAAGTTTAAATTTAAGATTTTGACTTTAAATTCAAGATTTTACAAAATTCTAATTATTGCGACTCACTAAGCTTAACATTGATTATAATTATGTTTATAAAATTCGTACTTTAATATTGCATTTCAGCTCAAAAGTTTATAACATTTCGTGTTGAAAGGCACAATTTTATAAAATTATACATTTAAAGTCAGAATTTCACAAAATTCCGAGTCCAAGATTAAAACTTAGCACATTATTAAGCTCGAATTGTATAAAACTCTGAGGTTGAAGTCAGAATACTAAAAATATTTGAGTTGAAATTGGCATTTTTCTACTTTTTTCATATTTAAAAGCAACGTGGCAAACGAATTTTATTAAAATGTAAGCTTAAACTTAACATGTCATCATATCTTAAACTGTTAAAGAGGTTAAAAATTAGAATTTAAGAAAGTCTAGAGTTGATGATACTCGAAACTTTACAATACGTTATAGTTTATAGTTGGAATTTTATAAAAAATTTTGTGGTAAAGACGTGTATGAGTTTGTTGTTTTGGATTTAGATTATTAGGACAAAACTCTTTAAAGTGTTGCTTGAGATTGAATTGTGCATGATTTTGTTAAGTAGGCTACAATTGTACCTTTCACAGTATGACAGTCGCGGGCTATTTATTTCAGAGAAATATAATATTGCGGTGGCGCCTTCCTTCAATATAAAGTTTAACAATGTTACGTCTTATGCATCGCTGTCTCCATTCCGAACAGTGAACATCCGCTAAATCGCTTAGTGAATAAAGAAAGAGAACTAATCAACCTTCTTCTACAAGCGTCGTTGTCACGATGTCACGGGTAGAGAGCAACACTAAGAGGGCCGCTACGCGTCCTCAACGGGTAATGAAGTCTGGTTTCACTGCCCATGGTTAGAACCGACAGCCAGCAACGTGTCGGCCTCATGTCCCCATCAGGCAGGATGCCACAAGGAAAGAGGAAGAACAAGAAAAGCAAAAACCGGAAGACAGTAGAAGAGGTTTCGGCTACCGCTCCCACTGTAGCAGAACCACCACCTCAAGCCGCAACAGGCAACCAGTCCACATCACCCGACGAATAATTTCGGCTAAAGAAGAAGAAGCCAAGGAAGACATCGATAGACCGCCCGACCACGCCTATACCGACCGACAATGCTTTCTAGACCATTACCACGGAACGCCCTGGAAACAATGGAAACCGCCGTTGCCAGGGAGGGGATCACTTCTCGCGAAATAGACTGACAAGGGATCGCCTTCATCAGAGCTAAGATAATGGCTGAGAATACAACCTACCACAGCCAAAGACCGTGACAAGCTGATGTTGTAACAACCATTTTTGAGTTGTATTAAAATATACCATAACTTAAGGTCTTTCGTTTATTTAGTTGTAAATATAAGAAAATTTATTTATTAATGATTTGTAGCTATGAGGTAGGCAACTTAATTTGCATTTTGGTGTAACTTAAGTGCATATCTTCTTAATGGTATATATTTCTTAATGGTTTATACTCCCACTTTACATTTTCTTCTGATCATTTTATTCGCGCAACGCGTGATCATCGTCATCTGACTTCCTAAGCATCCATTTTTCCTCACTTCCTGATGAAGGTTGTGAGAAGCAGAAAGCTTTTTTTAGTTTTTCACCTAAATTTAGTGAAAAGTGCCATTAATTTGATGGTAAGATATTTTAACGCATTATACTAAAAATTAAAACATTTGCTCTTTTCAGGGACTTTTATTTTAGTTCAGTTTAGTTTACTTTTACACTTTTACATTTATAATTTCACCGCTTTTGATTGCACAATTAATACTACGGTTACGTACGCTTTCATTTTATGATTGCGTTGTGCTTTTAAAGTTTGATTACATTTATTATATGAACGTTCGAGAAAATGCAATAAATATTGGTTTATTCAATTTCAAGAAGATAAAATTTATAAAAAGGAAAATTCCAGTTTTGGGTGTGGCTTACAACGTAAAACATTATTACAAGATATTGCGCAATATATTGGCAAAGATGACATCACCTCAGTTGAAATTTCCGTAATCATTTGGATACCAGAGGTTATTAAAAAGTTTGTGTACAAAATATTACGAACAGGTATTTTATTTTTAATGATTTTTTAGTAATTTAAGGATAGTTTTAAGATATATTTTATTTAACAATTCACTTTAAATATTTAATAAACATAGTGGTATATTAAAAATTATTATTAATTTTATTAAATACATAAATAAAAAGTTTACCTCGAGTAGGATTTACATCAGCTCTACATACATAAAGACGAAATTTACATCGATTGGGGCTTCAACCTTGATGGCGCAGTTGGTTAGCGCGGTACTCTAGCAAAGTACAGGTCGTAGGTTCATATCCTACTCGAGGTAAACTTTTTATTTATGTATTTAATAAAATTAATAATAATTTTTAATTACATATTTACCTTTGAACTTATTCGTTCATAACAAAACTAATAATACTAGTGGTATATTTTTTATTGTTTTACATTTTGATAAATTTTTAGTGTAAAACTCGGTTTAGTTATTCCGAGCATAGATAAAAAATAACTTGGCGTCCGAGATCATTTTATTAGTGTTACATTGCAATTTTTTATATTTATATTTAAGTGGTAATCAAGCAAATCAAAAGACTGGCCCTATATCAATCTACCGATTTGAGACGAAGGCATTATTTGTGGTGAATGGTTAGTATCTCCAGTTAGTTTAACGATTTGTATTTTTGGAGAACTTTTCACTCTTATTTCTCTATTACATTTATTCATTTATTATTAAATTCATTATACCAGTTCGACCATAACATTATAATGTGTTAGATGGATAGACATGATACTCCGAACCATACCTATCAGACAACGAGTGAAAGTACTCTGAAGGTGATTATACGAAGATTACCTGTAGAAATCTCCGAGAATGACGTTTGCTCAGAGTTACTTAATCGCAACATTAACACCATTTCTTGTTTGAGGATGAAGAAAGAAAGACGACCGATCCCGGTTCTGCTGTGACGCCCCAAAAGAAGAGGACCTTACGAAGATCCTGGACAGTGTCACCGGTGCCAGAAATTCCGTCACACACAGCGTTGCTGCACTTTGTGTCAAGTGCGCAAGAAATCACCACTTCAGCGAACACACGAAAGCCCGTACCGACCGGACTAAATGTGAGCTCTGGTGGTGATCATCCGGTCAACTTCGAAGAATTCCCGAAGTTCCACGTCTCCCGTAGCCGCAGTGAAAGCAGATCGACACACCACACCAACAGCGACAAAAAAGACAGAGGCACCCTATTAATGCTGACCCGGCGGTAGTTACGCCAACGCGGCGGCAAGAGGAAGTGAGAGGGCGAATTAGAGCCCTAGATGACGAAACGCCCGCTGCTCCTGCTTTAGGGTGCGACGCGATTCTGGGTTTAGAAAGATTAGATTTGCGAAGGTTTAACTGTCATCCGCAAGATAGAAGCGGTACTATTAAATGCTCAAATTGCGACTGACCTGTGGGGAGTGACCTTCACGCACGGCCAGGAGATGTTTGTCCTTTTTGGGTAAGCACTCTCCGGAAAGCCGAAGAGATGGATGCCCCTGTTAAGTATTTCCCATCCTATCCTAAACCTATCCCGTATCTGCCCTACACTACATCACAGTGCAGATATCCCATCCTATTACTGCAAAATAATAGATCCCGTCGTTGAGCGGGTTATGTGAAGACCAAACTTATACGTTTTTCTATTTATTTCAGATAACCGAGGAAGCAGCAGTAACATTAACAGTTAACATTAACAAGACAGCCCGCACAGCGACATCACCCACAATACGATATTTTATAATAAATAAAAAATAAAAATATAATAAGCTATTGAATTTAATGAATTGAAGTACATCTTATATCAAACTCACACATATTTATTGAAGTTAGCTTGAAAACACGCTTACCTTGGTAAGCCTTCACGACTCCTAGTGCCGTTTTATTGTGTAACACATCAGATAATGGCTGAAGTTCCCTGGACCTCGGCTATGGTAAAAGATGGAAGCCCCACAGCGACCAAAGAGGACACCGTTATAAGCAGAGCCTTCTTCAGCCCGGAATAGCGTCAGTTACGCCAGAGCGCTGCAGGCAAAGTTGGTAAAATGGAACTAGAAAAAAATAGCTCCCACCGTTGTCGATATCCCGGTTACCCACTTCGCCTTAGAGTTCCACTCCACATTAGGCCATCCGCAAGGTGGCAGCGGCGTTAGCTCAGAATAAAACTCACTTTTGAGGAACGATCGTAAAGCACGTCCCTTTTCTGGTACGCATACCACTGGTGTCCCAGGATAAGTATTTTGTTCTCTTTAACCCTACCCTTTCTTTTACAGCAGTTCGCGCCTAATACTATTAACATGACAATTGTACTGTCGTATTTTTATTAAATTCGCCAAAACTAATATTTTTGTCTTTCCACATCAGGAGACAAATCAATCGCACAACCACCCAATCAACGCCAACACAAAAATCACCAAAATAATCAAAACTCATTATTGTAATAAATACAACGCACACACACACACACACAACGAAACACCCACAACGGAAGCATCACCAAATCTCAAGGGACGAAGACTCGTTCAACAAAAGAATTACTAACACATAAGAATGAACAAACTAACAAAAAAACACTCGCCCTTGTAGTCATGGAAATGGGTGACCGTTGTGATCAAACTAGTTGATGTAAACAAAAGGTATAATCATTATAACTATAGCCAACTAAAGTAAAAATCTTTTGACCATTGACCATTGCAATATAGACTATCGGTTTACAATGATTAAAGATAAAATAAAAACGGCATTCCTAAGTTACCCACTGTTGACATGTGAATGCGGTGCGCTAGTTTAATGTTTATTTTTCAAGAAATTGATTAAAAACCGTATAATAACTAACAAGCAATTGCTGTCAAGTTAACAACGGTTTCCAGCGACGACATATGACATGTGGAATAATCCAACAGAAAGTTATATGATAGAATTCTGGTTCTAAAATGCACAAAACCACGTACACCACAATTATGCAATACATAATATGCGAAGGTTGTAGAAAATATTTCGTATCTAGGAACAAAGAGTGCCATAATGATGAAATACCGTCTGTACACATAAGATACACATATATTCAAAGGAGTCTACAAAAAAAGCTGCCAGAAACAAAGCATATAATAACACCAACATCGCATACAAAATCTTCATGAAATTCATATGTTACACTTCGCTTCTAAAATTTACAGAATGGCGTACACAACAATTCTGCACGACATATACGAGTATTGTACAAAATATTTCTTGTCGAAGAACAAATCGTGTCATAACTCCAAAATCGCAGATCAAATCATGAGATTTGTATGGTACACTTCGGCGACTATCAAGTACAGCATAAAATACACATATATTTTGACCGACGTATAGCGATAGTGTACAAAAAAATCGTCACCAGAAACAAAGTGTGCAATAACCCTAAAATCGTACATTGTACGAAATATTTCATACGCAGGAAAAAAGCGTGCTGTAACTCCTAAATTACGACTTCAAAACATAACACAATTTGCATGGAGACCACAGTGTACAGAAACAAAGCGTTTACAGAATTCATATGATAGACTTCTGGTTCTAAAACCTACAGAATCGCGCACACAGAAATTCTGCACGGCATATACGAAATATTTCGTATCCAGGAACCGAGCGTGCCATAACTCAACAGTCGCAAATCAAAACTTCATGAAATTTATATGGTAGATTGCGGGGACTAGCATCTACAAAATCAAGTACACCAGAAGAAATATCAAATCAAAAAATATGACTAAAGATAAAATAGATGGTCTTCTGTCAAAATAAACTTTCGCGCTTAGAGTACTGCATTTCGATGGCTAAACACAATCGATATTTCGAAGACTTTTTTGTTTATGTTCATATAGACGAAAAATGGATTTATCTCACCCAAGAAAAAGTCCCTATTATGTCCATCAAAGAACTTGTAAAACTAAGCAATTCATCGAATGAACAATTCAGCAAATCATAATTTATAGAAACCTACCTTTTTTTAAAAATGCACTTCTTATTTGTCAGCAGATCACAAAATGTGAACTGAAAAGTGAAAAATATTTTTTTTAATGAAGGAAGAAGCGCCGATGTTGCCGAAAAAGTGTGTGGATCTCCACACGTTTCATGAGTTTATTTTTCCTCATTAAAAAAATGTTTTTTGATTTTTAGTACACATTTTCTGATCTGCTGACAAATAAAAGGGTTTTTTTTATTTTTGTAATTTTAGCCTAATTCATTAAGTTGCAGAAATAATAATATATCATGTTATTACATAGTGGAACTTTTCTTTACATTTCTCCAGCCTTAGGACAGGCAGTAAAATGCGTTTAAAATTAAGGTTTTTGCATTTTGTTTTGTTTTTGGATTTTTTTTTGTTTTTCAAACTTTACATTGATTTATTTATTATAGATTTTAAAATTTGTATTGTTTATTTTATTTTAATAACTTAACGCAACGTTTTGTTATACGTTGCCCAGGTTGTAATTGCTAACTAGTCGCTCTAACCCTTATCCCTTCTGCACAATCTCGGTACTTTTTTTGGGTGGGTGGACATTCAACATTGTTCTATCTGAAGTTCGTTTAAAATTTGCTCCCTCTGATTGGCTTTGATAAATTTCCATATATTATGATGATCAGCAGCAATTCGTTGTTCAAAACCTCGGTACCACCCTTCAATGTAACTATCAATTTTGGGTAGATCTTCGTTTACTCCACCGAAACAGTTCCACATCTCAGTAGAAAAACAAGGTGCTCGACGACCTTGACGCCTAATTGATATTTTCGAAGTAATCGTACCATCATAATCATCCACAGCTTGTTCAGATAGACAAAAGGTTGCTGCAAATATATCGCTACAATAAACTTTAAGTACATAAAAGACAAAGAACGTTGTGTAAATAAATTAATGTTTGTGTAGATAAATTCAGGTGAAGCATTATTAAATCACCTGGTCTTGGTTTAAATAGCTTCGCTATTAAAGTTTATGTTAAAAGAGTCGGTTAATTAAAACCGACGATAAAAAAGTTGCCGAATCCTGCAGGATCGTGGTCGTAGAAAGAGATTGTTGTGAGATGGAAGGAACAACTTAGACTGAAAATTTTGTGCGAATCTGATTTTTGTGTTGATTGTTGGTGATTTTAATGATTTTTGTACTTGATTAAGCGAATGAACAACTTTTGTGTTTAGTACTGTATAAACTGCCTTCATGCGATTGATATATTTTACCGAAGTGTATTCAAGCGTTTGTCGTAATATCACATATTGTGTGTTATATTTTTATTTTTATTACTGTATATTAATTATACTAATATTTGCATCATGAAAATTTGTCATATTTATGTTTTCCACGTTATCATGATACCGATAAGGTGGTGATCAAAATTAAGGTGTAAAGTAGGTGATCTTAGGAATTCTGAAGCAAGTTTCAGTCCGAGGTTTACATTTAATATTGAATTTTGCTCGTGAGTTTATAGTGCTCCATTAATATATATATATATATATATATATATATATATATATATATATATATATATATATATATATATATAGTGTAGATCAAAGCCCCCTTTTATGTGAACTATAAAACTGAAATTAATAAAATTTTAGGACTTAGAAGGTAGAAAATTTTGAGTTAAACGACCTTGCAGTGACGACGACTTCATTATTGATGTTTATAAATTTGAAGATAGGTTTTAGCATTAACAATTTAGGAGAGTTTTTACTGTTGGATTGTTTTGCTAGTTTTTTTAAGATATAGAATTTCACTAATATGCATTAGCGTAAAGTAGAATTGAAGTAAATAAGGTTAATGACCGATCAGATGACCTGCTAGGATGTCATTTCATTTTGATTACGTGCAAATATTTTGAAGCTTATTGCGACCTATGCTTTACGAATTATCCTACATTCAAATTAATATCACACCCAGCCCTAACCACTTAGCTTCCGGCCCCCTTCCCTTATCTGTTACATCAGATTCTACTGCCAGTTTCTCCTAACTTGTGCTGCATCCCCAATATGGTTATGCGTGTCATTGTTTTTTAGAAGGTTATTACTCAGAGTTGTGATACGTGCACTTTGTGGTACTTATCAAACTCCAATAAACCTTTATCTTTAAAATATAAAAGTTTTCGGTTTCCTTGTCCACTAATTATAATTCAAGCGCCATTTTAATATTCAGTTAATAAGAACTTGTTGAACAATGCAATTTTACTACAAATTAGCTTTTTACAATACATATTTTTTCAGTTAGGACAAATTATTTTTGTATGTTAAGATCAAGCACAATGTTATTACGGAAAACCCGGGGTAGCTGTGTCACATGGTTACAACGTTGTATTATCAACCTTTTGTAGGGAGTATAAAATACAAAAAAGGAGGGTGAATATGTGGTGATTTTCCGTAAATTGTGACTCGATAGATTGTTCTTTCGCCGAAATGTTTTTCGTTGAATTGTTTTCGGCGAATTTTCCCAGAACCCTTCGATACAACATTTATAAACGGAAAATTGGGGCATTCGTTTTTGCTGCAGAAGTTAACGAAACAGTAAACATCGTTCAAACGGCAGTCCTGTTACTACAAATACTGAATGCGTAAATACTGGAGAATGCAATGCAATGAATCATCCCCGAAAAGAGTTCAAGAGTTGATTTATAGCGTTCAATTGGCGCATGATCGATTAGAAGAAGATAAACTAGAAAACAAACTTTAAAAGGTTGTATGGAGCAGATTGTGATGGTTGGAGGTGGAAACAATCATTGAATTCGTTGTATGATCAAAGCCAAACTTTTCCGTGAAGACGGGCTTCCTGTATTAGACCAGGCAAATAAGAACGATGTCACCAGGAAAAACGAAATTTTAGAGTACCGGTTCAATTTGAATGCGGTTTTTGCATCGTGTTCACAAAAATACTAGGAAATAAGTCCCAAATCTCACATTGTCAGAAGAAAGCGGGAGTGCATCGTGCGTGCATAAAATGCATCTCAAAGTGCACCAATTTTGAAAAATCTATAAAAACGTATAAAACGACGCGAAAATTGATACTCGGGGGTTTTTGCGAAAATTTGTTTCTTCACTTGTTTACCCCAAAGTCATTGCTAAGATATTTGAAGATTATTGTGAAAAGAATAATGTTGTGAATATTCTTAAGTGATCCTTTTTTTTAGTACGTGGTACCGGTTTAACTTAATATCTGTTAATGAAACCATAAGAAAGATTTTATTTAGCCAGGAGAAAGTTTTTGAATACGACTTGATATATTCTAATTTTATTTTTTCCTCCGCGATATTGTTTCTTCAACACCTTTTATTTTTCTTAAGCCTTGCACTTCGTTCAGCACGTGTGAATCCTCGGTATACGTCGAGAAAAAATACATTTGTCCAAATGATACTGCCTTATGTGAAAAAACTCATTTTGATCATAGAACCTGTAACGCGATTTTAACATATTATGACGGTTATTTGTGGACGTTTTGGAGATTCCTTATGTGGACATCGTAATTTGATCATAAATATGTTACATTCACTATGCTAAAAATACATAAAGAACATCGTAATATGTTGAAAACGCGTTACACATATTCTGATGTGATATCGGCGGAGATATTCAAAATGTCTCGCAGGGTTTCTCCTGAAAATGTAGCATTTCATCAGTGTATAATTTCGATAACAAAATTTGATTTTTAATTTCCAGATGGATACGTATGTTCCGGATTGGACTGGATCTTCAACCAATAACAATCTGAACGCAAGCCGCAAGAAAAGCGGTGGGAATCAAGAAAGTAATTTCCATATCGAACGGTACAATGAGAGATGAATTTCCTAATTTTCTTGAAAATCAGACTGAAATAAAAGTGCACGATAACTGCTACAAAAATTACACTCGTCGAGATTACGTTGCTTCGAGTTCCAGTGCGGAGGACGAAGAAGATGTCCCTTATAAACGGAGTAGATTAAACGAAGAGTCCGAAGGAGAAAAAAGGGATGGCTTTGATTGAACTAAAAGATATTTGATTTGTGGTGATTTGAGAAATAAAGTTGCTAAATCGACATATAAAAAAAATCTACAAAACAACATAAAGAAACAGTCTTAGACGATTTACTGAAATTAGATAATTCAAATGTTGACGAATTTTGCCGAGAAAGCGCGATTCAACGTTTAATGAATGCTCGTGATTTTGAAAACTTGGGGACAATGTATCATGTCAAATATTATAAAAAAATTCATTCATACGTAAAAACCGAATCAAACGATAAGTTACATCTCACACAGAAAATAGACTGTGCTATGGGAATAATTCATTCCCCAAGAATTAATTAAGATATTGCCAGACGAGGTATATAAGCCTGCTGAAAACACCGTTTTGGAACGATTAAGGAGGCATTTTGGTGATGATCTTATCAAAGTGGATTATATGACGCGTTAAACGAAAGCTTTACTAGAAGCAGAGACACTTTGGAAAACAATCCAGATCTTGTACATATCAAAAACGCTGCAGACGCAATTGTTAAATAGATCCGTTCTCCAAATTATGATGGAAATACATATCCAGCAAGTGATAAAATGTTGAATGGTTTATATAAGAAATTCCAGAAAAACCAGTATTCTTTGCATTGCTTGTTTTTGAACACGTATAAGAAAAGACAAGACAACGTGAATTATCAACAAATCATAGCATCTGCTGCCCATGGTCTAATGTCCTCAACTTGTCCTAGGTATTATCTTTCCCCGCTTCTCTTAATATTAGCTATGGCACTCCATAAAGAATTTGGAACTAAAAATGTTATTAACATTTTCAATGCCTGTGGCATAATAGCATCATATTCACTAGCACGAAATTACGAAATGTCAGCTGCTAAGCATGTAATAATGGATGTGCGACCAGGTACTTTTATTCAATTCGTTTGGGACAACTGAGACAGTAATATGAAGACCTTACTTGGGGGGAGGGGGATTTCATTGTGCAGGCGAGATTGCAATTATTACACCTGCAACTGGAGCTGCCCCTAAGCAACCAATCCCAAAGCTTAAAAATGTTTCTGCAAAAGTGATGGAAGATTTAGGAAAAACAGAAATGCTTCATTATAGATTTGCACCCTTAACTGGGTTTGAAAATATTAAAGTCCAAAAAGGAAATCCGAATTTGAATTTGAAATTCTCCGTATTCTGGATGTAACTGAAATCCATGCATCCTACATTAACGAAAGGCTGAAACGGATTTATTGAGGATTTAACACCCGAAAAACAGTTATTCATTTTTTGCCTTTCATTCATGCCAAGCCAAGCAAGTTGCAACGAAGCACATTTTACAGAACTTGACTATTTTTATCAAACACTCTCATGCCGTTCTTGGGGAGCATTGGCACTGTCATGAAAAACAGTTGTCTCTAGGAAGTTTTTAGTACAATCTATAGTGGGAGCATTGCGCATAAAATAATGCTTGGAAAGTAGTATTCGCATGAGATTTGCTGGCGAACTGGGCTCTCCTGGCAACTGCAGAAAATAATTTTGAAATGTGCGAAACCGTTGATGGATCTTTTAAATCTGAATTGACAGCGGAATTCTATGAAATACCGGAAAGTACGGAAGTTTTATTAAAATCATCAGAATTCAAAAATGTAGTTGAAATATTCGAAAAACAGTTTGAAAGAATTGAACAGAGAAATTCCACATGTAAATTGTGGATAACCTATTGCAGGATGGTTTTTATTCTGAAAGATTTTGTGTATGTGGAGAAAAGCGTGGAAACTCTTGAAACAATGATTCCGTTTTTCCATTCCACAGGGCACCTTCCTTATGCAAAATCTGCGCAGATATAATTACATGATTGTAAAAGTCTGGCAAATTCCATGGATAAAACTGAATACGAACAATTCACCAAAAAACGAGTACTCGACTTCACACCGTGGTAACAAATCTTCCTCTGGAATTTTCATTGACCAGACCATCGAACAAACTCTGATGAGGCGGAGCAAACTCAGAGAGGAAGACCTGTTCCAGAGGGGTGTGACGAAAAGTATTGCTTTCCAGTAGTTAATAAGCGATATTGCTGCCGATGACTGCTTAACAGTCTTGGAAAAGTTCACAAAAATAACACTTGATAACAATTATCAGCAGCAAGACTCTCAGGATTGTATGATTGATCGCCCACGACTTGAAGGATCTACACAAATTATATGAATTCCTCACACAGTTTTATCCATTACCTGATGTCGAAAATATAACGAATATTGCCAATGGCAGAATGTAGAGAATTAAAAAATCACGTGTTACAATGCATTTCAAATTGGACTGGGTATTATGAGCGACATCGATAATAACGCTTTAAAATATTTGAAACTATCTTTAGCTAATAAACATTGTTTCAAAAAAAAACTTCAAACCTAACGATAAAGAAATAAAAATATTAAACTGATAATCCATTGCTTCATAGAATTTGTTTAAATCAAACATTCGGAAGACAGCATGGAAGAAATAAGAATTAACTTCATATCCATTAGATTTATTCGATGCTTATGGAATGCGGAAAAGAAAAAAATCGATGCTACAGGAATTATTCCAAGAAAAATTCATTAATTTGGGACATCCTGGGCATAAGGTTAAGTTGAAAATCGGGGAAAATACGAAGACATTTGTAAAAAATATGTGAACTACATTTTAAAAAATTTCAATAATAATAAGACACAGAGTTTTGTCGTCTTCGATGGATACGAGAAAGTCACGACTAAAGGTGTCGAAAGGGATCGTCGGACAATGCACAAGAATTCTGCTACTATTCAGGAAAAGTTTTTATTTAACGGAAAGAATAAATCGAGGCTAATAAATTTTTTTAGAGCAGAGATATTGTCCGGCAGACGCGGATGTGGATATTGTGCTTCAGGCCAAATATACTATTCAGCATCAACAGGGAAATGTCGTGATAGTATCAGAAGATACGTACGTCTTGGCTATGCTTGCAGCTTTAGCTCCAGCCGATTCTGAGATATTTCTTTTACATCCACCTTCGCCGAAAAATTCTGAGGTTGTATACTCATCCAAGCATGAATGCATCAAATCCAGTATTTTACTATTTCGTGCATTCAATGGATGTGATACAACGTCATCATTATCATTATACTACAGAGGAAAAGTTCAATTTTGCAAGCTGTTCGAGAAGTCTCCCGATCTCCATCAATGCGAAGAAAAGTTTTAAAAGGAAAATCTCAAGGACGTAAACAATATTTTATGAGGGTGTACTTACACGTCCAAACATAGAACAGATATAGGTCCAAAAGTGGAGCAGAGATGGATCCAGAGGAGTGGGGCTGGGAGTTATAGGATGGAGAGCTCCAGCCAGTCACCATAACGCAGGATACTTGCGCCTGCACTACAGACTGTGGCCCAATATGCGAGCACATTTTTCATGGCCAGATTGAAATCTGCGACGGCGAAAAGAACCCCGAGTACCAATTTTCGCGACCTTACTGCAACTTGGCAACCCCGCACCCATTAGCGTCCCCATAGTGCTCCCCGAGGCTCAGGGAATAGGCAGATTTGAACTCAGTGCCCTCCAAAACCCCCGAGTACCAGTTTTCGCATCGTTTTATACGTTTTTATAGATTTTTCAAAATAGATGCATTTTATGAACCCAGGATTCACTCCCGCGTTCTCCCGACAATGCAAGATGCGGGACTTTTTTCCTAGCATTTTTCTGAACACAATGCAACAAACCGAATTCAAATTGGATTGGGCTGCTTTGCGATTATTTTTTCTTGGTTGCCTGGTCTATAATGTTACATTTGCTCTGATAACGTTTTGGAAAATGCTCAAAAAATTTTCAATAATATTATTAATTAGATTAATACAAAAAATAATTATTTCAAAACTCTAATTAAAATTATCTCTTGAGACTTTTGTATATCTTCTTTCGGAACAAACTTGAATTGGAAATGTATACCTTGCTTTCGGACAGGAGGGAGTAATAAATTCAAATTTTGTTCTAAAATGCAGTTAACCTAAATCTAAAGTTTCAAAAGAATGATAATTGTCATTTTTTCCAAGAGAAGTAAACAAAGAACGTATACATCCCTGTCATATGTACGAGAAGAACAATAATCATAACAGAAAAAGGATATTTTCCAGCGTTTATTGTACACAAGAGGTGTTAAAGATTTCATATCTGCCATATTACGTATTTCAATTTTCTCAGAAAACAAATGGATTCGCAAGTGAAAAAAAAAACAAGATAAAAGCATCTACAAAAATTTCATGTACGCCATGTGGATAATCAAATTTACATGAAATAGTGCTACTACTTCCCTCTTTGAATATTTTATTTCTAATCTAAACGAGGTATTTTCCATTTTAAAGATTTTTAGAGATGAAAAATTTAATTATACAAAATGATATAACTAAATAAGTTCATATTTTAATATTCGATCAAGTGGAATTATAATTGAATTATAAAATTTGTTTTTGTTTAAGTTGTTTGATGTAATTTTTTATCGCATTAAAAGCTCCCTTATAAATTTCAACAACATTAAACTGATTTCCATTGCGCTTTTACTTCATTTTATCGCATTTTCCCTTCAATAATTTTATTTCCATTATTTCCAAGTTATTTGCATATAAAAAAATTTAATAAAAGAGTTCCCTTTGGAAAATTTTATTGTATAAAAAATTGTGAATATATGTGTATCTGTATTAACGTATAAGTAGATTTTTATTGATAAGGGTTGATTGTATGGTAATAGCAGGAAAAAAATTTTGAAAAATGTCAAAACTGGATTTATTACACTCTTTTAAATTTAATCGTTTTCTCATTTTACATTGTTTTACAATATTGAATGGAGTGTGCTAGATTTTGAAAACGGGTCAAATGTTCCTATAGACCTTTCTAAGAGAATACACATTAATGGTAATTGAAACGTGTGTTCTCACACTTGATGGAACAACTACAAAAAAAGTACGAAACAGAGACTTTCGGAAAATAGGAGCTTTGGACAGCTGTAGACCGCAGTAAACGAATTAAAACAAAGAACAGCGGAGCTTTTGTTCTAATTGTACCCCTATTAGTCGTGTTTAATGGTGCTCCTTTCTCAGATTAGTTCTGTTTTTTCTCCAATAAGTGTTACACTAGCAAAAAAAGTATAAGCTTTCATAGCTTTTCTTACTACTGCTCGTAAATACTAGTACAGATACATTGTAAAGCTTTATAGCCTTAAACGTAGAGAAAACCTTTTGCTATACTCTATTAACGTATTAATGTACTCTAACTGTGAGTGTTTTTATTGAAGAGGTGTCTTAAGAGTAAAATAGAAATTAACTTTATAACATAATGGGTCATTAAAACGGTTAATCGTGCATCGATTTAGTTTTTACGTCTCGTGCAAGTTCTCAATATAACAGTAAGGATTTACTATATTGCCCTGCTTTTAGGCTAAAGGGCGTATCTGAAATTTTATCGAAAAGCAGGTTATGAGATAGCCAACCATGTATTTGACCTTATTTCTAAGCCTAAACGGCGTATCTGTATTCTAAATCTATTTACAACGCCTTGCGAAATATTGAGTATCTGAACCGAATACTCATTTTACGAAGTCGTATCTAACGTTTACTAAGTCAGAAAGTCCTATGTGCATTATTGTAACAGATACAGCCTTTTGCCTTATATTTAAACATCCTCTCGCGTTGTGATTGTAGTTACGGTAATATTTCAGTGACGATTCTAACCTAAATTAGAACTGCAACGTTATGTTGTGTGCCTGGTATTTGGTAAGTGAATAATTCAATATTATTGAATAAATAAAAGTAATAATTGTAAATATAAACATTGTGTACATGATGTACTTAAATATTACTTAATTGGAAATATCTGGCTGTTAAAATTAACCCATTAATGCCGAGAAATCAAAAATATCAAAATCATTGAAACTTGTAATTGGAACTAAATAAGAGAACAAGTTTTTAAAATGCTTAATTTTTTTTTAAAGAATACTGCCATTTTGAAGGTGTTCTCATATGGTACCTTTAGGCGCAACCGTAGTAGTGGTACTCACTTATGGAAAACAAAAATTAATTATACATAAAAACATATCTACTGAGTATGAAAAGAACGAAAACAGTCGATACAAAGCCCGATATTGCACTTTGAGCATATTGTTTTTTCTCTGCTTTTACAATGTTGACCACCACATCTGCTTCTTTTACTTCAGGTACCGAAATAACGTAGTGATGTAATCCGTCATATCGCAAATCATTGCTAACTCGAGAGTCAGAAGCAGCAACTCGACCTGGATTTCAAGGCAGTATACCGTATCTTGTCATATATGTCTGAAAATGAAGAATAATATACTTTTAGTAGTCCCATCATTTTAGAAAAAACCGAAATTCTACCTGCACAATATTTCTTCTTATCTTTCTGTCGCTCTTTCTATACAACGTCCAGGCATTTTGAACTGGAGATAAGTGAAAATGGGCCAGTACCATTTTTTTGAGCGAACTCCAATACGTTAACTAAAAAATATCTATCAAAGCACAAGTATAAGGGAAGAAATCAATAAAATGACTTACCAAGAAATGTTATTGTCCCTTGATAGGTTCCGGTCATATACTTGTTATACTCCATGATGAAATATGGCCTTGATACTTGAACAATTTTCTACTTACTCCTACTGAACCGCTCAACAGGCCTTACTGGTGCTACGCCATAAGATGTCCTTGCCATTGTGACCACCTTATTGTCAAACCGTCTTACGTATAATATACCACTTTCCTGTTGTGGCAGAAAAATGATCTCTGGTTTGCTTTTCTAATTCCTTTTTTGATAATAGAGGCAATCTGTTCTCACGTATTGTGTCAGTTCGGCCATAACAAGTACATAACAAATTGGCACCCGTGAATAAATTGTCGAAAAAGAAATTGTATCTATGCCGTATTTTGTCACCCATTTCTTCTATCATTCGCAACAAGGGAGCTGTTGCTTTACTATAAGACTTTTCGTATTCTGCATTTGATCTGGGGTTCTTCCCTTGATAAATATGAAAGTTTATCAAATAGCCACTCGGAGGTTGTAACAACTCATTTTGAGTTGTATTAAAATATAACGTAATTTAAGCTTTCGTTCAATCAGTTGTAAATATAAGAAAAAATTTTAATTATTTTTGCATTATAGCTATGAGGTAGGCAACTTAATTTGCATTTTCGTGTAACTTAAGTGCATATCTTCTTAAGGGTATTTACTTCTTAAAGGTTTATACTCCCACTTTAAATTATTCTGCTCATATATTTTGCGCACCGCTATATCATCATCCAATTTCAAAGCGTCCATTTTTTCACTTCCTGATGAATGTTGTGTTGTTAGGAAGCTTTTTTTGATTTTCAACTTAATTTTGTGAAAGTGCCATTGATTTAATGGTAAGATATTTTTTAACGCATTATACAAAAAATTAAAACATTTGCTCTTTGCAGGCACTTTCTTTTATTTTTACTTTGATTTACACTTTTATTACAATTACTTTTCTACTTTAATTACATTTTAAGTAAGCATTCAATTCTACTTTTACGTACGCTTTCATTTTGTGATTGCAATTGTTGCATTCAAAATTTCAAGAAAATGCAATAAACGGATTATTCAATTTCATGAAGATAAATTTATAAGAAGGAAAATTCCATTTGTAGTGTGGTTTACAACGTTAAGTATTATTTCAAGATATTGCGCAATAATGGTGCAAAGATGACATCACCTTGGTTGACAGTTCCGTAATCATTTAGATACCAGAGGTTATTAAAAAGTTTGTGTACAACATTTTACGAAAAGGTATTTATAACCATTAGTTAGTAATTTAAGGCTGTAACTAGTTTTAAGATATATTTTATATAACCCTATCATTTTAACTGTTAATAAACATAGTTGTATATTTTTATTATTTTACATTTTGATAAAATTTTTATTGTAAACCTCGGATGTGATAATTAAGCAAATCAAAAGATTGAACCACCCTACGTTAATCTACCGACTGAATCAAATGCATTATTTTTGGTGAATGGTTTGTATCTCTAGTTAGTTTAACGATTTGTTTAGAGAACGATTTAACTCATTCATTTATCCATTTTTTTTAAACTTTACCTTCACCATTTTTTTATTATCAGGTTTCAGGCTCCAAACTTTGTACCCGAACCTCACAGGTTTGCCACGGATGAACTGTTTGCTTCCATGGCGTCAAAAGTACCTAATCGTCGATTCATCATATGAAAGGTTTTGTTCGGCAACAAAGTGTTGAATAAACTTTTATTTTATTTTATCCGTCATAGATCGCAGCTTATACATTTGTCCGATTGATCGATATCATTATTATTTTCAAAATTAATAAATTTACAAAATGCAAAAAAAGGTCCCTGCTCATGGCCTCTGATACCATAACGTTTTTAAAATCCTTTGAATTTTCCCAATACTTCCTTTTTGGCGGTAAATTATTATACCCATTTAAAATAAGTATTCCCAGAAACACACGCATTTCTTCAATGGTTACTTCAGGGTCTGGACAATAATTTGTTGTTTCTTTACTAATCATCTGCAATATTTCATCTGTATAAAATAATTCAAAAATCTCCACATATGACAGAAATATATTTGGAGTAACCTCCACATGGAAATTCACGGTTAGCATATTGCAAATCTCCCTCCGTAAATTTTGACACATCGGGTTTTGCTGCTAGCTCAAATGGCGGTCAGCTATGCGAGACGAAGGAGGTACCTCCCCAAAGCCTATTTCAGTCCCCAGCTTTTCGTTATTCTTCAGAATAACCTCTACACTAGCAGCAAGTTGCCTTGAACTTAAGTTTTTTACAAGGCCTCCCTCTTCCTCACCTGCTGAATCTTCGTCCGTAAGTACACAGCAGTCACGGGGTTCAATAAATGTCTCCTCGACGCATTCTTCATCATAAGCAATATCTAATGCTTCTTGGAGCGTAATTCCACTAAAACAAAAAAAAATGACAAACCCTTACAGCCTAAAGAGTCGATTTTGGATCTTCAACGTTTACAACAAATTATTTTATCAACATAAATACCAAGATGAGTTTATTTTCTATATATATATATATATATATATATATATATATATATATATATATATATAATTATTTTATTTAAAATTAACTATAGTATGTACAGTAAAGATTAATATTTGAAATTTTAGTATTATACAAGGCATCGATTCAATTGAACTGTATTTGTTACGATGTATTATAATTATACAAGAATAAGGATCATCAATTTGAATTGTCAATGTAATTTCACATGACAAACGTGACTGATTGTTAATTTTTATTTGCTGTATGCAACTGTAATAGATAACTAGTTTGGATCGATTGTGACTTGCCTCCTCGATAGCTCAAATGGAAGAGCCCCTTTCTAGCAAAGTGGAGGTCGTGGGTTCAAGTCCCACTCGAGTTAATCTTTACTGTATGTACTTTAAAAGTTAATTTTAAATAAAATACAATTAATGATTATTAAATTGAACTTCTGTTCGTTCACTAAACCAATTTCTATAGTTATCTATTACAGTTGCATACAGCAAATAAAAATTAACAGTCACGTGTTGTCATGAGAAACCTTAGCAATTGGCTCACATGACATTCACAAAAAGTTGACTGTATCCTTCATTCTGTGTATAATAATTATAATACATCGTAACTAGGGAAGTACATACAGTTCAAGTTTGATCGATTGTGACTTGCCTCCTCGAAAGCTCAGATGGAAGAGCCCCAATCTAGCAAAGTGCAGGTCGTGTTCAAGTCCCACACGAGTTAATCTTTACTGTATGTACTTTAAAAGTTAATTTTAAATAAAATACAATTAATGATTATTAAATTGAACTTCGTTCGTTCATTAAACCAATTTCTATATATATATATATATATATATATATATATATATATATATATATATATATATATATATATATATATATATATATATATATATATATATATATATATATATATATATATATATATATATATATATATATATATATATATATATATATATATATATATATATATATATTATGCTTTATGTGTTGTCTAAGTAAATGCTAATTTGAATTTGAACGAAATAATAAAAAAATTACTTACGATAAATTGATGTCCATATTTCCACAACAATTCCACAAGCACTGAATTCACCTCGCGAAAATACTCTATACATTTTGTAGCCAACCTGCACAACCTCACTCACGTACTTCTGGAGCCTTACTGACGCTAAAAATTTGTACTAAGCAACCGTCGATCATACCAGGCCAGTACTCAGCTCTTATCAATGCGCCGCTTACGTTGTCAGGTTGCGTTGACGCACCCTGTATGTAGGATGTTATAATGACGTGTATGACGTGTTTTGAGTGCGAGTGTATTGAGTTTGAACGAAAAAAAAAATTTTTGTGTATATGTATAATGTATGTGGGTGTATGATACGCCACTGGAAATTTAGGAGAAATATAATTCAGTATGTAAATACGTGTATTTGAATGTTATAGAGACATTGGTGTTGGAATAATTAGATTCTGATGAATGTAAATGTGAAGAGAAATTTGTCGATGGGACGATAATGCTTACCACTGTATCGCTACTGTTTTGCTGCTGTAAGGGTTGGAATGTTTGAAGATAGATGAGTAATCTTGGTCAGAAAATGTGAAGAATAAGTGTAAAATGTTTTAGAAAATATGTAGAGGAAGATTGGGTGTGTTTAAGTGTTAATTTCAGAAAGTTTTTGTAATGTTGTGCAATTGTTTTGAGAATATGTGTATGTATATGGAATTTGAGACCTTAGACGGTGCTTATTTTTGCAAATGTTGCGGAACGAGATTGAGTGCAAGTTGGAGATAAGTGTTAAAAGTTGCGTAATGGTCCAGAGTGGCTACTGAATAAATGTGGTGACGAAAAATGATTTCTTCATGAAGTAATTGAAAAATTTGTAAGTAAGAACAAATATGGCGATGTATTGTAATTACACGCGTGCTTGTATAGAGGGTAGCATCTATAGGAACTATGAAATTTTGAATGAATACTATTGGAGAATATAACGCGGAAGGAAGACATGTTTAAAGATGGATGACTGAAGTTATAAATAGGAAAGTCAGGGATTGACGGGAGCTTTTTCGTTTTTGGCTGTTGCCTGTGGTGAAGGTTGGCGGAAGACGCGCGCGAAGGTTGTGTGATAGAATGGGATGATGTTGGAGTATATTTGTGAATTTTAATGAGGCAGTAATTGTTTAAACAACTGCGTAACCCGAACCGGGGATGAATCGTAAAAGACATTCATAAATAAAACGATAATAAAATTAAGATTGAAGATAAAATTAGTTTGTGTTTTTCTTCAAGAAAATAATAAGTGCGTAAGCAGATTTATAAAAGATAACAGCTGTTATGTTAAAGTGTTAAGTGCAGCGCGTGTTCTTGTAACGAGATTCAGCTAAAAGTATTTATGGGACCACCTGTTAAGTGAACGAAGTGTTCGTTGTATATTAAGCCAATGTTTAAGTAACGTTATATGACATTGAAAGTTTATTTGTATAAGGGACTAAATTGGTGTAAAGGTTGCTAGAAATTTTAGGAGGCAACCAAAGGTTTACCGTTATTACATGTTTGTGGGAGTAATAACCTCGCATAGTGAACTATTCGCGAGTGCACAGAGGAATAAGTTTTGTTGAGCCTTTGTAATTGATTTACGGAAGAAAGAAAAAAAGAAAATCCAAGGATTTATGGACAATTTTAAGTAAGAAATTAGATTTAGGAATTTTATGAACTCATTAAACCCGATTATCTTTTTGGTTAGTTTACTTGCGTATGGTTGTTTAAATTATTAAGTAGTTTTGAAAGGAAGAATAATCGTTCTTGAGTCTTATTATATGGTTTGTTTTAGTAGTAAGAATGCAAAGTGGTATTTGGTGGTTTAACTTCAACCACGCTGATGTAATTTATGTAGATATTTGTGTTTTTGTTTTATTATGTACAGGACAATATATGTATTTACCGTTGATTGTTATTCTGTTGTTTATTTAACCAGGTATGAAACACAGTTGGAACATTTACTTAATTGGTGATCTTGTTTTGACAATTTTAAAAGTAAGCTTTGCATATTTTAATTTTCAGATTTAAGGAACAACCTGAAAGTTTATATTTGCCAGGTTGATTGCAAAATTTTCACGTTAGTTTCATTAGCGCAATGCACAATTAACGGATCAGCTGTTAGTTTAAATTTCATTAAGTATAATAAAAAGTTGGAGTTTTGAAATCTTAAATTTTTACGAATGTCAATACGATTCAGAAGTGTTTTAAAAAGTAAATTAAATTTAAAAGATATCGTTCATGTTAAGAATTTAAAAAAAATTAATTACCGTTCATTGAATGAATTTGAGTGATAAATTTTATTTTGGAAGTTTTGGTATACGAGGTGTATTCAAAAAGTTTTTAATAACCTGGGTAGTACTAAATATATTGGAGTTTGAGTTGAATTGTTTTGGACGAGTGTTTGTTTTAGACCTCGTGTAAGAGTTTACCGAGTAAGCACAATCCTACTTTCCACAATCAAGTAGGGTTAATTAACATCCAGCTTAAGACAATTATATTAGCAAAGTTTCGATTGTGGTGGCGCCTAGAGACATTTTTTCCCCAAACCTCTAGGCCCTACCATTGTCGAGATACAGCCACTCTGTACCCTTATCCGGGCACCATGTATATATATATATATATATATATATATATATATATATATATATATATATATATATATAGGGTGTCGACAAACTCTTTTCACAAAAGAAAACTGCAGATTCTAGAGCTGATTTTATGTCGATTTAACGTAAATTACCTTAATACAAAAATGCTTCCTAAGAGAGCTGGAGCTCTTGGAAGATAGCGCCCTAACATCGGTTTAATTCAAATATCTTCAAAATGGTTTCCATTTATATTATAGCGTTCGGTACATTTATTTAGTGGAACATGCCCAATCGTATGGCGTGAATATGATTTTTTAGTTGTACTCATAAGCGGCTCGTTTGGGTCGGGCTTTGGACGTTGTTATTCATAAGTTTTTGTTTTTCAAAATTTCGCAATTTTAACATAAAATTTAAAAAATTTCGATTTTTTCATAAAAGAATGATACTCTTGTCTGAACTCGCTACGACGCACTGTTTTCTGAATAAATCGATTAGAACTTTTCATGTCTTAATGATACTTTTATACAATTAACTAACCAATTCATTTACAATTATGAAAGATGGCTATGGAAAATAATCAAAATAACAATTGCGTGAACGTCAAAATAACTAGTATTACAGATACTAGTTGTGGTTAAAGTGTCCAATAAGTTATAATTTATATTTACATGAGCATAAATCAAACCAGAATAGCTATGTACGTACAGGGTGGCGCATTAGTCTGACAAAGTCCTATATCTCCTTTATTTAAAGAGATACAACAAAAAATTAAATACAAAAGAATGTTCTGGTGCATATTCCAAAAATATTTTTAATTATACAGGGTAGATCATAAAAGCCTAGAAGTAATAATGTCCTATACATAAGTCTACCCGTTTTTGACAAATTTCAAATTCTTTGTGAAAAATGAGGTTTGCAGGCCAAAAGATAGGTGGAAATCTTTTCTAAAATTAGTTATGGTTGGTTTCCTTGGAAATGGGGACCTACTCTAATGGGCTGTATTGATATTTTTGTAATACATTCATACAGGTTGATCAAAAATGGACAATAAAAAGTAGATTCAAAAAAACCTATAATGTCATGTTTTTTAAATGAAAAGCCCCTATTTTTTTAATTCTATCTTATTTAGCATTAAAAATAAGGGTGACTTTGCATAAGAGTGTATTTTCCAAAAAATTGTAGTTTTTGAAATAATGACAATTTAACATTGGCATATAAAAATTATAGAGATCATCAGAAACGTCATTATTTATTGTCAGTTGATAATTTGTATGATGTATTAGTGTATTTTATAGCAAATTGATTTAAAACTTGAATTAAAATTGTAAATAATGAATTTTTCGCAAGCCCAGATGGTTGATATGATTTTTGTTTTGGGAGCTAGTGATAAGAATACACTCTTAGCAAAAAGACTGTATCAACAACGGTTTCCAGAGAGACGGCAACCTGAAAGAAGGGCATTTGAAAAGCATTTGGAGCGTTTTGAAAGAACTGGCAATGTGTTATATGAAAAAAATACTAGGGAAAAACATGCACAGACTGAGGAAAATCAATTAAACGCACTATTAACAGTTACCGAAAATCGATATATTGGACAACGACCATTTCTCAGCAGGTTGGTGTTATAGATTATCGAAGATGACTGGAATTTTGTCAATGGGCGCAAAACAAAATAAACCAACAAAGAAATTTTGTTCATTTGATTTTATTTACAGATTAGGCCACATTTCACAGAAACGGAAGTGTAAACAGACACAATTTTCATTACTATTCTACCGAAAATCCACATTTTGTAGGATATACTTCTCAAACTAGATGGTCTTTAATTGTTTGGAGAGGTGTTGTCGGTAATCATGTAATTGGACCATATTTTTTTGATCAACGAGTGACAGGGGAAGTATACTTAGACTTTTCGCAAAACCATCTACCTGATTTGTTGCGTCAAGTGCCACAGGATACGCAACAAGAAATGTGGTTTCTTCATGATGGGGCCCCAGTACATCATACAGGTCCGATCATAATTTTTTTAAATGCTAGATATCCAGATTGGGAGGAGAGGTCCTGTTGCTTGGCCTGCTAGATCCCCAGATCTTACTAAAATGGACTTTAGCATACGGGGGTACGTCAAAGAGCAGGTTTATAAAATATCGCCTACAACAAAGGAAGACATGAAGATTAGGATTAGAAACTGTTTTCAAAACATTAGTGTTGAAATGTGTAGAAATTTAAGCAGCGAATTTGAGAGACGTATTGCATTGTGTATTCAAGAAAGAGGCGGACATTTCGAACAACTTATTATGTAGTACGTATTTGACGTCTTTCTAATACCTTTATCTGTATAATTAGTTACAGGTTTAGTGACATTAGAGGTGTTAAGTTTATGATTAGGATTAGGACATAATTTGTTAAAGCAAAAAAATATTGACTTTACTTTAAGTTCGTTTAATAAAATAATTATTTATATGGGGTTCAAGAAATTGTAATATTTCGATCTGAAGTGCTCGATTTTTTTTGTTTCGCCACGCCCCGCCGTCACGGCCAACTAACAACAAAACTTGAAAGCCGTATAGCCTTTTACAATAAAAAATGTTAAATTGTCATTATTTCAAAACTACAATTTTTGGAATATACACTCTTATCAAAGTCACCCTTATTTTTAATGCTAAATAAGATAGAATTAAAAAATAGGGGTTTCCATTAAAAAAATGACTTTATAGGTTTTTGAATCTACTTTTTATTGTTCATTTTTGATCACCCTGTATGAATGTATTACAAAAATATCAATACAGCCCATTAGAGTAGGTCCCCATTTCCAAGGAAACCAACTATAACTAATTGATAAAGGCTTCGTTTAGAAAAGATTTCCACCTATGTTTTGGCTCAAACGTCATTTTTGACAAAAATTTGAAATTTGTCAAAAACGGTTAGACTTAGGTATAGGACATTATACATAAAATGTGTCTAAAATTGTATGTAGAATCTAAATATGTAATAATACATAGGGTTTTCTATTTTAAAAAAAATTTAAAATTACTTCTAAGCTTTTATGATCTACCCTGTATAATTAAAAATATTTTTGGAATATGCACCAGAACATATTTTACAACTTTTGTATTTAATTTTTTTTTGTATCTCTTTAAATAAAGGAGATATGGAACTTTGTCACATAATGCGCCACCCTGTATATACATACATTAGACCTAAAAATGAAATACTTAAATTGACATAAATTGCACTAATCCTAATGCTAATACTGATACAAGCTGTATTTCGTACAATGCAACTACTTTTGAAAAGTGAAACTGTCATCAAATGCCAAAAACAACATTCTATCAGTGTTACATAATTATATCTGAGATACTACATTTTAAATATCCACATCTGACTGTAAGTGCCGTGAGAAATCTTATTTTATGTTAGACGGCGCCAAATATTTACAGTAAAAGATTAATTAATAAAAAAAATATGCCCGCGGCATAAATTTTATAGCAATGTTGCTAACGGAAAACATTTTTTTCTAGATCTAATCGTGATTATGTGACTTTAAAATATACATAAAACTTGACAAAAAAATTACAGTCATTAAATCAGTAGCAACGCAAACAAATATAAAATGTAAGAGAAGTTAAATTTAAGAGAGTTAAACAAACATTATCTATGAGGTGTGCGTGATTTTATTTTAATTAGTTCACATTACATTAACTTACACTTCTGTAATGACAGTAATTAATCGCTTATGACTTTGTTTATGCATATTTATGAATATTTTGAAAGATGTAATTAGATCAATTACATATTATTAGATCAAAATGGTAAATAATGTGTACAACGTAATGGTAAACCAGAGAAAATTCTGCAACCATTGCCTAACGATTTATAATAATAATACATCGATACATAACACATAAATAGTAAGTAAAAGTTTACATTTTCATATTTATTTACACAATTTGTTGAAAAGTTCGTATTTTCAGAGCCTAAAGTTGGGGCGCGCGGTAAAATTTCGGTTAGTACTATTTAACCCTTTAACGCCCCCTGGTAGCAATATATATCAGGCGCTGTTAAGGCCTATACTGCTGTGACCGGTCATGCGATTCTGGTTCTAATGAACCTTAGTCGTCAACTAGATTGTTCCCCGGTAAGTATTGATACCAAGCGTGCATATTGCTCGTTAGCGTATGAACCACGTGGTAGGATAATTTACAATGTGCATTATGGATACCGACGGTAAATAATTTTGTGGTGTTTAGTTATTTTGATGTAAAATATATTTGTGTTGAATTTAGTTTAAAGTGTTATTCACTAGGTAGTAAATTATGCATATGTTTGCTATCTATTCTATTAAGTATTACATTTGATCACTCCAAAAGCTAGAAAAATTAAAAATTGTTCTGTACTAGGCATAACCTAGCAATCAACAATAATTGTTCTTCCGTAAGAACAATGTAATTTTCGTTGATAGAATTTATTTTATTACTGAAAGAAGTACAAAACAGCTGTCAACACGTTATTGCAAGTATTTTAATATATGGTTATTGCGCTAGGAAAATATTTCAAAATTACCGCAGAAAACGTCGAATGTTACATCGAACTTCTCCTTTTTTCAGTATGTCGTTCAGAAATCGATCGCTAACTCAAGCTTAGTTGGAGAAATGGTAGTAACCTTAGTGATGAAGATTATTGTGCTTCGAATTTGAGATGATGATGCTGAAGACGATTTGCTTTGAAAGCTCATCTTTATCGTCAGCATTGTCAGGTATTGATTGTCAACCTATTAGTTCATCCAGTATGGGATTGAGAAGGATGCTTCAAAAGCTACCCACAAAATGCGGATAGTAACAGTGAGGAAGTTTGTGATGACTCAGATGCAGACCCAGATTTCGATCCAAACGATATGAATGGTCCACAAACAAACTTGGTTGTTCATAATAATGAACTGTCTTCTGAGGACGAAGAGGAAGAGGATGTAGTTTCAGAGGATGAAGTTTCACCACATGAAAATTTTCATGGTCAAGAAAATACTCAGCCACTGATGTTTCAATCGTATCATTTTGCTGAGTCCTCACGAGTGAACGTTGTAGTCGATTCGTGTAAACCTATCGATTATTTCAAGATTTATTTTAACAAAATATCTGTGAAATGATAGTTGGTGAATCAAATATCTATGCTAGTCAAAAAACACTCAGTTAGGATTAAGTGCAGAAGAACTTGATGCATTTCTAGGTATACTAATAGTGATGGGTTTTCACAGCCTACACTGAGATCATATTGGTCTACAAATGAGAATTTTCACGTCGAACGTGTTACGAAGATATTTACTCTAAAAGATTTTTAAAATTCTTAGGTACTTGCATCTAAACAACAATGAAACAATGCCACAACGAAAACTCTTAACTTCGATAAGTTGTACAAACTTAGGCCATTGTTAACTCATCTTACTAACCTGTTCCAAACCACTTTTACACCTTACAGACATTTATCCATCGACGAAAGTATGTGTGCTTTCAAAGGGCGTACGTCCATGAAACAATATATGGGCTTTGGCATGCGCGACACCAGGATATCTACTCAACTTTCAGATTTATCAAGGCAAGGCGGAATCAACCGGTGATATGTTGGGCGAACGTGTTGTGCTTCAACTATCCGAAAAATTTCAAAATCGTGATTGTCTGTATTTTGATAATTTCTTTACCACCATCTCTTATGCAGAAACTGTTAGACAGAGGTCTTTTGGTTGTGGTACTATTAGGCAACATAGAAAGAATTTTCCAAGCACTTGTTAAGCACTGATAAGGATCTTTGCAGCCAATCAGATTCTATTGCTTCAGGTAATATATCGGTTACAAATGGAAGGATCTAAAATGCGTAGCTCTTGCTAGTAATAAACACGACTATAGAGAAAAACACAGGTTTTACGAACCAATAAAACAGGACAAAGATATGTAACGTGCCCAGAATCTATTCGGAATACAATAGATATATCAGTAGACCTTTTGACCAATATAATGCAAACTACTCAATTGCGTGGAAATCTAGACGTTGGTGGATTAAAATACTTTACTACTTAGTAGATGCATCTATAGTCAACAGCTATATACTCTATAAAGAAACCTTAAATAAAACAAATACAAGTGCTAAACCTCTAACTGCTTTATAGTTTCGAGGTGAACTGGCAAATGAACTAATTGGAACATTTACCCAAAGAAAAACCTGCGCAACAGAAGCCATCTACTTTGAATGTCGGTGCACATCTTCCCATCAAGACCTACGTCGTTGTGTGCTCTGCAGTTATTGAAACACAAGCAAAAGTCGGTGTAATATAATATGTCAAGTGTAATGTTGCCTATGTAAAGATTGCTTTGCACCATATCATTTAAAATGATGTGAAATTTTAATTCATAAATGTTTTTTTTATAAATTTTTTCTTTTACAATTATATTTTTTTGTACAATACAACAGAGAATTTATTTATTTGTTAAGGTAGCTATATTTACCAGTGCTCACTAAAGGTTGGTCATTGATGATAGTGGTCAATGGTAGCTATGTCTACCATCTTTTACAGCTTAAACGGCCATTCCTAGATTTTTTTAAACATTTTTTTACGTATTCTGTCCCTATTAATAACATTCACTACTAAAAAATAAATATTTCTACCAAAAATAGTTCTGCGCCTTAAAGGGTTAAGTATCTAACATAAATATGGATTTGACTGATACGACTGTAAAAGCATAACTTTTATTTGTTGCCCATTAAGGCCATAAGTTTAACCGTTTCCCCAACGAAATTGGCACATAAATAAAATTTTTAAAGCATCTTCCACAGCAAATGATGGCCAACGCACTAAAACCATAAAATTTCAATATTACCCATGGATGCAATGCAATTGGCCAATTTTGCAACAATATTGCTAAATTCGGCTGACCAACCTCGTAAAACGACAATATCGTAAAGTGGGTTGGCGTTGACATCGGTGGCTATCTTTGATCACAGCTTCATATTTTTATTCCGGAGAGCGCATGGTCTAAGTTTGAAAACTTAGGATTGGCAACACAGCATCACCCATCCTTCCAACGTTGTGGAGCGTGGATTTCGTTGATATCGACACATCTACTTGTGTGTGACGCCTTCGTTTCGCTGCACGAGCACTTTCAACCGCAGACGAACTTTTTGCGCATAAAGGTATGTACGTGACCTATATATTTTACATTACATATATTATAAAGAGCGCTTTATGTAGGAATCGTGGGCGGGTTTGCTAATGTTTATGTCAAATACAAAAATACGTAATTTGTATATTGTGTTGTGGAGTATCATTGTGGAGCAAGATCAAAGGTCAAAGTCCCAAACTGATCAAAAATGTATCTGTTTCAGATGGTACGGGATTATAAATGCATCTCCGATACTAGAACTACAAAAATTATACCCAAGTGCAACAGGTGGAAGCTCTCCAGAAGGCGACTGAAACAAGATTGTCCATGAGGACTGCATTTGAACAATATAAAATACCTTTTGGTACGCTTAATAATAAATTCCATGAACCCAACATTAAAGTTGTTGGAGAGCAAACGACATTCTCCGAAATCGAAGCCATCACAAAATGCGCCGATTGGGGTTTTCCGCTTTCTACGTTGAAACTAAGCATGTTTACAAAAGCCTATTTGAATAAGGATGGGCGACATATTCGACGTCTTGAGAACAATCTTCCGGGAAAGGACTGAGCTAGGAATCTATTGAAGCGCCAGAAAGATGTCGCACAGCGTGTATTAGTGCTCATAAACAAAGCACGGGCAAGTGTTGGCAGCAACACCATCAACCAGTATTTTAATAACTTAAGTGACACGCTGAAAGGCGTATCTCCCCAATATATATTTAACTGCGATGAGACCAATGCCAGTGATGAACAAAGAAAGGGTAAGGATTTTTATAAGAGTGGCGTAAAATATCCTGACAAAATTATTAACCATTCAAAAAGTGTAAACACCATCATCATCTGCGGCTGAGCTGATGGGACCCTATTGCCCCCATACCTTATTTACAAAAGCGACGATCTCTATAATACTTGGCAAGAAAAATGGGACCATAGGATATCCGTGCTGTAGTAAATCAAGTCATTCAAGATACAGGTTCAATCGCACATCACATGATTAGATGGATGCAAGTATGTTTCAGGACCAGTTAGAGTGCAGCTCCTACCCCACGCTAAAAAGCTGGAGGGCAAAAACTTTTCATTCGACACACATTTGCCAGCACCTTTGCGTGAAATTTTTCAAACTCATGAAAACGGCTTGGAGGGCGATTCTAAAGAATTAAAGGATGAGACACATTCGTCAAAGAGGACTAACAAAGACTGTTGCAGACGCTCCTTAGGGAAACACTTAAAAAATTGACTCAAACGAAACATAAATCCGGTGACGCAGAAATTTCAAGCATCAAACGGAATTTAATCAATGGAAACTATAGGAATTTATCCTCTGAATGTGCAAAAGGTGCTTCAGAAAATTCACAGCAACAGTAGTGCGTGACGTACTGACCCAGTTCTTTTTCCCGCAGGAAAAAGAGACGGCTGAAAAAAGATGATTAGGACATCGTTCAAAAAACTATAACTGAAAAATGACGTATATTTGGAACATCTAACACCACACACGTTCGCCTTAGTGCCTTAGTTGTTTCGACTGGCAGAGAACGATACACAACAGTGCCAATAAATGGTATTGTGGTCATTCTGCCACAGCAATCAAATGTAAGTGCTGCAATTGTTGACATGCAATATCAGCTTCTAAACAGAGTAGATGTTTTCGAGGTTTCTGTTCTACTGTTTTTTGTAATAAACATTTTAAAGTTGTGTTCGTATACCCAAGTTGTATCACATTTGACCCCTAACATACCTGATCAAAACCCCACGACACAAAGCTTGACACAAAAATGGCTGGACCGATTTGCAAATGGAGCAAAAACGATCAGTTTAGATATCAAATACTGTTTCCCCAACGAAATTGTAAATAAAATTGTTAAGTATAAAGTTCGTGTGTACTAAAGTGTTGTAAGATATAATGTACCTTGACAGGTAATAGGACGAGTAGGACTGATAATGCTACAAAAAGCCTACGGAGACCCTTCTCTCTAGAAACACGAGAATGGTATTCAGCAGTCTCAAAGAAGTTGAAGATGCACCTCCTAGTGGACGCCCTTCGACATCGATTACCAATGAAAACGTAGAAAAAGTTATGAAACCGTGCCCGAAAATCGCAATGCACGTATCAGACCTGGATTTCGTTCAAAAATAGATCTGAAAGGAAATGACCCAGGAGATGGTTTCAAAGGTAACAACTAATCCTACCATGATAAAACGCAAACATGGCTTTGTTATTATGACGTCGAAACTACCCAAAAATCATCGGAGTGGCACTTATAAATGAACCAAAACTCAAGAAAGCGCGCCAAAGTTATAAAAAATCAAGGTTATGCTCACAGTTTTCTTTGATTATTGAGGCGTGGTTCATTAAGTGTACATACCAAGGGGTCCAATAGTCAACAAAAAGCATTACCTGGCCGTAATCAGGCTGTGCGTAAAATTACGGAAAAACAACTCTTGGATTTTGAACGCTCCCTCTCACAAAGCAAGCTTTGTGGATGACTGTTTGATAAAACACGCAGTAAATACCATCCAACAAGCACAGTATTCTCGGGATATGGGTGATTTCCCGTTTCCCAAAACTTAATTTACCGCTTCGTGGAAAGGCGATAAAATAATTGTACTCTAAAATTAACAAAAAACTGTTTTATTTACGTATTCCCGGAACTATTTGATTATACTGTATATGCCGAAACAAGATATTACAAAATCCATTCAACTATGGATGGCGCAATCAACAACGAAGCGTAAACGGTAAGCACAAAAACTGTATAGTATGTATGTTCTAATGGTTTGAATTTTTGTTATACAGGATGTCCCTAAAATGTGTGGACATCACTTAACCACAGATTCCTAGTTCGAAAATAAGACGATTTAACTAAACTTACCTATATGCAATTACGCTTCGTTTCGCTAGTATTCTCCTTCAAAGTTCTTTCAAGAAAAAGTTATTTTATCCATAACGACAGAGCGCTTTGATCGATTTGGATAATATTCGGCATTGTATTGCTTACAGATGTAGGCCATCTTTTAAGATGATATTAGTTATTATCAGTGGACCATTAGTGTACGAGGGTAACCCGGCATAAACTAGTCAAAAACTTTTTAATGGTAAGGACAATAACTTTCAAAAAAATAGTTTCAGAAAGAGACGTGCAATAGTAATTTTTTTTGTTACTTTTTAATTAATGATATCTGTTAAGGTTTAGATACAAAAAAATAAAATCTGAGGGACCGCGCACTGCATTTCTTAACCCTCGAGCAGTCGCGTGGGTAATAATAACACCATTGATCGCGTGGATGACAATGGTCATCCATCAATCATTTTCGAGTTTATTAATTTTATTTCTATTACAATATGTAATTTAATGAATTGCACACATTTACTAAATGATTTTCAAGTCTCAATTTCAAAATTATTACTGAAAAGGGCAAATAAAGTGTTTACAACGCATTTATGATACATTAGTACCATATTATGAATAAATACAACAAATAATTTATTCAAAGATGGCAGAATTTTCAGTTTAATTTCAAACTAAAAAATGTCTCACAGTTCTTCTTCATAAACCAAAATGCAAATAACGTAAAATTATAAATTACTTATGAAATATTTAAGAGAATATTATACTTCAGCTGTATTATTCATTTGTGTGCTAAAGCTTCCTAAATTTCTTTACTTTTATAATTTTGTGTTCACCAAAGCGTATCACCCAGGGGGTAGTAATTAGTCATAGAGAGTAACCAAGGTTGTAGGAAACTAACCAATTTCAACGTAATTGCGAGGTAAATATATTAATCGCCCAAATTGATAAAAGGTGCGTTCATTGATAACCTTCAGGCTACCATAATTCTTAAAATCAACTGGGAAATTTCTTTTTTGTTTCTTTACATAGCTAGCCGAAGTTTAACGATTAAACACGAATCACATCGAGAGACTAACAAAAGTTGGGATTTTCAACCAGAGTGTTACGTGCAAATTAGCAAGCTCCTAACCCTGAATTAGAAGAAAAGGAAGTAGTTTGTTTCGGATTATGATTGAAAGAATTATAACATCCACAACATAGTCGCGTGGATGATAGTTGTCACAAACTTAAATTTATTGCCTTATTATAGCACCACATACAATGTTGAAGGTTAAAATATTACTACACCCACAAATGTAATGTAGCAGTCTGGTATTCTAATAAGTAACTGACGATATGATATTTATTAGTGACAAGTAAGTGTACTTTTAATCAGAATAGTTATTGTTTATCAACTGTGAAGTGTATCAAATTGTTGTTGGTGTTAGCTAGTGATTTTTAGCAGTTAATATTCTTCGGTATTCCGTAATAATGGCTGTAAACTACACTTACGCTGAGCAAATGAATATGTCGGTGGTTTTAGGATATTGCGAAGGAAATTGTCGCAGAAGCGCTAAAGCATACAACGATAGGTTTCCAAATCGTCGCGTGCCCTATCATAAAACTTTTGCAAACATTGAAAGAAGTCTTCGCGAAACGGGAAAATTTGCACCCCCAGGGGAGGAAGAAATTCTGGAAATAGTAAAAGAAAATCCAGAAGTAAATAGTCGATGCTTAGCATTGCAAACAGGCGTTTCAATGAATCTTGCTCATAGAGTTCTTAGTTCTTAGTTGCTATATCCTTACCATGTACAATACGTCCAGGAGCTTTTGCCAGCTGACACCATCGCGCGTCTTGAGTTTTGTAGGTTCATTCCAGAATGAAGAGCTGAAGGTGTCAATTTTCATAATTCAAAATTCTCTTGACTGATGCGGTGTGCTTCACAAGGAGGGGTCATTTTACCATATCGTTTAAATGGAGAGAATTATTTAGATTTCCTTATAAATACCTTACCCGATTGGAACACTTGCCGTTAGATCTTAGACGCGGAATTTGGTTTCTACACGTTCGGAATCATCTTTATGTGCAGTTTCCTAACAAATGGATAGGCAGAGGAACTGACGCTCCTGCAAAATGGGCACATCGTTCTCCAAATTTAAATATTTGCGATTCTTTTCTGTGGGGAGCTCTAAAGAGCAAAGTGTATTATCGTTCTATAAACACACAGGATGAACTTTGGGCCAGAATACAAAACGCTTTACAGTCGATTAGGAATGATGCAGAAATGTTACAACCAGTACAGTTCAATTTTTTGCGTCGAATCAACCTTTGCATCCAGGGAAGATGGTGGTCATACTGATCATTTACTGTAGATCTAATAACATACTTATCACTAGTAAATATCATAACAAACTGCCTTATCGTCATTTATTTCTTAGAATACCAGACTGCTAGATTACATTTGTTATAAGAAATGCAGTGCGGGGTCCCACAGATTTTATTTTTTTATGTGTGAACCTTAACAGCTATCATCAATTCGCAAGTAACAAAACAAATTATTATTGAGTGTCTCTTTCTGAAACTATTTTTTTAAAGTTATTGGCCTTAACATTAAAAGGTTTTTTACTGGTTTATGCCGGGTTACCGGTGTTTCGTACACTAATGGTCCACTGATAATAACTAATATCATATTAAAAGATTACCTACAAGGAGTACAACACCAAATATTATCCAAATCAATTAAAGCGTTCTGTTGTTATGGATAAACTGGCTTTTTCTTGGAAGAAGAATACTGGCTAAACGAAACGAAACGAAAGGTAAGTTTAGTTAAATCGTCTTATTTTCGAACCAAGAATCTGTGGATAAGTGATGTCCACACACTTTAGGAACACCTTGTATAGAGCCCAAGAAGTTTAGAATAGAACAGCTGCCTATAAAAAACATTCATTTGTTAGAACAATAATATGTGTTCCCCTTTTTTTTTGTATTCATTAACAAAATGTTTATACAATGTTCAAAACATCGTTTTGTTATTCTTTAAAAGTATGCGATGACAAATATTGAAAAACAGAAAGGAGAGATCTGAAAAAATACATGCGAATGATGATGATCTGCTCTTTTTCAAAGCTTACTTCCCCATGTGCACAAAATACCATATTCTGGTTATTATTTGTATTACCGTGTATCTATTTAGTAGTTAGTGTTGATTTTATTTATGTTCGTTTTTTATATGATCATTAACATTTGAAAATGTAAACTTTCACCATTATTACACATAATAAAATACTTATCTTTTTTGGTTTTATTTTTAATGGTGTATTTTGAATTATACAATCTAAACGTTTCGATAACACTTACAGTTATCTACGTCAGTAGTAATATCTGTTAAAATTGTTAAAGATGTACACAACTTAGTCAAAGTTGAAAAATTAAAACATAAACATCAGCCTGCTATTAATATTGCAGTTTGAGAAACGTATGAAGTCAATTATAGAATTAAATTTTAGTAAGAAATAACTAGGTCATTAAAAATTAAATATTGTTAAACTGTCTTAAAGATGACAAAACACATTTAACAAAATTTAATCAAGTTATGATGTAAGTGTAAAGTTGTGAAAAACTTCAATTTCAAAATGACAGAAGCATTCACAAATATAAACATGACATCAAATAAAGTAATCCAGTTAAATCTAACAAAGCGATATCTTCATCAATAAGTGCAAGTGATATTAACAATGAAAATCATAATGCAGAACGTTTTTGACATTTATTTAATTTAGTCTTAATCTCAACTACTTATGTTAAATTATAGTGCTGTGGTAGTTTAACATATAATTGGTAAAGCATTTGATTCAAGGTCTAGGAAGAATATTTAATTTTTGGTGGCCTAGATACCTTTACTAGAATTTAATTCTATGGTTGGCTTTTTACGTTTCTCAAACTGCAATATTAATATAATGTATGTTTTAAAAAATTTAATAAATAAATAAATGGGTGTGAATGTTCCCATAACAAATCGTTAAACTAACCAGAGATACAAAACACTCAATATAGATAATGCCGTTGTCCCAGTCGGTAAATTAAAGTAGGCCGATTCAATCTTTTGATTTGTTTAATTACCACAAATTTCTGTTTGGTTATTTCCACTTAACACAAATATAGTAACTGCAATGTAACAATAATAAAAATTATCTCGGACGGCAAGTTATTTTTTATGCTCGGAATAACTAAATCGAGAATACAATAAAAAATTCACCACAATGTCAAAATAAAAAAATATACAAACTATGTTTATTAAATATTTAAATTTAGAATTATATACAATATATCTTAAAAACTAGTTGTAATAGCCTTAAATTACTAAATTATTTGGATATAAATACCTGTTCGAAACTTTTGTACACAACTTTTTAATAATATCTGTTATCTAAACAAATACGGAAATGTAAACCAAAGGTGATGTAATCTTTGCACCAATATTGCGCAATATCTCGTAATAGCAATGCTATACGTTGCAAACCACCAAAGTTGAATTTTACTTCTTATAAATTTATCTTCATGAAATTTTGAACAATCTAATGTTTATTGCGTTCTATCGAAAGTTCAAATAAAAATTGTGATCTAAATTTAGATCTGAATTACTTGCAAAATTGTAATCATAAGCATCAAAGATGCCAAAAGTAAAAGTGTAAAAGTAGTAAACATAAAAGTAAAAATTCCTACAAAAACCAACTGTTTCAAATTTTAATATAATACGAATTAAATGTACCTTACCATTAAATCAATGGCACTTTTCACAAAATTTAGGTCGAAACCCAAAAATGGCTTCCTGCATAAACAGAATACATCAAGAAATGAATAAAAGGACGCTTAGGATGTTAGATGATATAGAAGTGCGCGAAAAAACGTGCGCAAAGAATAAGTGCAGAAAAAATATGGAATATAAACTCCTAAGAAGATATGTACTTAACACCTTAACTGAGTTACATGCCGCCGGCGATATGTAAGGCACTTGTTCGTTTTACGGTAGTCGTTTACAGCAAAATGTTACTGAGGTGCGAAAGCTATAAAAACGTTATCTTTTGGTCGATTTTAATTTTTCGAACAGCTTTCTAATCAGTATTATTTCTAGAATTGCCTACAACGTTATATCAATTACATATCCCCGGAGATATGTGCCGCACACGATTAATATAAATTAATTTATGTGCCATACATATCCCCCGCGACCTGTATCAACAAGCAACAACTTGTTGTAAATCTTATGCAATGATGCATTTATAGTCACCACACAATTTAGTCACTCGGTAGCCACTACCCAGTAACCATGTCGTCTCGCGCCGGAAAAATTTTAAAATTAGCTGTGCAAACAATTCAAGAAGAAGAGAAGGTGGAATCCGAAGCTTCTTCGGACCCGGCAAATAGAAATAATTCTTCTCGAAACAATTGTATTTTTCCGGGATCTTCAAGCATAAGTAAAAAGCCACCTATTCAAAACGATTTTGTGAGTGATAGTGAATCGGATCCGTTTAGCAGCGACGATTCTGTAAAAGACAAAACATACCAATTGTCATCAAGTGATGAAAGTAGTGACATAGAGGAAGAAATATCAAAAATATTGTTAGATAGTGACTTTACTGATACGAATATCGACATCTCCAGTGGTACTACATCGCCTAGTAATACTGAAAGTGACTCGTGGGAAGACATATTAAGTCATTCCATGAATTTTGATCTCTTTGATGAACAGTGCACGCTTGATCCTGAAGTCAATAGTTTGACAGTGAAGAAACCCATAGACATTTTTAATCAGTTTATAAATGATGAAGTAATTAATTTAATTGTAAATGAAACAAATCTCTATGCCAGCCAGCAGCTTAACAAACGTTATTCGAATAAATCGCGAGTGCCCAAACAAGCCAGGATATTGCCTCCCGTGCTTTAATCAAGCACATACGTAAAAATTGCTTACTTTTTATTCTGTTTAACAATGTATTTTTCGATTAAAATTCTCCCAAAACAGTTGTCCCATTCTTGTGCGGTTTTGATTCTCAGTGAAATCTCCTGAGTGAACCTGGTGTGGATTGAAGTATGTTTTTATAGATCTTTGCACCAAAACTATCGTCCAATTGATGAAACTTCGTACAGATGAACCTAAGTCACAAATTGTCTACATATCTACGGGGATATGTATCGCTTAAAAATAATTACTCCCTACTGTACCCCGGCGGTATGTATCGCAGTCAACAACAAGGTACTCATTTTTGCTCCCGCAGAGACGGTGTTAAGTTACACCAAAATGCAAATTAAGTTGCCTACCATAACTTATAATTCATTAATAATTAAAAACATTTTTTTTTTATATTTACAACTAAATAACCGAAGAACGTAAATTACGGTATATATTAATACAACTAAAAATGGGTTGTTACATTAATAGCAGGCTGATGTTTATGTTTTAATTTTTCAACTTTGACAAAATTGTTTACAACATCTTTAACAATTTTTAACAGATATTACTACTGACGAAGATAACTGTAAGTGTTATCGAAACGTTTAGATCGTATAATTTAAACTACGCCATTAAAAAACCGAAAAAAGATAAGTATTTTATTATCATTAACATTTATTTTATACTAGATTAAAGTTTGTACTTTTCCTGTTTATATCAATAAATGAAAATGAAATTTTAGTTACGCAATTTATTGTTGCCAACAGTTTTTCTTCAGGCAATATGGGTTGCCTGTGCCAGTTACACCATGTCTTAGTAATTTTGCTATCTATTGTTTGCAAAATGTAGTTGATAGTGGTATTACTGATTCTAGTATATTGGAGAAAGCGCTCCTTGTCGCCTCTCAACTCCGTGAATAGGTGACGGTATTCGCCATACATTCCACTGTTTTGATTTAGAGGATGGATGCCACTCTTTTTTTTCTTTAGTTTAAAAAATGGGCTTTCCAACAAAAACAACTCATCTGAAGACGACATGCTGCTAAGTTTTAAACACTAATACTAAATGTATCGACGGAAAAAAAAGAAGCTCCTTCAGCCACAATCATGGATTCCCAACATACATACATAATGTATATATGCATGGTGGGATTAAGGATGGGTGTGGTCAGGATAGGATCGGGAGGAACGGAGTTAGGGTTCTGAGGGGCAAAAATGCACATGGTGTGCATATACGCAGTGACCATGCCGCTACATATGTATGAGGAAAACCTCACACAAGGTGGACAGTAACGGGAATCGAACCTATTACCTCCCGAATGCTAAGCAGGTTGTGTCACCACTACGTTACCAGCTTGGTATCTGTATCGGCTGCCGACATCCGCTTTTATTATGTTCACGGGCGCTGCTTCCAGGCGCCCACTTTCAATGCCGTTAACCAGCACGCAGGCAACCTGCTCTCTATCTATTCGCACCCTTAGGAAACTCCTACCAGGCAAGATGTGCGGCAACGGTGGTCTCCCACAATACAACATTGACTCATAATACTTACAGAAAAAATATACACGGTATTATTAAAGACATTGAAACCAAGCGAAAAAGAAAAGTGTGTTGTCAGCGACAATTAAGAAAACATTGTCATTTAATTTTCAAAAGGCAGGTTCCAGCTAGCGGAACTGATGGATCTCATAATTTGTTCGACGTTGATTAAAACAATATAAAAGTAGAGAAAAAGTGAAATCGACCATAAATACAAAATTTCCAGGAATTTACTCTCAAATAATTCTAAACGCTGTGTATAGAAGTACCTCTATTTTTGTTATCCTGTTTAATGCTTTTATTATATTATTTTTATGCATGTCCCTTATTTTATATCAAAGATTGCAGAGCAATTGAGAATCATCAGTGTAGGCCCAGATATTCTGTTTAGCTACCAGAGTAATAAAAAGGATCATAAATTATTGGTTTATGGCTTGACCAGAATCCTTCGTACAAATGTGACAGCTGCTTAGAATTCTGAAATTTGAGAAGAACGCTAGGTTAGAACTGTTAGAATTAATACTCTATGTTAATTAGACATTTAAAGTAAATGTACACTATAATTTGCAATCTACCAACTGTTTTAAGTTAAACCAATAAAAAAAGAACAAGAAAAATGTTTAATTTAGGGCGATTATATTTAAATTCTATATTTCTAATATAAAACAAAGAGTTGATTCTAAATTAATTAAGCTAAAAACTAACGAACTGAAGATAAACTTGAAAAGTCTAAGATATATTGTTATACCACCCAAAGGCAGGAATTTTTGTCTTATTAGTTCGCAATTTATTGCAGAAAACTTTCGTGATTATTAAAGTAGATAATTATGTATAATTATTTATTCAAATAGGTAAGTGATTAATCCCGGCTGTTTTTATTCGTGAAACGGTTTTTTTTGTGTTTTTAGTAAAATATGTCATCTGCGCGCTTCCACGACTAATTATTTCTTTTTTCAAAAATAACCTGACAAGGCTAATGTAAAAGCTGCAGACAATTAAGGAAAAAGTAGAAAAGAAAGAATAATTAACATCACTTCTCTTAATAACCATTTCATAGTTAATGACTATTCTCCTTATTTATTAAATAAAGATTAAATTCTTAAAAGTGTATTAAGGTACATTTACCCTCATATTTACGCCGTGGTGGTTCCATTTAAGACACAAGAGGCATTCTGCACTGTTACTGGTGTGATAATAATGCATATGAAAGTAGGAAGTCTTGTTTGCGTTCAATCTAAACGTAACACGATTTTGCTGTTTTGCAAGTAAACGATACTTTTTAATTTTTTGCTCGAGTGATGTTTTGCTTATAACAATAACACCAGTGCAAACAAGAGTTTTGAGTAATGATCTAACTGGACGAACGTGTCAAATAAAAGGTATTCTGTTCTAAATTTCACCTGTCACCGTTACTGCAGGTGTTTTCGAAATTTCATGCTGAGAGGATGTCTGATGTAATTTATTACTGAGATGAGTGTACCCCTATCCTTCATAGCTGAAAAAAACACCTGTCTATATATCTCTCTTTTTCATGTTAGAAAAATGACAACCACCAAATTAAATACAATATTAACGTGTTAAGTGAAATACATTAACGAAATTAGAAAGTGAAAGCTTTAAAAATTAAAACTGCCAATTGATCTGTTTTGTACAATGACTAATAAGAAAAAGTGACTAATCCGATGAGTGAGTTCAATATTAAGTTTCAATTCTAACCCTTAATCGCCCTAATCTTTAACACACACACGTTTTGTTTCTGTTTGGTTACACAAAGACTTATGATGTATATCCTTCCTGTTTGGTAATTAACATTTTCAATACTATTAATTCAAGTTACTATTTAATGGTTGTTATGTAACCTAATCCACATCACCTAACCTCATTTTAAGACTTCAAGTGGTAAGTACAATGTGTGATTCATCACCGGAAGTCTTAACAACGATATCAAATGAAGCCAGTTTTCTTCAGTAACATACAAGCAGTGATATAACAGAATAAAAGCATTTCATGTTCGTAACGACATCCCTTATTATTTAAGAAAAAATACAACCATTTGCAAATGTTGTAGGACACAGATTCACTAATAAAGCAATGCTTAAATTTTTGACAAGGGGTTGGTGGAGTTATAAATATAACCTATTTCTATGTACCCCTAAAGAAGAAATCTAGAAGCGTTTGGAGATATCGCAATTGATTCTCTGCTTCTAATCTACTGGTTATTACAACAGACCTCACAGAACATCATCTGGTTCTTGATTTAAGATAGGGTTTCTCTTTGGTTATATTGCATTTTACAACTGATCTACACTTCGTCATTTACATTTTTATTTCAATATAAAGGCTCAATATTAGTAACACCCCACATTTCAATTGATACATTAGCATTGTGAAGGAATTATGAAACCAAAAAGATTGATTTCTAAATTTAGATAGAAATTCATAAAACAAACTTTTTGTGGTACTAGGCTCATCATTAATCATACCCGACATGAGCTCACGAAATCATGTACCGCTATCAATGTCACTATCAGTTACTTGCTGTAGAATCTTAATTTGCTATGGGAAAAATGTATGCAGTTTAGAATTTTTCGCCGATCGATTTAAAAGCCAGCTTACACAACGTAGTGATTAGCAGCAAACCGTCCTTGTAATTTTTATGGATGGAAATGTGATTCGACCTAAGGAATTAGGACTAAGGGGAAATTTTGCACAGTGGTTAAGGAACGAAAATCTCCGCATAGATTCTGGATGTGTTTCAGCCGCCATCTTGAAAAAGCGGCATTATCGGTTGATAACTTCAACCGTGAACATTAAAAAGCAAAGCCCAATAGTGTTCTTTATTAAAAGTTGAACGTTTTTTATATTTACACTTTTTCTATGGGACGAACAATTAAAAAGTTAATATTTTTGCGTAATAGGATCATTGTATTTTTCTCTCTAACAGCCGAATTTTCCACTTTTGATGTCCATGTGTAATTTTCTATTTCTGTTGTTTCAGATAACTACTGATTCAAAAAATGCGAATTAGAGAATTGAAGAGGAGAAGATTATCTGGAACGAGCAATGAATCTAATTCAACAAGCAAAGATAGAACGTAAAATGGATATGCGAAAAGTTTCCAGGTGATAACTACTTTAAGTTGACGTGAATTTACAGATTCGAATTGCTTATATAAAGGGGCTATTTATTGTTAGTCATGAGAGTAACTTCATATTCTAACCACATCGTACTAAAACACAGTACTATAATAACTATTGATTGTGATAAAGATGAACTGATGAACTGATGAACTGATGAACTGATGAACTGATGAACTGATGAACTTTAACTGATGAACTGATGAACTGATGAACTGATGAACTGATGAACTGAGAATGATGAACTGATGAATTGATGAACTGATGAACTGATGAACTGATGAACCGATTGAACTTATTTATTACTGTATGGAGCCATATTTATACCATTATCTATGTCCATGTTACAATTTAAAGACTGACTTTTTTGTTTCAATAACTTATTCTATTCAGATGATTGTAATTTGTAATGTTGACCTAGTTGTGACATAAATATGCTTTAGAAATAATACATAATTAATTATTGGAAAAATGATAAATGTATTCTAAATACAAAGATATACACTAGAAATATATAATATTTGAGGTAATTACACAAGAAAGAGTAATATAGCTTCATAAAACAAAGAAAAAAACACTACCATCATCTCCCCAGGCAAGTACAGTGCTGAGATCACAAGCTAAGGGATTAAACTTCCGTAGTGGAGAGACAGCTTGTGTCCCTGATTCTCCCTAAAAATGGACGGCTGGATGTGTGTAATGTTCCTACTCTCGAGTTTCGTGGAAAAGTTTTTTCAATTTCTAAACAACGCTCTGATGAGTGGGGGCATGAAATTGACTTCCATATCGCGAACATAATTGATCATGTGGCAGAATAATGTCTTACCATACGGACTGTTACAAAAAATTTATGCGCATTGCAAAAAAAGAATTTTCAGGTCGACCAGAAGATTCAGCTGCTTCCTCAGCTTTCAAGAAACTTTGTGAATACACCGAAAGTAACGGGAGTATAGTTTGGGAAATAATAATAGAAGTGATAATAACAAGTTAACTTTGGGATCTTACTGGTCAAAAGTAATTAAGATTTGCATTTGATTACAGTAATATTTTCAGTTTCAGTCAGGAGGTTTAAAAGATTGTTAAAGATGTAGTCAAAGAAGAAGTTAGTATTCTTTCAGCTGAATTTTCAAAGTGAAACTTCAGAGCAACGTACAGATGTAATTACTAGATCCAGGATGGTTAACAATATCTTAACAAAGTGGTATTACGTATGACGAACGGATCACTAGTACATTATCGAAACGTTTCCATCAGAATGCTGCACCTGATTTCAAGCAATGGTAAGAAATGGTGCACTAACAGATATAAGTTTATTATGAGTCTGTTAATGGTGAAAGTCTACATTTTCAAAATACGAAGTGATCTCCAATCGTCAACTGAAATAGACTGTTACAGTGATCACTGACATGAAGAGTACGCTCTATATTACTGGTACAAAAGTAATCCTGCTGTGATTGAAGAGTTGCATATCATGAATATCCAAATTATTTTCATTGGTTTCTCTCAAAACTAGTTTGACAGATTAAGATGTATCATATCGTATAGTGGCAAAAAAGAAGTTAGATACATCTTTTCAGCTGGCACCCCTACCTGCAACCAGTGAAACTGCAGAGCAACGTACAGACTGTAATTCCAGATCCAGAAATGGTTGAAAAATAGCTTTGATCTGACAAAGTGGGATTCGTGTATGACAAACGGATCACTCAGACCTGTCCCTATTTCCAAAAAAGCACATCCGAGATCTAATTGACATTTCGTCAGCACACTGATCTTACACTTAGCAACTGGTACAGAAATGGTGCACTAACAGATTTGTTATGTTCTCGTACAGGTAACTGGTCTTGCTGTAATAAAGTCAGGGTATGCTCATACTGAATTGAACACGTACTAGATAACCATCCAATCAGATTATCACATAGATTGGGATGAAACTTTCATTGGTCTAGAAATCGAAGTCTCAAAACTAGTTTGAAGATTAACATGTTCATATTTACTCCAAATCTTCATAAATGTATAACTTTTTACTTGCTTCTCACACAAAAAACGTGTAGTCACAAAAAATGTTCAGCTCTTAATAAAAAGTATTATTTGGATCTTGTTGTTATTTGTTAATGTTTCCTAACATTCTCCCACTATTGTCCAATAACAGTTAAGTAGTTCTGTATTATTTTTAGTGAAAATTAACTGACGTACTTCTAATCATAGTAGTACCAATATTTTAAAATGTCGCTCATTAAAAATATAACACGCATTTTAGCAAAAATAACTTAGAGTCCTAGAACTTTTTTAATTTTTTGTCAGGAAATATTTCTCAGAATAACCCTTATCACCCTTCAGAGAATTTTTGAAAGTTGGTAAAACTAACCATTGTCACGTAGCAGTTTCTTGGCTAACATCACTTGGTCAATATTTGAATGCTTGTTGTTACTTCTAAACTTTCTTTACACTACTAACGGACAAAGCTGATATTTTAGTAATAATTCTCTATATTTATTATTATATTGTCGTAGACTAATAGGATCTATTCACTATTTCGTGCGCAACTCCATTAATTTATTCCTTCAACCACTTTCATTGAATTGCTATTTTCCTTTTTAGGTTGCATCATGTGTATAATTTATCAAGCTAAAGGTATGTAATTATCTCTTTTGTTCTTATGTTAGTTTATTATATTTATAAAGAAAACCCCCAACACCGAAAACCTAATATATAAAGTCTAAATTTGGTATTGAGGATTGCTTAAGTAACGCATTTCAGCTATGAATCTGTCACGAAATCTACCTAGAGTTCAATAGTATCCTTTATTTTTCCATAACATTATATCTGGGAACAAGAGACATTGCTCATGAAAATGTTTTACATTCTACTGGTTAGCAGCGTTGTAGTTAAACCGTCGTATTAGTTTAGTAAAACCAGCTGATCCAGCCTGTGTAACCACAAAACACTAACAGGCACGTTAGTGATTCCCTGAACTGTGCTTACTTTACGGAGTGTATGTGAAGGCATATGCGATTTAATTGCAAGCAAGTATACAGTTGTATATTTGAATAAGTACTGAAAAACTTAAACGAGATCCTTAAATTTTTTTCCTGAAAACACTACCAATCAATTATGACATTTAACAGATTGGTAAAATGCCGTAAATACGACTATTTTTCAGAGAATAATAAAGGAACTACAGCACTGATTTACGTACCACAATTTGTAAGTTGGTGCAGAAAACTGTAACAAATTAATTTGATAAACATCTGTATAAAACTGACTTGTTACCCATACTCGACACACTAATAACAGCAAAAGTGTCGATATCTAGTGGTGTGCTAATACCTCTTAGTGCTTTTATTGTTTATATCAGTACTACCCACTTTTTCGAGAACACGACACCTTGATGCAAGATGTTCGCGTCATAACAAATAAAAATTTTTTGGATGTTAATCGAATATTAAAAAGGTAAGTTTGCACCACGGTCTAACTCAGCAAAATACATTGCTTACGAAACTAGGTTGAGAACTCATTTATTTTTGGGTTGTGAGGGATGCAGATATATGTCCATAGATATAATCATTGAGGCATTTGTTTGTTTTTTCTTGTTGGAGGCCACTAAATTGTATAGGTTTAATAATTAAAATACAACAAAAATTGAGAAAGTTGTACATTAATACCACAGGTAATCTGAATAACACTAAACAGCTGTATTTATTTGTATATTTTAGCATAAAATAACTAAAACGGCATTTCTAGTAGTAAAGCTTTACGATTTAAATAACTCCTAATTCACACAACTATACAAGCCTATAATCTATCTTTACATAAAATTCAAAATGGAATATGATCAACACTGTATATCAATAATGATAATGTCTACTTGAACTAGGTTAACAAACATTACAGTTACTAGATTATGCACTCAAATATTTTTATCTTAGAAAACGTAACCGAAGTCAACTGTTTCTTTTAATTATAACAACAACATTGATTTGTTATTTCCTTAAAACTTACTTTTGCATTTACGTACAAATAAAAGAAATGTAGATCATATAATAATTTTGTCTTCATTGAAGTACAAATAAACGAAATGTATAACATATAATATGATAAGATAATTTTAAATTGTCTTCATTAGCGTACAAACAAGCGAACTGTAGACTAGACTACGAAAGCAGGCATTAAACGGCGAAAACAGATATATCAACAGCATGAGTTATTGATGCAAAACAAAGGTATCTCTGTTTATATCTTGAAATGAAATTGCATTATCATCCATGCCATTTTATGTATTTAATCACCTCATCCACCACGTTTCCTATACCATCCCATTACAACGAACATGGGGATTTTATTAAACCATGGGATTTCCTTAATGTAGGTGCTTACTCTATTAAATATAAAATATACAAAATGTAATTAAAAGTAGTTGCATACCTTGTGAAGGGAAAATACTTAACATACGACATGCATTGAAACGCAGAAGGAACGGAAATGAATTAAATGAGTTCAGTTCTCGTTTGTCCAAGGAACAACAAAAATTGATGTGGCCAAAATAGCCACTGTACGCGGTAGCAACACATACAGGGGTATTCATAATTATGTACACTAAAGAGAAAATATCGACATATACCAACATTTAATTATTGAAACAGAAAGAGATACCAACGCAATGTAAATATATTTACCAATAATAACACAGACTCGAAACTTAAATTAAGGTAACGAGAGCGAAGAATTGGCACGTTACAGCGTCCCACAAACTTGTTGGAAGCTGGAATTTCAGCACATGTACATGTACATCGCTAGTAATTCGTTAGCGCTTATGACATGACCCACCAGGACTACTCGTTAAAGCATGTAATAAGAGTTGCAAGTCAGGGATACACAAAAAAGTTTAGTCTTCACGGTAACGACCGGTCGTGCCACTATAAGATTTGAAGCACTAAAAATGTGCGTTGTCTCGGTGGTTGTCGTTGTTTTGTCAAGGGCAGGAATTCAGGGGTGTGTATTTTGAAATCGATCCGTTGCACTAATATTCATAACGCGCCAATAGGTACCAATAATGAGTACCGATCCTGCAATTAGTGCCTCCAATGATGGTAGAAATCCATTAGGATATGATAAAATTAAGTTTTTTTTAGCAACAACCGGTAAGCTTACGTAAAATGCAACGCTCTAAAAGGCACCAATAAAGCATTTTGATTCGCGGATATGATCCTGTTGGTGATTTCATTAACCGTGCTAGTTTCACAGACGTTTGTTAAGGTGTACACCTGTTATCTATAAACAAGGGTACAATTAATGTAACTTTAACTAGTGTATAAAATACAAAAAAGGAAAAGAAAAATTAGGGCACATGGAGTAAACCAGAACAACGTCTTTTCTAAAAAAATTACCAATAAAATATTTGGCGTACCGAAAAACATCGTTAACCCAACTACCTTTCAACTAGGACAACAACGATTGATATGCGGGTACATTTAATGTATTTTTTAATACAGCCTGAGAAAGGGGAGCAGGTAACGAGAACGATTTTTCATGTTTTTCAAAATTTTACCAATCAAATATCAAATTCGACATATTCCACAGAACGTCGTACCAAACTATTTATGCAATTCAATCTGTTAAGTTGTTCCAAAGATAATCATTTAATGTAATAAACACTTATACAACACTTGCTGCATCAACACGACCGGCTGTTTGCAAGGAAAGAATACCCATTAGTAAAGTGCATCCCACCCTTATTAGAAACTGAGATCTTCAGTAATTCGTTAGTGTTTTTATGCATTATGGCTTGAATTAACAAACGATCTGTTAATGCTTAAAACAAGAGTTACAAGTCAACCGTATTAAGGACGGTTTTGCTATCTCGAAAACGGACGGTCGCGGTAACAGAAGTTTTATAATGCTACAAATCACTACGTTGTGCCCTGTTCGCATCGCTGGGTTTTCAGTAAGTATAGAAAATACAAAGTAGCATCCCTTTCTGTGGGACAACCGGGTATTGCGGATGTAAACCATACATTACAAATTGGCCGTAACAAAGTACATACGATGCTTGGGAGAAGTCGTGTTCTTAGGATCGGCCGATAATGTACATGCGAGCTAAAAGCTCATGGGTTGTCAGTAAAAGATTTTTTTTTTGGTTTGGCTATTTCCAAAGTTTTTGTTTTTATAGTGCAACGTTTCGTCATTAGGCTTCTTAGTCCAGAAGTCTGTTTTCGTTCTTGGATAGAATTCATTTACCATTGATTTTTTCTCAAGCACTTGACTACTCTCAGATTCGAACTTGGAACCTTATTACGCTTGCTGCGTATTAACCTATTGGGTAGGTACGTTGGACCTAAGCTCTTCGCGCATTATTGCGTCCATATGGATTTCATTTTTAAACTGGTCCAGCTTATCGGATTTTCTGCCAGTACTATGTATCCTGGTCCCTTGCCAATATCTGGATGTTACACCCTTGAATTCGGTAGTCTTCGTTACAAACATGTTCGGCGATTCTGGTTCCTTCTGTTTCACCTTTGTTGATCTTATTCTTATATTTCTTATAATCTTAGGATGGTCTACTGCTCCTTACTATGTATCATATGCCGCATTCGCACGGTAATTTGTATACAGAATTTTTGAAATTCTGGTCTTCATTGTGTAGTCCGGTGTTGATGAGTATTCCCCTAAACATTCTTGAGATTAGAAGGCAATGCCTACCTTGTATTTGTGGCATTACCGCTGTGTAATTAGGTTCTTCTCTTTCGGTTAACCTCCCCTGGCTTAGGTAAAATGTTAGTTCGGGGTAACCATTTTCTTTAAATTTATTAGCGATATATTCTTCTTATTTTTTCAGATCCTCTCATTTCGAGCACTTGTTTCAGTTACATCGTACACGCATCTTGCCACGCCTAACTTCACACTTTTGTGACGATTGGAGTTGTAGCGTAGGTACCTCCCCGTATGGTTGGATCTCCTGCAGGCACTTGCGAAAGTGTAGTAATTCATGTGTAGAGATGACTGTTTTTGTTGCGACTTCAACTCCATTGTGAATTTTATGGAGGGTGCGCGACTATTTAGATGATTTAAAAATTCATCAAACCTTTTCTTACCGTGTTTCTAAACTACGAAGGTATCGTATACGTATCTAAGCCAAATCCTGGGTTGTTCTGCAGATTCAGATATCGGCTTGGTCGCCGAGATCTTTCATATATATATCGCTCACTACGAGTGATAGCGGGGAACCCATAGCCGTCCAAAACTCTTATTGGAAGAATTTGTCTTCTACCTGGAAATATGTAGTTCTAATGCATATTGTCAGAAGTTACGTTATTGCATTTACCGAAAGCAGCGAGCGATCGTTTAACCTTTCATTCTTTTCCAGCTACTCCCTTATGATAGTCAGTGACTTGTCGGTAGGCACATTTGTGAACAGGCTCACAATGTCCAAGCTTACTAGTATTTCTTCGTGGTTGGGTTTGAAGTTTCGGGTGGTTTCCACGAAGTGCTGTGTATTCTTGATCGTAGACTAGGTTTTTCTGGCTAAAGGGGTGATGATGCTTACCAGATAGCGTACTAATGGATGACAAGAGGAATTTTTCGAGCTCACAACTGATCTCGGAGGTATTCCTTCCATGTGGATTTTTGATAGGCCGTACAGATGCGGTGGCCTATTGTAGTGAAGGGAAAATCTTGTTCTCTTTTAATTAGAAAACTGCCTCTTATGTTTTACTAGTGTTGGATCTTACTTTTGTAAGTCTCCATATCCATTTCCTCAGTCGCGATGGGGCCTTCTCATGGTAAATGGCCGATTTCCTTTCTAGGTTTAATAGTTTAGGTTTAGTTCGCCTATATGAATTTAGGTCTGACCTAAACTTACTTTTATATTCCTCGGATTCTTCACAATCTAATTTCAATTCTTCACCTGCGGTTATTAAATCTACATACCTCGATGTTATTGCATAGTTCAACCTTTGTCCAGAACCATAGTTTCGTCTTCGTTCAATTGTTATTTGGAGATCTTTATCAGTGTGATAGTCATACTCTAGAATGCAGGTTTTCAGTCACTTATGAAAATCATGCATAACAACAGGTCCTGCTGATTCAAATTTACTTTCCTTAGTGGCATCTTTCAACACCTTACTACGGGGTTTACAAACGTCAAACAATTCTTTCAAATAACTCCATAAGAAATAGTCAAAAGATCTGGGTAGCTACGGCACGTCACCAAAACACGAAATATGTTTTGCTGAACTGTCATGAATGTACGGGCCCAGTTCTGTTGAAAATATACATTTCTCATGTTTATCCCTGATTCGAGTTGCGGTGTGAGGAATTTATAGCGTTAAAAGTTCACCAAACTGTCACTCGTGCAGTATGGATAGGTTTTTATAGTCGAGAGATTTTGTGGGACCCAATAGCGAAGGTCTTGTTTATTTACCAAATCGTGTAAGTAAAAATGAGCTTCATGGTTCATTCACACTATTGCATTAGGATATCTTCAAAACTTGCGTACGCCCTACGAATCCTTCTAGTTGTATACATTCTATAATTTTGAGTTGTTAAATCACATTCTCGTTATATGAATGCAACTTTAAATTATGTTGTTAAATTTTTCTCACAGGATCATAACTCACTTGTACCAGAGAAGCATGTCTTCGTGAAGATTGTTGCAGACTCCTGATTAATACTTTTCTGACTCTGGCGATGTTTTCGGCCGTTCTTTCCGTTTTTGAAGGTCTTGGCGGTTTCATCTTCGGATTTTTTCCAGTTGGTTTGAACCCCTTAACCCATCGCAAAAAACGTGTTTTTGTGTTGAAACTGTGCCATGTGCATCAATGTTGAAGAGGCGTCGAGTTGTAATAACAGGCTTACTTTTTCAAAAACGTATGATGTGGCTAAACGTAGCCACTTTTTATTGAATGCAGGTTTCCAGTCGCTTCTGAAAATCATCCTCAACCCGGTCTAACAAGCCCTGTTGAACCAAATTTAACTGTTATGTAGAGGCATTATTCAACTCTATTAGATTACGGGGTACAAACGTCAACTCATTCTTTCAAATAACCCGCAAGAAATAGTCAGAGGAGAAACAATTCGGTGACCTGAGTAGCCACGAACCAAAAACGCGCAATACGGCGCACAGCAAACATGTTTTGCAAAACTGCCATGGATGCGCGGGCAGTATGCGCTGAGGCTCAGTTTTGTTAAAAATACACATTTGTAATGTTTATCCCTCACAGCTGAAGTTACCGTCTGAGGAACGTATAGAAATGTCACTGTTATGCCATCGTTCTAAAAAAAACGGTCCGATTACTCCAAAATGAGCAATTTCATACCAAACTGTTAGTCGTACAGTGTGGAGAGGTCTTTTATAAACGTTACGGGGATTTTTCGGGGCTTAGTAGTGAAAGTTTTGTTTGTTTACTAAACTATGTAAACAAAAACGAACTTCATCACTCATTGACACTATTACATTAGGATTAGACTCAAACAATACTTACTTTTTTTTTAATAATTGTGGTCCTGAACAATTCAAGTTTAACTAAAGCACTCAGGATGGATAAGAGGATACTGAATTGGCAAGACATACCTCTAAACGGCTACCTTAAATCGCTTGTTTTTGAATACGATCAACGGTATCGAGAACATCAACCTAGAGGTGAGAATTGTATTCCAGATGAGGTCAAATTTGGGATTTATACAGCAAAAAGAATTGTCGGGAGGTAAAGCACTACTAAGATCTGTTCATAAAATCTATTTCAAGAGCAGATACTCTAGTACCTGACGTAAGATGAATAACCCATAATAGATTTGAAGATACTGTCACTCACAACTTAGTCAAAGAGTCAGAAAGCTTAAGATTTGACCCATTCATGCTTACAACAGGAACATGATTGATCTTTTCTAACGGAGACAAGTCAACACGGAGTTTTATTAGCATTAAATTTAACTAGATTATTACTTCCCCATTCAAGAAACATTGAAGGTCTTTGTTGATTGAAATTGCCATTTATTGTGTTTATGTCTTGATTTGATATAGAAGCTGATGTTGCCAACAACAGGAAAAATGTAGGAGCTGTAACTGATCCCAGCGGCACGCCCGCGTTAACTCCAATTTCTTTTGAAACAAAAGTCATCAACTACGACACCTATTCTCCCTTTTGAAGGAAACTAGAAACTCAGTTGGTGAGCGTATCATTTAACCCAAATGAGGAGAGTTTGGCAAGTAAACACTTATGACAAACTTGGACAAATGCTTTTGAAATATCTAAAGCGACTACAGCTGTTTCACTGGAATGTCCTAATGTATTATTCCAAACTGGGATCACATATGAAAGATCATCTGTTGAACAACTCTGCCTAAAACCATACTGGTGGTTACTAGGGAGTTTGTTAGTTTCAAGGAAATGGAGCAGTTACTCATTGATGGCTTTTTCCATGATTTTATACAAAGTGGAAGTGATGGCAAGTGGTCGGTAGTTGGGGAGATTGGTACAAACTACGAAGCTTTCTCATAGTCTGTAGTCTGTAATGTTGAGTTGCTGAACCATATTCATTTTATATGGATCACGACTCAACTGGATCTCGTGAGCATCTCTGCGCGCAGACAGTTGTGGACTCCTGGTTAATACCGCTTTAACTCTGGCGATGTTTTCGGGCGTCCACACAGTTCTTGACGGTCCTGGTGGCTTTGTCTTTGTAATTTTTTGCTCGTTGCTTTGAACGCATCAAACCATCGCAACAGAGTGTTTTGGCTTGGAATTATGCCATGTTAAGCAACACTGTGACGTCGAAAGATCCGCTGAGTAATAACAAACTCACTTTTTCGAATAAAAGTATCGTACGTGAAAATACTATGCTGTATCGTCCACTGCTTCATTATTGTTAGAATTCCCGACAACAATGACAACACTCACATGTCATGAACCTGCTAGTAGCACAAACAGCTATGCACTGTCTGTACCAAAAACATACGTTTCCCGTAAATCACTCTGTATAAGAAATATTCCAAACGTTTACTTCAAAAAATTTTATATGAAGACCCTTCCTATATTTTTACACCAGATCCTCGATTTTATATAAATGTTGGATTTTCTCGTTTTAGCCTAGGCATATTAGGAAAGCTGGCGGAAAGTTTAGGTACAGTCCTAATCACATTTATTCTTTATGTTTTTTGGGTCGTTGAAGACGAATTTGAGGTTTGCTGCCGGGAACATTGTTCTTTTTTTGAGAAAAACGTCCAAATTTGGTCGATTGTTTAGGTTTTTGGGCTAAATCTCGGTAATTATGCGTGTTTTCAAAAAGACCATTCTTAAAATTAAAGCAGACAACATTTCGTATAAGTTTCACATAATTAATTGTTTCTGCGACCACCCGTTACGCCGCTAGAGTGCACTAAAAAATGGCCAGAATTCCTAAAAATTAAAAAAACCTTAAATACTGCCGTTTTACAACTGCTTAGGTTGGTAACATGCTAGTGCACTAAAACCTGTGCACAAAACTACAGCTACATAAATAGGGGGCTAAGTTGCAGTGATCTATGCATAAACTGCTGTCACAGATCATGCAACAACGCACAGTGGCCCTTGACCAACAAGTGGACGAGGCTGAAAATTTGGATCTCCAAGAGGAACTTGCTCTTCAGTTTCCTAACCTGAAGAGATTGAATTACATAACCCTACCAACCAATAAATACCTATTCTAGAGATTATTACCTTTATCAAAACAATTTCTTGTACATTACATTATACTGTCTCTGCATGTATCAAGTAATTTTAGTTTAAATATTACTATAAGTATTTCTACGTTTTTTGACTCGTTTTGTCTCCAATTTTTTCCGATTTGATTTTAGACATATATTTCTTTCAGGTGGGGCTTGTGGTCAGCGGACACACTAGTGTGTTTATTTTTATGTGTGTTTCATTAAGTGTATTATCATAAATAGTCGTAATTATCATAACATGGGTAGTTTACACGGAAACCTAATGTAATACGGCAGTATTTAGCGTTTTTTTAATTTTTGGGAATTCTGACCATTTTTTAGTGTGCTCTAGCGGCGTAACGATTGGTCGTAATAAGAATTATTATATATGAAACTTGTAGCAAATTTTATCCACTTTAATTTTGCGAAGCATAGCCTTTTCGAAAAAACGTATAATTACCGAGATTTAGCCCAAAAACCTAAAAATTTCACCAAATTTTGACGTTTTTCGCAAAAAAACTATGTCTCGGGCATAATATCTGTCGGTAAACCTCAGAATCGTGGTAAACGACTCAAAAAACATAAAGAATAAATGTAATTAGGACTGTACCTAACGTTTTCGGTAACTGCCCTTTTTATTCGTAAATTGACTAGCCTATTTATAAATATTTGCAAATAGTTGTAACCAATTCACGTCGTAAGTGCGATGATTACTAATTTTTTTTTATTCTATTTGTAATTATTTCAAATTACAGGTTAGGAAACCGAATACAAAATAAGCGTAAAAAAGTATAATATTTATTTCCAAAATGTATAAAACACCGCGTAAATATTGTAACGTGGATTAACAAGAACGTAAGTATGATAAGTAGTCATACAAAGATTTGCGTTTCGGCATATAAACATATGCAGCTTCCGCTGCTGAGAAAAATGTCTAATCCGTGACGTGCTAAACATAACTTCTAAATTTTAGACGATACAGTAACAAGCTAACATAATTTACATAGCATGTAAAACACGCATTTTCTCTTCAACTCTATTAACTTTGATCTTAAAATTAAACAAAATGGCGTAAAAAGCATCACCGCATATGTTGCAAATATCACAACGTCGCAATGAATTAGAGCAAACATTTTAAAATATCTAGTAACCTTTTAAAAGATGTTATTAGTTTGACAGTGTCACATAAAATTATGGGCTACGGTTAGTTATTTAAAAAATTTTTAAATATGTTCAGCTGGATTAAAAGAGAAATTGAAGACGGCAAGCAAGAAGTCTTTGAAAATGTGCTTGAAGGATTAAAAAAAATATATAAGAACAAATTACTTCCCTTAGAAGAATATTATGGCTTTCACGAATTTCATTCACCACAATTAAACGATCCCGATTTTGATGCAAAACCTTTAATTTTGCTAGTTGGACAATATTCAACCGGAAAAACGACATTTATAAAATATTTGCTAGAACGTGACTTTCCAGGAATTAGAATTGGTCCAGAGCCAACAACAGATAAGTTTAGTGCTGTAATGTATGGTGAAAAAGAAGGAATTATACCAGGAAACGCTCTAGTTGTAGATCCAAAAAAACAATTTAAACCGTTATCAAAATTCGGTAACGCATTTTTAAATAGATTCCAATGTTCTTTGATGAAGTCTCCAGTTTTGCGAGGCATTTCAATAATAGATACTCCGGGTATATTGGCTGGTGAGAAACAACGAATTGATCGCGGTTACGATTTTACTGGTGTATTAGAGTGGTTCGCTGAAAGGGTCGATCGAATTATTTTACTCTTCGATGCACACAAACTAGATATATCAGATGAGTTTAGAAGATCAATTGAAGCTTTAAGAGGACACGATGATAAGATACGAATAGTTTTAAACAAAGCTGATATGATTGACCACCAGCAGCTCATGCGAGTATACGGTGCCTTGATGTGGTCTCTAGGAAAAGTATTACAAACTCCCGAAGTTGCACGCGTATATATTGGTACGTTTTGGGATCAACCGCTGAGATTTGACATCAATCGAAAGCTCTTTGAAGACGAATGCCAAGATCTATTCAAGGACTTACAAAGTCTACCAAAGAACTCTGTTTTAAGAAAATTGAATGATTTGATTAAGCGTGCTCGACTGGCAAAAGTACATGCATACATAATTTCAAATTTACACAAAGAAATACCGTTATTTGGCAAAGAAAGTAGAAAACGTGACTTAATTGAGAATTTAGGAGGTATTTACCAACACATACAGAATGAACACGGAATTTCCGCAGGCGATTTTCCGGAAATAGAAAAAATGCAAAGGGCACTCTCAAGATGTGACTTTTCAAAATTACGCCATTTCAAACCTAAACTTTTAGAATTAGTTGACAGAATGTTGTGCGAAGATATATCACACTTAATGTCAATGATGCCTCATGAAGAATCTGTGACAGACGATTGTAAATTAACAGGTGGAATATTTGAAGGTGTGGAAGATCACATATCTCCGTTTGGTTATCATCGTGGTGAAGGAGTTAATGCGGGAGTTGGAGATCCCGATTGGATTGTTAATAAAGAGCGCACGACTTACGATACACTTTTTGATAATTTATGCCCGAATGGTACGAAACTTTCCGGTTCCCTCGCAAAAGTGGAAATGATTAAATCTAAACTTCCAAATCCAGTTTTAGGCAGGATTTGGAAAATGGCAGACGTTGATCGTGACGGTTTTCTGGATAAAGACGAATTTGCACTTGCAATGCACTTAATAAATGTTAAATTGGAAGGCAACGATTTACCTACCGAACTGCCTGAACACCTCCGACCACCGTCAAAACGTGAATATTTTTCAGTGTAATGTTTATTGTTGAATTATAAAATAAAGTTTAATAATTATAGTCTTAATTGTGATTTCAGATTGGCACAAGCTGATGTTCAAATTTCAATTTTGGAAACAAGACTGATGTAATCTTAAAGATTTATCTAAAATATATCAAGTTTATTAAGTACATTAACGCAACAAGAGCTCTAGAATTAAGGATTCAAAATCCCCAATTAACCTACATTCTGATAACTTGGAAATAAATTCTAAACTATACATCGACTTGCGAACATTTATTCTTCATTTCGTCTTTGGCGAAACACTAATAATTGACTGTAATACGAATAGTGATAGACATGGGTATATATCTAAACGTATTTTTATAAATCCAGTTAGCGGATTAAACGTGCAGCAAACAGGCTAGACCGGCTGATTCCATAAATCCCAAAGGAACAAGCTGTAACTATATCCGCACGTGACATAAATATTTTACACAATGTTTTATTGAAACAAACAGGGTGCACGCCATTTTTAAATTTTCATCGGCATCAAGGGCTGACGTGGCTCATTAAAATCAAAAATAATCCATAAAGTAAACATAATTATAAAATAATACGTGCTGAATTTCCAAGATCTACAAGTTAGTAATTAAGCGGTTACTCTGTGCAACTAACAGATGGGGTTTGATAACATCGTTAATTGTTGTAACTCAACCCCTTTAAAGTAAAGAAAAGGGGTCGATTGTAAACTCTTAATTTTTTTCTTTTATTTCACGGCCAATTAAAATTTTCAACAATTGGCACGTATTATTCGTTCGTGTTGGTATTTTCCGTTTGCGTGATCAATACTAAACTTCTAGATTGCATTATAGGTATTCGAATAGTTGTGAACCAGATTTCTTGTCTAGACGGTTATAATAGTTGTCCAAAAACGTTTAGTATCTAATTTCAGTTGCACTAAATGCATTTACAGGTTGAGAAAAAGCAGAGCTAAAATCACTTATGTAAATATGCGGTTATTCAATTTGACTGTTTGCGTTTACCACTTGAACCACATTATATTGCAGCTGCTCTAGCACAGAGTTTATATATTAACAACCAGTTTGCCTGAACATCTATTAACTGTGTAGCAAGTTTACACGACAGCTATATTAAATTAAAACAGTTTTTATATTTGTGCTTTGTGATATTGCATATATCGCTTTAAAAATTACATTGAATATTCTTGATACTTAACATGTTCATGTTATTTTTACTACAGAGTGCTATAAATTTAGTGTTTAATTGCAATTTGTAATATGAAATTGATTGAAACAGATAGGACTCAAACATGCTCAACGTTTCATATTTTGTGATATTAACGCTTTGAATTGTAAATTTTGTATTTACTGGATTCTATACAAAATTAACGGCATTTTGAATTGATCATAAATGATCGCACATGATTAAAATTCTTATCTATTGGGTATAATTCGTGAAGTATTTTATTTCTCTTCTGTATAAATATGTTAAGTTACCAAGGTACTACAATAATTTAACATATACAGGGTAGTTCAATAAACGCGCGTCGCACGTACGGGTATTTGACTCTAAAAAGTGGCCATAAGTCCATTTCATAAAATTGACCACACTGGTCTCCTTTGTACTGTATTGACAAAAGGATACCTATCAGCACTCAATCGGTTTTAATCCGCGCCGCTAACACGCGCCGTACCCTCTCCATGCCAGTCGAAACTCATCTGTTGTGCTAGTTACACGTTTGTTTTCTCGACGCTAGCTATTCTTAATCACTTTTCTGTGCATTACGAAACTGTTGTGTTCTCTGCAAAACCAAAAAATCTCTCTGGATTCTTCGGACATGGGTATGTACTTTTTTTTTAATACATTACTAAACTATAAGTATCACTTTTTCATTCATAAAATGTACGAGACAGTCATGAGTATTTTTGGGCCAAAAAAAACCTAGAAAACAAGTTTGCTGAGTAAATTTAAGTATCAGTTAAGTAGAGTTAAGCTGTAGTTCTGACATGGGTGTATTCTGTAAAGCTTCTACTTGAATTATTAAGAGAAAAACCATCCGCCATTTTCCGCCCCCTTGTTTTATTGCCTATTAAAAAAAAGTTATGGTTTTCGCGCGTATCTTGTATGTATGTTTGTAATTTTCTTTGTTATCTCATATCATCTGAACTAATGTACGGATTTTAATGATGGATGAATCAAATTAAAGATATTCATTGCCCAAGTGTTCTTAGGTACAGAAAATGTGAAAAAATAGTTATATAGTGAACTTTTGGCGTCAAAATGTTTTTAAGAACAAATATTTTGATTTCTGTGAAAATAACAGTAGCTCTCTTTTTGTCAGCAGGTTCTTGTGTGGAGTCTTCGATGAATATAGCAAGAGAGGATATGTTTAACATAATAAAACAGTGTGGCTTCAAAAATTTAGATAAAAAACTGGATTTTCTCGAGCAAAAACTAATCGAAATGACCAAATGCCCCGATGATAAAATAAACGTACTCCGCGATAGTTTAAAGTCTTTTAAACACCACTATAAGCTTAAGTGGACCTCAGCGAGCTACAAAGAATGCCGTTTCCGGAAAATTAATGAACAATGGCTGAAGGACTCAATCTCTGTACCTGTTTGGCGACACCATAAACCCGGCCGTCCTTTCAAGAAATTCCAGGAATGTAGTGAAAGAAGCAAGAGGCGCAAAACAGAGAACCTGAGGTCAGATATATCTCATGATGAGTTGACTTATGCTGCAGTTATGTGCGAAAGAGCCGCAGGCAACAACGATATGTCTAAACTCATTAAACAGGTTTCAGCGACTCAGACAAGAGCCACCAAATTTCGAAAAATTATTAGTTCAGTAGAGAAATGCACAAAAAGCAGCAAGCTAACTGTAACAAAAGCGCTAATTAAATATGTGGAGGCCGACCTAACCCGTAAACAATATAATGTAATCAGAAATGGGCAAGAAGATATATACCCGTGTTATTCGCTGCTGCAAAAAGAGAAAAATAAAGATATTCACGTCTCAGAATCGATAGCTGAAGTAGGTTTGCAAAATCTACTCGACCACACCACTCAACATCTTTGCCTTTATCTAGAGGAAGTATTAATGACAGCAACTGACACTGAGAGGCAGAACATGGAACTTATCTGCAAATGGGGATGTGATGGCTCGAAAGTACAAGAATTCAAACAAATGTTTGAAAACAAGTCTGATTCCGATGCCCATGTTTTTATAAGCTCATTAGTGCCACTAAAGCTCACGAGAAATGTGAATAGCACAATAAAGGTTTGGTGGCAAAATCCGGCTCCTTCATCTTCCCGATTCTGCTGTCCTATAAGGATCCAGTTTGTGCATGAAAGTAATGAAGTGACTAAATCCGAAATAGAATACATTGAAAACCAGGCACAAAATATAAATCCTACGGAAGTTGAAGCCAACAACAACAACGTGATAAAAGTATCGCACACTCTTGTTCTAACAATGGTAGATGGCAAAGTATGCAATGCTGCCACCAACACAGCATCAACCATGAAGTGCTACATATGCAAGCAGACTAGCAAAGAGTTCAACATGCTGAAAACGGTTGAAGAACGTGCCATAGAACCGAATTCACTAAAATTTGAACGTTCTATTTTGCACGCTCGAATTCCTTTCCTAGAAACATGTCTCCATATAGCATATAAACTACCCCTTAAAAAATGGAGATTAAACACCGAAGAAAAGAAGATTTCAGCTGAGAAGAAAAAGGAGATTCAGAACGCATTTCGGGATCAAATAGGCTTGCTTGTAGACGTGCCGAAAGCTGGATTCGGTAATACCAATGATTATAATACATCAAGAAGGTTTTTTGCTGATCCAGAAACCACTGCCAGAATCATAGGCATAGATATAGAGTTCCTCAAGAAGCTGAAAGTGATTTTAGAAGTCCTAGCAAGTGGGTTCCCTATTGACACAGAAAAGTTTTCTGTGTATCTTCGATCCATGACGCCCACTCTGCATAAAATTTTGTCATGGGGCTTTGGTCATTGCGCATGCTCTTCTACCGATTGGCCAATTATCAGAAGAGGCGGCCGAGTCGCGTAATAAGCATTTCCGCCTATACAGGCAGAACTTTGCAAGAAAATTTTCGAGAAAGGACTGCATGCAAGATGTGATGAATCGCCTTCTTCTGACCTCAGATGTCTACCTCAGTTGTAGCAGCAGAATGCTTATAAAAAAGAAGCGGAAACCGTTCTCATCAGAAGCTCTGGCTTTTCTTAGAGCAGATGAGTACGAGTGTTCCGCAAGTACGAGTACTGATGAAAATAACGAAAGCGAGGCTGATGAGTATTAGTAGTACATACCTGCTAGTAATAAACTGTAGTATCTACGTATTATTTTTTAAATAAATAATAAATAAATAAATAAATGATTTTTTTTTGTATGTTCATCCCATTTTGAAATTTTTGCACTTCATATTAGTAGTAGAAAAGGCGAGAAAAGGACATAAAAATGATTAGGTTATACTACAATGTGTATTAATGAGCTGAAAAATCATTGTGACACTGAATTGTTACAAAATCACAAAAATTTAGTTTTGGCCACTTTTTAGTGTCAAATACCCGTACGTGCGTCGGTCAATAGTTACTAAACCGTTGTACTTACAGCAAAATATTCCTAAACTAATGTGTTAACTTTGCTACAACACAGAATTGTTGTCAAAAATAGACGGTGTACCAAAACAGAGCAATACCAAAAACTATATTTTTCTCAAATGGAATACCTTCATTTGATATGTGACAATTGAAGCTACTGTAGGTTCCATATTCAACCACAAATTTCTATGGTTGTCAAATACAGTATTCTTTAAAAATTCAGTCAAAAACATACTCTGTAATCAAATATTGACCTAGTTCATCCTGAACTTCTACTTTCAGGCCCGGCCGTACCTTTAATTTCACCCACATATATTGGTTTCATTAATCTTGCATTGTTCATTCTCTCAATGTGACCAAACCAACGTAGTGTACTACTTTGTACGTATCCATCATCGTCTTTTCCTCGCCACACTCTTTCATTATACACTCATTCTTTATCTTATCACTTCTAGTTTTACCACATGAGCTTCCCAGGAATCTCATAACCACGGAAATTATTTTTCTTTCGTGCTTTTTTTGACAAACCCATGTTTCATTTCTATACGGTACTGACAAAACTATAGATTGCTGGTTTCGCAGCAAGGCTTATGCTTTCGTTTCACATTATCATCCACATACTTCCAATCACTTTCCTTCCAGCATTGACCCTACGTTCAATCTCGCCATCCATTATACCATCTGCAGTAAACATTCCACCCCGATATGCCAACTCTTCCACTTGCTCCACAATTTCATTTTTCAGAGTAAATACTCTACTCTCCTTTTCACCTTCCCGATTGAACACAATCATTTTAGCTTTATTCGCGTTTACCTTTAGGTCCATGCTCTCACAGACTGTATCAAACTTCCTCAGAGCAGTTTGTAGCTCATACGCACTGTCACTTAATCAGACTCTATCATCTGCATACACCAGAACTCATACACTTACGTCACCAACCATTACAACATTTGTGTCGGTACCTGCTGGTCTAACACATTTATCCATGTATACATTGAACAATCACGGTGACATCACACAGCCTTGCTCAATATTGAAGTATTCACTCAATACCCAATACAAAGGGCATTTGAAAATATCTTGTACGTGCCCTTTAAATATAACATTTCAATGTTTGACCAACATCTTCTAAACCTTTATACTATCTATAGGTACATTAAGAGTGTCACGTATTTGATACACATTCAAAAAATGTATAGTTTGCAACTATAATAGTTTTTTTAGCCCTTTGTCACTTTTGTAGTTTGGAACAGAATTATTCTTTCACTTTTTTAATTTTCTTTGGGTTACATTGGCTTAAACCATTACTTTCTATTATTGGTACAATTGCTCAGCACTGGATACTACTTCACGTTTACTGTTTGAGGATGATTGATGGACATATGAGAAATTTTGCAAATAGTATGGCTTATTGATACTTGAATGAATATTAGCTTATTATTAATTATTACTTAACTCTGTTATTGGAAAATATGTCAAAATGATTTAATAATACATATTCTTAACTTAACTTAACCTAACCATCACGCCATTCCTTGCGAGGTAAGCAAAACAATCTCTGCCTTATTTATTTTTCATTCACAATCTTTCTCCATGCTTTCCCATCTCCGCATACATCCCTAGCTTCCGTAAGATTCATACATTGTCTTTCACATGTCCCTTTATTTTTAAAACTTCTTATATTTGTTTCTTTTGTCATACATTCTACTACATCAGCGAAGTTGTACGCGGCCTACCAGGCCCGGCCTTACCTATAACCACACCCACATATATTTGTTTTGTTGATCTTCTGTTGTTCATTCTCTCAATGTGACCAAACCAACGTAACGTACTACTTTTACATCTATCCATCATCCTCTATTCCTCACCACACTCCGTCATTATGCACTCATTCTTTATCTTATCCCTTCTCGTTTTACCACATGCGCTTCTCAGGAATCCCATAGCCACGGCTAGGCTCATGTTCTCGATTCTCATTATCGTTCACATAGTTCCAATCACTTTCCTTCCAGCATTGACCCATTGCCAATCTCGCCATCCATTGTACCATCTGCTGTAAACATTCTACCCCGATAAACCAACTCGTGCATGTGTTCCACAATTTCGTTTTTCAGAGTAAATACTTTACTCTCCTTTTCACCTTCCCTATTGAACACCACAATTTTAGCTTTAATCGCGTTTACCTTTAGGTCCATCCTCTCACAGACTGAATCAAACTTCCGTAGAGCAGTTTGTATCTCATCCGCACTGTCACTTAATAATACTGTGTCATCTGCATACACCAGAACTCGTACATTTACGTCACCAACCATTACACCATTTGTATCGGTACATGCTTGTCTAACACATTTATCCATGTATACATTGAACAGCCACAGTGACATCACACAGCCTTGCTCAATATTAATGTATTCACTCACACCTCCCCTTACCCTAACACATGTCCGGCTGTCGTTGTATACTGCTCTTATTCTGCTTATTAAACGTTTATTTACGCCATATACATTTATTATTTCCCACAGTTTCTCCATATTCACTCATATGCTTTCTCCAGATCTACAAACTCACAGTACGGCTTCCTGTATTACACTTTTTAAACTTTAAAAATACTTTACCAGGTACACTGAGCAAACTTATTCCTCTGCAGTTCTTGCAATCACTGTTGTTCCCCTTGCCCTTATACAGTGGTACAATGATCGCGCTCTTCCAACCAGTCGGCACTTTTCCACACTTAAGGCGTACATGAAAAATTCACACAATTTCGTATAAGCTTTTGAACTCCATACTTTAGCATTTCACCAGTGATTCTATCTACGCCTGTTCCTTCACCGTTTTTCAACCTTTCTACCATTTTCTCTACCTTATTTATCCTAACATCCTTCTCAGTTTCATTCAACATCCTTTCTACATTCTCCTTATTTATCGCTTCAGTCTTATTTTCCTCACTACTGTACAGCTTCCAGATCCTATTACGTTGCTCGAATTCATCACTCCTACAGCCTTCTGTTTTGGGCCACGTTTTGTATTTTTTTACCTATTTCCAAAAGAGTTTTTGTTTCCCTCAAAATCATTCGCATTTAACTCTCGCACTATCACCTACAAGTTGTCTACCCTAATTATAGACGTTCGCACTCACTTGCTTTCCTTCTCCAGATCCACATTTGCTCTAAACACACTCTCGATGCAAACAAAAGTGGTTCGATCCATACTTCGATCCGCGCATTACTTTTGTGTCTCTCAATAGATTTCTAAGTCGTTCATCATACATTATCAAGCCAATCATACTTTTAGATTCGCCTCTTTGGCATGTATACATATGCACATGTTTATGTTTAAACCACGTATTAGATACAAGCAGGATTTCTCCACACAGATGTTCACCAGGCGTCCTCCAGTCTCATTGACTCTTTCCTTGAACGCGTTCAGTATGTTCTCTCTGTACACCCACCCATCCATTCATATCTCCCAATATTACCACTCTTTCATTTGGCTTACATACGTTCAACACGCTCTCTACGTCATTCCAGAAGTTCTCACACTCTTGGTGTCCTCCATTCACCGGTACAGAGCACGCGATAAGAAAAATTTTCCAAAACTCCACTTTCATTATAACCCACATTACCAGGGAAGATACCAATTCGTACTGTTTAACATATCTTTTCGCTCTTTCATTTACGATCACCCCAACTCCTTTTGCGCCATGCACTTCAGTCTCCTGACCATAATGCTAGGTTGTCATCTTCCATATCCACAGCATCCTTTCCTCTGCACTTTGTCTTCGATCCACACAGAATATCAAGCTGCCTTTCGTACATTACATTCGCAATTTCAAATTCTTTACCATGCATACCTCTAACATTCCACGTATCGGCATGCCATTTATTCCTTGCACAGTCGTCAGCAATTATTAGTTTCGACCTTGACCGCCAGGTCGACCCGAGGCAATTGTATTGTTCTTTTGAGTAATTAATTACACAGCGGGGAGACCGGTTACTATCCAAATCGTGCGGCGGGCGATGTAACATTTGGAATTTCTTCTTCATGGTCAAAAAGTCAACGGTTAGTACTGTGATTGTCTTTTATAATTATGTTGCCTTTTCATAATGCAATTATCATTTTACCTTATTTTGTTTCAAAAAATTTGCAAATCCATTTCCATCACACTTTTTTAATTTCTTGCAAAAAAGCAAATGTATTCCCCGGCTAAGACTGTTAATTATATTTCATTTAGTTTATGAGTTAAAGTTGCGCAACAGTAATTTTTTTATTCATAGTGATCGTTGCTTGTACCGATTTAAGACGTATGAAACAAGGTAAATAATTTACAATACAAATTTAAGGTTTTACGTGAAGTTAGTGGAAGTACCGTGCTTTCTTCTATATAGTTTTCCCAATTCAAAAGCGATTGTCAATCAATTGACGATGGATTTCCACCAAAAAGGTTATAGTCATCACAAAGATCTGACACTGCAAACCCAATAAGTATTTTTTCGTCAATATTGATGACATCACGAACAATTTAACATTGCGAAGGAATACTCCAAATGATGCATAAGAGCCGTGCTTGTTAACATGAAAATGCCGTTGGGGGAAGTGTAACTAAAAGGGGAGAGTTTAAAAACACTTCCTCTGTGATACAGACTGTTAAATTCCAATACATAGCATAATCGACTTAACGCCCTAATCCGCCATGAAGTAAATAAACAGACCGAACAACAACTGGTCCACTGTACCTCCAAACTCATTTATAGAGACGTGAAAAAATTCTGGCACTCACTTAAATGTAATGTAATACAAAGATCCAATCCCCCTAAATGAACCTTACGGTAATATGATTTCTAGCAACGTAGATAAGGCGTTTACCCACAATCCGCATTTCCTTCTCTGAATGATCACGCTTTTAAAAGTTGTTTAGAGAAATGTCTTGAGGATTTTTGAAACCACGACTTGCCAGACACAATCATAGATGTAAATAACCAGTTTGGGACTCCAGTTATGCTAATTTAAACTCCACCTACCTTCTAGAAAGGTAAAATCTCCGCATCTGGGCACAACAGACAGACTGGTATACCCTATTCCGTCATCTATCCGACATCTAATGAGTAATTATAACAAGTGCATTCTTTCCTATTTTTCGACGGCTTATAAACCTGCCGCGACCGTCATGATCCCCACAAATAACTCCCACCTGGCAAAACCTGCATCCTACACACTTATTACCCTCCTTAGCTGTCTACTGTAATACTTGTGCACATCTTGGCTGAGAGACTTACTAAAATCCAACAATATACTACCCTACAACCGATTCGGCTTCCGGCTAAAAAAAACCTGCAAATACCTACTATTGAAAGTGCTCACAGAAAAGTTGCAAGCTTTGAATTACCGGCACTACAACCTTGACGTTTTTTTAGACATAAAGCAAGTTTCTGACAATCAGGAATGCTACTCTAATTTACAAAATCCAAGCTGTTGCTAGTTTTCTCGAGTTAACAAAGCTCCTGTTAGGACTGAATACACTCAGCTCGCACGCAAAGATTTGCTCTTCCCCCAAGCAGACGTACTTCAGGGTTCTGATTTGGCCTCAATACCTTTGTACACGTCATTCTTAGCGCGACCACTCCCGGAATATTCTTGACTTAGTTTGCCGACGACACTTCCTTCTGGCCAGACAATCGATGTTCTGAGATTGCCTCTAATAAAGCTTCTATTGCACAACAGAACATTTCCAATTGGGCAAACCAATGGAAATTCCTCGGAAACTACCAAAGCACAAGCTATCTCATCCCGACACACACACTCCACCAAAATAAGCCCAAAAAGACCACTTGTCGGAAGCGGACCAAGAAAATTTTATTATTGTAGTAGTAACAGAAAATTCGCGAAAGGAAATATAATTATCGAGTTTTAATAACTTCTCTATAAGTGGTATTTTGGTGTTTTTCGGTGTGTGTAATTAAGCGTTGAAAAGCAAAAGAAAACACAGGTTCTAGTATAAAAGCAGGTGTTCTCCTACGTTGCTCGAAACTGCGTTATGCGAATAGACCGTGAGAAAGCGCTGAGAAGTTTTATACGTACGAAATTGGATAAAATCTCATCGATTGGTAATTAATTGCACTGGAGCATTCGCCAATATCAAAATACAGGTTTCTGTTTATTACTGTATTTTACTTTGCTTTAATAACGAGTATATCCTTCAAATAGGAAAGAAAATTAAATTATTTTAAATACAATGCTAATATCTCTGAAACATAATAATACTTCGAAAATCACAAATGTAAGATTAAATTGTCACCCCCTACAACAATATGGATAATTTAACTCTGTAAGTTAATCATTAAACATACGTCGGATAGTCAAGAAGTGCATAATTAAATCAGATTTTACTCTATCACACTCCCCAAGAGTTATGTCCAATTCATACTACTGATAGAACTTTTTGTGAATTTTTTCCAGCGTATAGCATTACTTACGGTATGAGGATACTATATTACTGACCCGTACTCCAAACGACACCACACCAATAAACAACAAAGGGTATTGGAACAATCAACGTTAAAATTCTTGCCGATTCTAAATAGGAGCCGAAGTTTTCTTGCCGATTTAACATAGGCTGAGTTAATCTGAGAATTAATATTTGCCAAATACAACGCCCAAATTATCATTATATAAAAATTTAACAGGTTCATTGCATCTTCAAAAGGAAGTGTTCGTCAATGTTTAAGACTAAATCATTAGCATTACACCATCTGGTAATATACATATCTTGCTGCAAATCCATACGATCTACAATTACATTTATGCGTTTAAATAATTTTAAGTCGTTGGCATACAATAGATGCTCACTGTGATTAATGTAATTGCCAATATCCTTAATAAATAAAAGAAATAGAATGAGTCCGCAATGCGCGCCTTGAGGTACTCCGAATTACCGTTAATTGGTTTGGATTTGAAATCATTTATACACACAATTTGTTATCTGTAGCACATTTGCTGAGTCATTAAAACCCCATTGCTTTCGTTTATTTATAAGTAGATGATGGTTAACTCTGTTAATTACTTAAGGCAAATCTGTGTAAATTGAAGTATGAAACTATTTTGGCGAATGTTGATGTATGAACGGATACTCCATAAAATTTGAGACGTATAGTGTTTGCTACGGGCGAGTGAATATTTTTTTTTATTTAATAACTATTTAAAAACGGTGATGGTTCAACTTGGTCGTATCAGGTATGAGACGCTATATTGTTTTATTACCGATAATAATTATAAACCGTTTTCGCAAAAATACTAAACACACGAGTTTGTTCTTTCCTTTTTTTGTTGATATTAATTTAAATTTTTTATAGCAATAAAGTGGCCGTGCAAACAACTTATAAATAATCACTCCGTTTTGGTTTTAATTCGCGAACTTATCGTGCAAACAAACTTAAATCGGCAAATAATCGCACCGACTTAGTTTTAATCTGCGAAGCGGGAATGTAAACAACTTATATCGATAAATAAACGCCATCGTCGTTATTTTAAGCCGCGTTCCTTAATTAAGTATTCGCGATTAAGCCATTAATTAAAAGATTTTATTTAAGCGCAAGTAAGTATTTAAATGTACATTAAAGTTCGCAACAAGCAATTCAACAAGCTGGTGTAACCTATAGAAAATCAGTCAGTTCTTTAAAAAAATCACTATTTAATCACCATTAGAAATTGCAATGGGACAGAATTATCTTCGCGGCAGTACTGTATAGTGTTCCCCTCAAGGCTGGTATGATTTGTGTTTCTTGATTGTTTACTTATATTTTCGCCCGCGTAGAGGACTTAACGCATAGACAAACGTGGTATAATAAACCACAGTTTAATGAGTTAAATGTATAGCCTGGCTCTTACCTTTATGTCTGATTTTGGAATTATAAATGCTTACCCATGGCTTTAGTTATTAAAACTAACTCGTTCATTTTGGTTTTAAACTTTCGCTTCATTGCTTTTGGGTTAGGTTATAGGTCACTTTGTTAATATAAGTGTTTCATTTTTAACTTACTCTTGCAAGGCTTTGTTTTATCTATTTTTACAGTGTACTTGATTCAGTCAGCTTGTTCAAAATTGTTTGTCTACGAACTGATTTATTTATATAAGTAGTTAATTGTACGAATGTATTTTTGATTAAATCAAAGGCTGCTTGTTTATTGTGTTTATGTATGGTTAAACTGATTTTCATTTTATCGCTACTTGATTCTATAATTTTGTACCTACCTTAACCTGATTTAGTGTTATTTTGTTATATTTCTCTTTTTTATTTATTCTTTGATTTATTAATTTTATTGTAAAATTGCTTATTAGTTAATAAACAGGCTTTTCTTGATAATTCTTTCCTAGTTTTGTAATTAATGGGTTGAATCATTATTAAGTAAAGCTTGTTAAGTCTAATTTGAGGAATTTCATTGTTTACCAATCCAGCTATGATGTAACATTTAATCTCATCCGTTCCTATCTCATTCAATTGCCACAACGTAGTCTACTACTAGACGTCCAACTATTTTTATCAGATTTGAGTTTTGCAAGTGGTTCAATATTATACCTGTAAATAAATTCTAAGGTTTTAATTTTTGCCAGGAATGTGATGAAAGCAAATAACGTGTTTAAGCTTTATTATTGGTGAAGTCAAGATACATTAATATTAGCTATCTCATTTTTGAATTTGCATAATTGCGAATAAGTTCAATATTATGCTCTGAAAGACTTTATAGCCTTTTAATTATTGAGAGTAACTTGGAAGTACACTTTTAAAGGTAGGGTACATTGGGACACTGCACACGTAACCATTGTCCGGCAAGTGAAACAATTTCGACTTCGAGACGACGTTAGTTACGTAGAGAAAACATTTACCAAAACTATTAACTATAACGGCAACTTAGATATAACCGTCCAAACCTTTTTAAGGCTCTTCGAAGTTATATTGGGGATTCCCACCCTGAAACCTTACATCATACTTAGAAGCCCCACATTTGCTCATTTATCGACTTCTGAGCTCCATTGCACGCTTCCTAAAACCAAAACAACTCAACTGTATATTCGCATTTTAACACCGGTTACACTACAAAACACAAATCACTATACAATACCTAATATTGCACTTATCGCAGAACAACTCAAAATACTACGAATACAAAGTGCTGGATATTCGGTGAAACAGAATGCAAACATTCTCTTTCGCATACCCAGTACCTAAAATCCTGGCAAAATCAAACGCAAATATAAGCATCCACTAACCATCCACCTTACAAGGTGCATTAACATTTCAATAGTTGCGCACAGTACCTCAGTGCACAACTAGTTGCCGGTAACAAGTCATACAAGACGGATTCCTTTCAAGCTCTAGCACACCTTTTTCAAGATGAATTTGATAATGAGTATCCGCCAGTATATTTCGACCAAACCAGAAAATATGGTATGGTATTTGCGCTTTCTCATTCGAAGTGTTTTATACCATCAGCTTAGAGGTTTCCACACAACACCAGGATCCCATCATATTTATAATTCTTCATATTCAGCAGTGGAAAGAATTGAAGATCAATCCTAGAGACTGGAAGAAGTTTGACGACAGGCAAATGATTTATTAATTTTAAGCTTACATAAAATTTGAGGAAAAGCTATAGACTTATTGTCGTAGGTACAATAAGGAAGAACAAGTAAAAGTTTTCTATACATTTTTCTCGTATAGTCAATCGTATGGTAAAATCACCCTTGCTTGCGTTTCACCACAATAACTGTAGACTGACTTCATATAATCCAAAGGTAAAAATATTTTGCTACAGAAACCGACGATGAACAAAAAATAACATCCACAAATAACCAAACTAAGGACGCTGTTGATAGCGCCCTGCAAGTGTATGCGAGACACCCGATAATAGCTTTTTGTTCCGTATTGAATCTCGCAGGAATAAATACCCTTGTGATGTATACATTAAATAATGATGTCTCGATATTTTTACGGGGAATTTATATGTAAATCGTGTCTAGAGCTGAAAGTGCATCTTATGGTATCAAGTTTTTTACATAGTGAAACCCTGTAAAATAATTAACAGAGGGTATCAGTCGGCATTACAAGAAAAAGGAAGGCTATTTGTCATTTAATGTCATTCATGAGTTAAGGCCCATGAGATTTAGGATAGAGAATATGCAGCTCGATACACTTTCTCTAGTGCAGTTTTAATTCACAGATAGCTCACATGCCAACTGTTTGATACGTTTCCCAAGAAGCACTCATATAGATATTTGGAAGTTGTATTAATTGGAAGCAGGTTTGGAGATAAACCAATATAGGAAATTGGTATAATATTTCAAGTGATATTACTTTAATTATACCACTTTGCCTGTAGAGACCATTTTCGTCATATTTACAAGATCTAATATAAATGCAAATGAGTTCGTATTTTAACATGTCAAGGAAAGTGACTTAATTCATACTGGAAAATTTATAAAAAAGGCTACAGGGAAACTGTTAGAAAAAAGTAGGAGAATGGAATTATACCAGTTATTTTATCATATACGTATATTATGAACGAGAGAACACTCAGTTAATAAGGAGAAAGAAAATTTGCACGCTAATTGGGAGCAGCTGCTCAAACCAATTGAATGAAATTGGTGCTAATGAAAGTTCGAACTGTTATACCAGATCGGTGATCCTAGATGAGACCCTGAATTGTATATCCGGGAAACCATAAATGGAACTAGCTTAGAAATTGTGAAGTGACGTTTGACATTCAATTGTAACATTTTCAAAAAGAGGCATCAGAAATTCTGGAAACCGGTTAGCCAGACCTGGTCCTTAATGATTAACCAGTTCCACTTCAGATGCACAATACCCGACCCTATTATGGGGTAATACAGAACGGTTAACAAAGGTAAAGAGCGTTTGTCACGCTTTGGGAAAACGTTGCTCAAATGCCTTGAGCAAAATGATGTGCTAATTACAATTTCGAGGCTGTAGTAGTAGATCGGTGATCAGACTATTCCACCGTGCCTGTGTATCGGCAGCTCGCGTCACTCTACCTCTCAATGCTTCACGAAACTTGTAAGTGACGTTTTCTCGCACCCGTTTCTAAATATTTGAAGTAAGATACAATTGTTGCTTGAGTGTCTGCTGGTGTGACGCCCATACCTGCTCCTTAATGATAACGTACGAGCCACTTCAGATGTGCAACAGGACAGATAGTGTCTCGGTATATTTATCCCACCTAGAAACCCGAAATCATCTTGCACATTCTACATCCGTACTTGTCGTTCTGGATAATATGACGCCTTTTATCTGATTAACAATCGAAATGAGAAAGTCTGTGCACGGGTAAACTCGTGCGTGTGTTGCTTGATTTATATAAATATCTGTATAGATAATTTCATTTTACATTTGGTTGCCATGAGTACTTATAGAATATTTATGTGTTGTAATTTTTTGTATTTTGGATAGTTTTCTGAAAGTTTTAGTACCTTCTGATATTTAAATTTTAATTAGTAACGAAATTTTGAATTTGAATGATGTTTGGTTGTTCATTTCGTATGTTTTGGTATAAAATTTTATTGCATTTAGTACTGCATGTTGTTATTAGTAACTTAATAATTGTACTAACCCCCGACGCAAACAGGCGGAGAAATCAATAAAGTCTAGCGAGAGTTTCGTATTGGAGATTTTACAGGTATGGAATTAATGACGCTTGTGTTTTATTGACTCTCCCCTGTCAACGAGCTGATGGCAAATCTTCCTGAGCATTACGAATCTTCTGGGGCACAGTAAAGCAGTACGTAAGAGGTGTGCATGTGCCAGTTAATGTTAGTCATCTTTGGTGTTCATATTGGGATTTTAGCTAGTTCGTTAACAGCAGCTGAATTTAAAGTTGCAAACTGCGCGCGCCTATCAGCGACATCCTCGCCCTTTGTGGATGTACAGATGTTATCTCTCGAATATTACAGTTAGACTTCACTCTCACACATAAGAAAAAATCAATGTGGTTCCAGAAATTCGTTAATGTGGAGACCTACATTTTGACAAGTATGTTTGATATATTTACGTACCATATATTGACAGCAAGCAGCCAAGTACATTTTCATTTATCAGAAATTGTGAATAAGAGTTTTGGCATAACTGTACACGGGGAATATATGTATGGAGCAATCTATCAATATTTTTTAGAGAAGGAATATTCAGTCATGATCAACTCAGAGCGTTCCGTTATGCTTGCTTGTTTTTTGAGCAGAGGAGATAATACTCAACCTCAAAATGGTTTATTTTCAGCAAAGCGGAGCTATTTTCCAATGCTATTTGAGCCAACCTTTTATACGAAGCCTCCTTAGACAGCTAGAGAACATTCAGTGAACTCAACGAACGTTAGATTTGTTACCCTACTTCCTATAGAGCAGTTTTAATGCAAGGTTATTGAAATAATTTTTCTTTTATGACTGCAGACCTGAACAGCTAAATTTGCTAAAGCACTCAGGAACATGTAGGAGGATGGATAGAGGGATAATGAATTGCCAACAGATGCCTATGAACAGCTACCTTAAATTTTCTCATATCATAAGTAAGAGGAAAACAGGAACCAGGGAGATCATTCCAGAGTTTAGAAGCCGTGTAGAAAAATGTGGATTGCGCCCGTTTGGTACGACAAGTGGAGATTTGTACTGCATACTGATGATGTGAATGAGCGAACCGAGTGTTTGTCGCAAAGATAGCCCGAGATGGTATCAAAGAATATAATTCAGCAGCACAATAGCCGTTGTAATAACGATAATACAAAGAAAGAACTGAAACCATCCTTCTATGCTCAAGGGACTGTATGTGAGAAGTTAAGGACGGGTCATTTATAAGCCTAATCGCTCTCTTTTGAATACGATCAACGATATCGAGAGCGTATTGGGAGCACTAACCCAGAGGTGAGAATTATATTCCAGATGAGGCCGAATTTGGGCCTTATACAGCAGAAGGAGTTGTCGAGAGGTAAAGTACTGCTTAGATCTGTACAAAAAGCCTATTTTACGAGCAGCTGTTTTGGTAGCTGACAGAAGATGGTCAACCACGAGAGATTTGAAGATACAGTCATACCCAACAGAGTAATAGAGTTTGAAAACTTAAGAACTGAGCCATTCATACTTACAACAGGAAATGATCGATCTTTTTGGCGGACATAAGGCAACACTGAGTTTTGTTAGCATTAAATTTAACTAGATTATTGTTTCCCCGTTCGAGAATACGTTGAATGTCTTTGTTGATTGATTTTGCCATTTCAGCTTTAATCTCTTGATTTGACATAGAAGGTGGATTATCACTATGAGTAGACTGAGATGAACTACAGTGAAGAGTGCTATCGTCAGCAAAGCAATGGATGGGGTTAGTTGTTGAAGAAATAAGGTCGTTTATGTACAGCATGTACGCATCCCTGTGGTACGCCCGCGTTAATGCTAACTTCTTTTGAAAAAAAGCCATCAACTACGACACGTATTCGTCTTTTATCAAGGAAACTAGAAACCCAGTTGATGAGCGTATCATTTAACCCAAGCGAGGTGAGTTTGGCAAGTAAACACTTACACCAAACTTGGTCAAATGCCTTTGAAATATCTAAAGCGGCTACAACTGTTTCACCGGACTGCTCTACTGTATTGTTCCAAACTTGGGTCACATATGAAAGAAGATCGCCTGTTGAACGACTTTGCCTAAACCCATATTGGTGGTCACTAAGGAGTTTGTTAGTTTCAAGGAACGTGAGCAGTTGCTGATTGATGACTTTTCCATGATTTTAGACAAAATGGAAGTGATGGCAATTGGTCGGTAATTTGAGGGATCGGTCTTATCGCCTTTTTTGGGAATAGGTTGAACATTTGCTAACTTCCATGATGAAGGGAATTCCCCAGAAGACATAGAGATCGTATAGAGCTTAGATAGGACTGGTACTAGTTCGGGGGAACATTTCTTTAAGACAATAGCTGGGATACCGTCTGGGCCAGTCGCCTTATTGAGATCAAGCCTACTGATCGATTCCAAGAGCTTGTACCGAAAATGAATTGGTTTCATAGCGTATGAAGAAGAGTTGACTAGGGGCACATCTTTTCCAGAATCATTGAGACACGAGTTTGATGCAAACAAATCCACAAAAACATTGGCTTTGTCTACAGAATCAGCAACTACCGATCCGTCAATAGACGTCAGGGGGGGAAATGAAGATGTTCCAAAGTTTTTACTAATGGCTTTAGCTAAAGGTCAAAATTTACGACTGTCTAAAGGAGATGTAGCTAGTTCATTGCATTTTTGTTGTTCGAACAACTTTTTAGTTTTAGTGATGACACTTTTGCAGATATTTCTAGCACCAACGTATTCTACATGACTGTCAACCGATTTATTAGATTTCCATTTAATGTAATATTTATTTTTTAAAGATATTGCATCAGCACAAGCCTTATTGAACCAGGGTTGGGAACGTGAATGACCTATACGGTACTGTTTTTTGGGAATGTATAACTCCATTCCCATGAGGATGACTTCAGATACTGAAAGAGCGATGTCCGAAGAAGAGGACGACTTAAAACAATATTCACGCCATGGAAAGGTTGGAAAGAAATCCCGTAAATTACTCCATCGAGCTGACTTAAAACACCACAAGGTTCTATCGGTTTTGCGAACAACAGTAGAATTAGGTACAGTAGAAATGATTTCTATTAGACAATGGTCGGAAAGACCTAAAGGCGAAAGAACGGAAGTTTTATAAGCAAGAGGGTTTGATGTAAGAACGAGATCTAGAAGATGTGGAGTATGGTTAGGGTTATCAGGGATACTTGTGGGTTCAGGAATCATTTGTGTGAGATCACATGAAATAGCAAATATTTCTGCACTATGACCAGCAGGATTTGTAGTAGATGAAAACTGAAGCTAATTAGAGTTATGAACATTGAAATCGCCTACAATTGAGATATTGCAAGATGGAAACTGAGACAGGAGATAGTTAACTTTCATACTAAGGTAATCGAAGAAGTCTTGAAAGTTACTGTCATTAGGAGACCTATAAATGCAACAGTAGAGTTTCACAAAATTAGGACCAGAATGTTTAAACCAAATCACGTCAAAACTTTTATTATCGTAAGGAAATTCAAGCAATTTTAGCTGAAATGTTGCACAGGTATTCGTACAACAATACAATTTGTTGCAAAATTGCAAAAAGACGGCCGCGATTTAAATCATGTCCCTTTATTGGTCAAATTTATTAACGTTTTTATGATATAATATCAATATAGCATTATGTGAATCGAGTTTAGACAAGACAAAATGAAAATTTTGCTTCAAACTAAAGTACCGTCGAAACTTTTCGAATTCTCCAAGGAAAAGGACGATTTACTTAAGCTATACACGCTCCTTTAGCCACAGTGATGAATTCCTAACACACAAAAAGTATGTATGGATTAAAAGGAACAGGATTAAGAATAATTGGGGTCATGATATCGGAAGGTACAGAAAGGTTCTGATGGGGAAGTAACTAGCGCAGTATAATGTATGTAGCCTCAGTGATCATGCTGATATATGTGTATGAAAAAAACCGAAAAGAACCTCATACAGGGGAGACCCATAATCTCCCGTATAATAAGCTGATCGTGTTACCACTGACCTACTAGCTCGGTTTTCCAATTTTTCTAATAATTGTGGTCCTGCATAGGGCAAGTTTCGCCTACCGTGCTAAAGCACCCAACAACACTTAGGGGGATAGTGAAATTCTAAAGAGATGCCTATGAACGGCTACCTTACACTGTTTCGTATCATAAGTGAGGGGAAAACACGAACTAGAGAGATAATTCCACAGTTTAGAAGCCTTATGGAAGAACGTGGATTGCGTCCGTTTGCTACGACAACTGGAGATGGGTACTGCATATTGATGATGTAAATGCACGAACCGAGTATTCCTAGCAAGGGTGGCCGGAGATGGCATCAGATAATGTAATTCAGCAGCGTAATAGTAATTGTAACCGATAATAGAAAGAAATAACTGCAATGCTTAAGAAACGGAATGTCAGTAGGACGGGTCAGTTATAATCCTAATCGCCCTTCTTTGAATATCATCAACGATATCAACAGCGTATTGGGGAGCACCAACCCAGAGGTGAGAATTATATTCTAAATGAGGTCAGATTTGAGCCTTATACAGCTGTCGGAAGGTAAATACTGCTTCAATCTGTAAAAAGCCTATTTCACGAGCACCTAAATTTTATTAGCATTAAATTTAGTTGGACTATTAATTCCCATTCAAGGATACCTTGAATGTTTTTGTTGATTGAAATTACCACTTCAGATTTAATGTCTTGATTTGAGATATAGAAGTTGGATTATCATTATGTGTAGACTGAGATGAACTACAATGAAGATTGCTGTCCTTCGCAAAGCAATAGACCGGGTGAGTCGATGGAGAAATAAAATCATTTATGCATGTAGTAGAGGAAGTACAGGCATTATAACTGATCCCTGTGGTACGACCCCGCTAATGCCAGCTACTTTTGAAAAGAAACAATTAACTGCAACACGTATTAACTGAACTATTAAGTTCAACTTTCTCTTTTAGTTCTTTTTAGTTCTGTTATAAACAAAGGTTCATTCCCATAGACATAACTTAAAGCAGAGCTCCGACACGTTGTGGGATTAGAGATTATTTTTATGTTGGCCTTGAAAATACACATAAATAAATAAATACGACAATAAGGAGGATCAAAATGTCTGACGTAAAGGTGGTATATCCACCAATGGCCATACTCGGTAAATAAAGTAAGAAACTTTCAGAAGCAATTATCAATTTTTCCTCAAAAACATAGTTAATTTTGCAACGATTAATGAACATCCACGAACCGTCGTGTGCATTACAAAATTAAATTGAAAAATTGAAAATTAATTTTCTCGAAACCAAAAAATAAACTTCCTAACGAACACGATAAATAAACTGCTGCAAGATAATTTTATTAAAACGCGACATGCACGAACATTTTGCTTTTAATTTTTCAATCAACAATGTGTGACATAATGAATTGTTATAATTATTTTATACAGCATTAACCCTAAAAGGGATTAAACGTTTAAGTAAATTATATTTTTATCGTTTAAGATAAACCGAATCCCTTTGTGAAGGGTGTAAGTATATGAATGGTGTAACATTACATTAATTTATATGAAATACAAATAATACTTTAGCAGTTTTCTTAATTACTTTATTTGATCGAAACAAAATTCTGAAACTGCCTTTGAAAATGAAAATTGTATTTTAAGCAATAGAAACAAACGTTTTAGATTCTTTATAAATTTAACCCTGTTTAACTTTATTAAGAACCCTCAAAGCAACGAGACTAACGCAATAATTTTTATTTTTAACATTTGGACTTTCAAATGAAGTTCACCCTAACTTACTTATAATTACCAGCAAGATATTTATCTCGACTCGGGAATGTAGTTCGTTTTTTATGTAATTTGGTTCTTATTAATAAATTCTTTCTGAATTTTGTCGTAATTAGGAAATGCACAATAACGGTTAGAAAATGAAATGTGCGTCAATGAATTTGATCCTTATGAAACATGAAAACAAGTTGAGTAATTAACTTTTATTTAAAAAATTAATGAGAATAATACACCCCAATTTTTAATTTGATTTTATGTACGTATTTAATACTAATGGAAATTTTTTTTATATGTGTATATTATGGAGCAACCATGTACAAAGTTCTTGTTTACTCCGAAAGATTACAAGATACAATCCGTATTAAAACTAAATTACTTTATACATGCCTTAAAGTAATTTTAGTGTATATTTGGGCAACTGTTCACTTTAGAGCACAGAGTACAGAGACTGTTTTTGACGATAATTCAATTTTAGAAAAGTTTACCACGTAAAACTTGTTCATAGAGTAAAACAAAAGATACGCAGAGTCCTATAATGCTTTTTATTGAGGTTTCAAAACTATAAACTTTGGAGTAAAATATGTAAAAAACCTTTTACAAGATAATTCATTTTTACCTTTTTATGAATATTTTGAAAACTATCAACTTGACAAAGTAGACAGACCTTTCTTTAGGGATAATTCAGTTTTTTAATTTCGTACAGATTCTATAGATAATTTAAAATCGTTTTTGTTTATGGCTGTTTTTAGGGCAATAAATAAGTCCTAAAAGTCTACTTCCTATCAGCCCTAAACCACGTTTGTAAACATCCGGAAAATCATTAATTTTCAAGAGAAAGGTATGGTAACACTTCTTAGAGATTCAATTCTTTATTAACGTTTTTCATAGAGCAATAGCTCATATTGCTCTATGAAAAACGTAAAAAACATAGCTCTATAAAAGGTACATGAGTTTCAAGAGTCCTTTTAGTGCTTTTTTGTGACTATATCGAAAACTATGAATTTTGAAAGAAATCTAAACATCTTCTTTAAAGCTAATCCAATTTTAGACAAGTCTTATTTATGACAGTTTTTATTAGAACAACAAGTCACAAAACGCTACTTCAAACAAGCCTTAACGTTATCTTTGTTAATACTTAAAAACTATTCACTTTAGAGCAAAAGGTATAGTAACTGTTTTTATCGATAATTCAATTTTCGAAAGGTTTTCTTTATAAAAGATTTTCACAGGCTAATACGCTAAAGTTTATGCATTAAATCTAGCTGAGATATAATTATGATTCTGTTTCTGCTCGTTTTCTTTTTAGCTCTTTACTTCTACCAGTTTATCATTAACGATCACCATTCTGTATCACTTTCCTTTTAAGTAGTGATTAAAATCTTTAAACCCTAAGGCATTATCGTTAATAATAATATTAATAAATAATAATGAAACAAATAGAAGAAAAAGAAAAGTATGCATTAGCAGAACACGTCAAACAAAGTGGAGAACCTGCAATGATCCAAGTAAATATCCGAGGCTTCTGAATGCACAGCAGGCAAAGTATCAGTATAGAAAAACTTCAGCGCAAACCAGAGTTAACACCTGGCGCAACAAAGCTTTGCGTGGGTAGTTCCTGGACAAGTTAATGGAAAAGTTGATAAGAAGAAGACATGGTTATGGCTCACTAATGTAACACTGAAGAAGGAGACAGAGGGCTCTATTCTTGCAACCCAGGAGGAAGCAATAAGAACAAATGCGAGGCCAGGTTTGAAAAATCAGTTGACCCAAAATGCAGATTTTGTAAGGAAGCTGATGAAACAACTGATCACGTCCTAAGCTGCTGCAAGAAATTTCGCAGAAATACTCAAACAGAGGCGCAAATATCTGACCCAGATGCTTCATTGAAACCTGTGCCAAAACTACCAACTACCAGTGGTTAAGAACTGGTGGGAGCACAAACTTGAAAGGTTCTGGAAAACAAACATGCCAAAATACTCGGGGACTTTCGAATTTAGACTGCCAAGATTTTGGAAGACAATACACCGGAACTAACGATAGTCGAAAAAAAAAGTCTGGACCATTGATGTTGCCATACCAGGTGACAACCGAATTCATGAAAAATAAGAAAATATTAGGATCTTAGAATCCATCTTCAACGACTCTGGTATAAATCAGTATAGGTGGTCCCACTGGTAATCGGCACACTGGATGCTGTACCAAAACGCCTCAACTGGAACACAATAAACAGCCGCAAAAAGCTACGTTGCTTGGATCTACCCGCATCACACAATCCTAGACACTTGTGCTCGACTTGTGATGTGGTGATTTGAAATCCAGAATATAATTTTCATTTGTTGTGTATTAAAAAAGTAATAATAAAAAAAATAATTTTCACAAATTCTAAGTTCATTTAATAAAATATACCACTAAAGTAGATACTATACTGGTAACAATCAACGACAACGGTACTAGCCACTAACAAAACGATAGAACCAAATCATCATGCACACAATATATACTAAATATATTTGCAGGTCTAACGTAGATAAAAATTCCAATCAATAGGGTTACATTATATATCTTATATTTTATATAAAATATAAGCGCATGCGCACGCGAGTATACAGACACGCACGTACCCACGCATGCACGCACCCACCCACGCACATACACACATCCACAAGCGCACAAACACGTGCGCACTCATACACGCTCGGGCAAGAATACACGCACGCACACAATCACACGAATGCCCACTCGCATGTGCACACACCAACACATGCACACATACCCAGACCCACATCCACAAGTGGACACGGCCATAGACACGTACACACGCATACACGGGCTTACACACAAGCACACACGGACACAGCAGCATCAACATCACACAGCCACATACCCACACCATCACACAACAGCACATAACACGACAACACACACACACACACAAACCACGACACACATACACACACACACACACACATACACAACAACACACACACACACACACACACACACACACACACACACACACACACAACACACACACACACACAACACACACACACACACACACACACACACACACACACACACACACACACACACACACACACACACACACACACACACACACACACACACACACACACACACACACACACACACACACACACACGCACACACACACGCACGCACGGACGCACGCACGCAGGCACGCACGCACGAACGCATGCTTGCACGAACGCACGCTTGCACGCGTGCACGATTTCACGCATGTTTGCACACATGCACGCTTGCATGCACGTTTGAACGCACGCACGTAGGCTAACAATGAACAATGCCATAATTAAAAACAAAATTTAATCAAGTTATGATGTAAGTGTAAAATTCTGAACAACTTTAATTTGAAATTGAAAAAGCGTTCACACATAGATAGCATAATGTGTACGTTCAACATGATTTTTAATTAAGGGTAGTCCAACTTTAACCATACAGGGTAGTCCCATAATAGCACGTAGGTTAATAGTTACTAAACCGTTGTGCTTGTGGAATCATTTTCTTAATCTTGTAAGGTGTCATCTTTACCACAATGCAAAATTACCGTCAAAAATACAGGGTGTATCAAAAAGGGTAATACCAAAAACTCTATTTTTTTATGGTATATCCTATTTTTTTATGTTACACATGTGACTTCATTTATGATGTGAAAAAAGTATATGAATAATTTTATGGTAACCGTTCATAGGCATGTCTTGGCAATTCAATTCCCGTTGTCCATCCTCCCGAGTGTTTTAACACGGTAGGCCAAGCTTATCCTTTTCAGGTCTGTAATTATTAAAAAAAAAAAGCCTCTATAGGTTCTATATTCAACCACAAATTTGTAAGATTGTGAAATGCAGTGTTGCCGAGTTATGAAGTTTTCCTTAAAAATTTAGCCAAAAACATACTCTCTTCAAACTGTTATATGTCTGCCACTATTCATGAATTTCCCTGAAAAAGTTACCTTTGCTTATGTTTACTTTTGGATTATATCATACACGGTGTCAAAAACTTTTCTTGGAACATCGCTACATTTTAATTGAAATTCCTAAATACGCATATTATTTTGCAGTATAAAAGTTTAAATTGCGCTCATTCAGAAAATACCATGTTTGCATTATCCATCTCAACCTACTTTTGAGATATAAAGGTTTCCCCGAAAATTTACACAGAAAATCAAAAAAATTACAGGCGACATGGCAGAAGGAATAGAGAAACAGCTGCTTGAAAAGTCTAGAACACTGGAACTGTGGCAGGATCTGTAACAAACAAAATTCACCCATGTACTAAACAAAATTCAAAACCACCGAACGCGTTTCAATATCTACGCTATCAACATCGGCGTTCGACTAAGGCGAACTAAGGAAATTTCTAATGTGTATATACCATTAACGAGTAACGCTTCGTTGTTTATCTAGTGAAAGTGAAAGTTATGAAAGTTTAATGAGTTCTGAGTAGCCTAAAGGTACTTGATCGTCATTATTCAATAGAATTTGTTTGTTCGTGCTTATTACTAACATATTTGATTACCTTATTTACTGCATGATTTTTATCAAACATGTGTAGGGCTACGGCACACTTGTCCCAACGTTTGTATTTTCACGAGCTAAATGTTCCTTGAAGCGAATTTTAATAGGTCGCTTAGTTTGCCCCACATATATTTGTTCACAATTTTTACAATTAATTTTATAAATTCCTGACCTATCATATTCATACACTTTATCTTTTGGATTGCCTAAAAGACTTTGCAAACTACCATCTGAAGTAGTTACTGTTTTCAAATGAATTTTGGAAGATTTTAGATAGACTTTTTGTATAAGCAGGATAGTTTGGTAACTTTACATACTTGGTTTCTATTTGTTCTCTAGAGTTACCTAATGTAGTTACGTTCTTAACCCTCATCCTATGTGTTTGTTTTCTAGCTATATTCATAACCACTTCATCTGAAAACCCATTGTATGCAGCAATTCCTGTAATAGTGCGCAATTCTTTATTAAAATTTTGAACTGAAAGAGGAAAATTAAGTAACATATGAACCAAAAAGTTAAAAGCCGCGAGTTAAACAATTGCTACTCGTTGGCATGATAATGTTACTAATTGTTTGTATAATCCTATGACATCTTGTCCATATTATCTTTTTTAATAAGGAGTATTTTGCAATAAAAGTGAAGTATACAATTCAAGAATCAATAGAAAAGATTTATTCTCTTGGAGAATGCTCAAAGAATTGCCTTCTGGCATCCAGAGTGTACAATGAGAGAAGGAGACATCCAGATGCAGAATTATTTTAGAAACTCATGAATAGATATGACAGAACAGGGACAGTTAGACACGAGAAGCATGAAAGAATAAATCCAGTCCTAAACAAAGAGAATAAGTTTAACGTTGTCGCATCTGTTGCGGAAGGCTCACATACAAGTACACCAGACATAAGTGATTTGTTGAGCTTAGGACAAACCTCGGAGTAAGGATAGGTTCCATTTATAGTGCGAAATCAAGCAGCTTACATCATACAACAGTGGTCATGCAAATATAATTTGCTACACCGATGCCAGTATACATTTTATGAGTAACTGTTGACCAGCAACATAGGAAGAGCGTAAATTATGGGGAGGAAGACGACATAATAGGGCTCCTTTGTTTTTATACACCTCGATTGGTATATTTATCAAAAATTTTTAAGCGAAGACCTTGATAATCTGCTGGAAAACATACAGTTATTGAGAAGGATGTGTTTCCAGTTTGATGGGGGACTGCTCACATATCTGTATATAACAAAATGGTAAACATTATGTTACGTTCAATAGTTATTTATATATCAAGGGAGAAGGGTATATTATTTACTTTCGAATGTTGTTTGCGGCCCCACGCGCAAGGAGAATTAAATATCTGGTGGGACACAAATACACAATCTTCAAACCTACAAAGTGGAAAGAAATCAAATCATGTTAACAGTATAATTTGTTTAGGATAATTATGGAGAAAATGGACAACATTGTAAAAACAGAAAGCAATAGTCTTTGTTAGAATAGCTTTTAAACGTCAGATAGACGATAATAGACATATAGATGCTAACATAAAAAAATCATATAGCTGCCTCGGTGGTGGAATGTTTACAGTGCTTGACTTTAACCTACGCGGCGCGAGTTCAAACCTACCCGAGGTAGCTGTTTTTCTAAAACGGAGAAAAACGGAAGCACTGCTTCTTCTCGGATAGGAAGTAAAACTCTGGTACCGTAGCAATACGATGATTGACACGTTAAAGGTCCCTTACTAAAGGTGTAATTCCTTTAGTAGCTAAAAATTCTAGTGATGGGCTAATAACCATTAGTAGTTGATGCGCATTTGCGTTTGTGCCTAGATCTCGGCCCACAAATACAAAAAAAAAGAATAATTGTCAAGTATGCACTTAGTAATAGTGGGGTGTAAGAGGCTCTGTATTTATATTTGACTTGACAATCAAGCCGTTCCATAGAAATAACTTTGCATACCTAGGGAGTTTTCGAAAACTTTAGCTCCCTCAGGAGACTATGCTATCCTTTGTCCCCTTAAATAAGAGAGAAAAACATTTTCCATAAAGCGAGGCGAAAATAATTTTTTATTGGGAATGATTTTACTATTATCTATATAAATATGATATAAATTTGTTGTACAAAAGAAGTAACATTATTATGCTATCGAGAGTAGTACCCCGGCACCATCCCCTCCACTTTCTTTACGTCACCAGCCCCGCCCACTTTCACTTTTTTATATGCCCATGTAAGGTAACGTATTTTCCGCCCCTATGGTTTCTTTTCGGAGGCCTTTTTCAACCCCTAATTTTTTTTACACACCCACATGGGTGACCATATTTTCCACACCTATGGTTTCTTTTCGGAGGTCTTTTTCAACCCCTAATTTTTTATACGCCCACGTGTGAGACCGTGTTTTCCACCCCTATGGTTTCTTTTCGGAGGCCTTTTTCATCCCTAATTATTTTTTACTCGTCCATGTGTAGGACGTGTTTTTTCACCCCTATTCTATGGCCGCCCACGTGTGAGCTGGTATTTTCTACCCCTATGGGATCAAATCTTGATAGAATTTCAATGTTGTATTAAGAGCCTTTTTGAAAGCAATTTTGTACTTGCTCACGTGAGGGGCAGATGTAGGCCTTGGGCTAGGTCTTGGGGCTGGGGGCTGGACCTGAGTTTGGTCTTGGGTTAGGGCTGGACCTGGAGCTGGTCTTGGACTTGGTCTAGATCTTGGGCTAGGTCTTGAACTTGGGGTTGGCCTTGGGGTTAGTCTTAGGGTTGGGCTAGGTCTTGGGGTTGGTCTTGGACCTGGAGTTGGGCTAGGTCTTGGACTTGAGGTGGGGGAAACCTAAGAGTGACAACTATTTCAGGCAATTATATGTCATTTTGACCTGATGAGGGTTAGCATTCTGATTGAAAATGATGTTATTTAGTCTATTTAAACGAGGTTGCTGGTAGAATATCTGTTAGTATCGTTTAGCGATTCAAGATGGAAGGTCAGTTTAAGTACCCCTTTTCGGCAATAGTTGCGGGTTCGTCGGGTTGTGGGAAATCGTATTTTATAGTGGATTTTCTAAAAATATCGAAACTGCTTGCAATACAGCCTTTGAAAAAATTATCTGGTTTTACAGTGAGTGGCAGCCTTTACTCAAAGATCTCTCTGTGGAATTTCAAAAGGGTTTACCTGATATGGAACAGTTTGACGGGGAAAAACCTGTCTTAATAATAATTGACGATCTAATGAGCGAAACTAACGGCTCGGTGGTAGATATTTTTACAAAGGGTTGTCATCATAGAAATCTAAGTGTGTTTTTCTTAACGCAGAACATATTTCATCAAGGACGTGGACAGCGGGATATTTCTCTCAACGCACACCGGATGTGCTACGTTATAGAACAAACATATTCGGGCCTCAAGGTATCTGCCAGGTATATATAGCGAAAAAACGGTTTAAGTCTCACAGTCATAAAGATTACATCATATATGATGGGTGACGTTTTAAGCGAGAACACTGATATCCTGTGTGCATTAGCCAGATTAAGTAAAAGTCAACGTGATGTTTTATTGAAATGTTTGGATAGTAAGCAGGTAGAGTGTATTTGCGAGTGTGCGCATAACATTTTAAAAGGTCGTGTACCTATGTGAGCTGATCAGAAGCAGCGACTCTCAACATAAGCACACTTTAAGACGCTTGGCACAGAGAGGCGAATACATACCGGTAATGACACGGGGATTTGAAAACATCGAGATTAATATAAAAACAGATACGGGTGTAGCAATGCCATTTAAGTTTGGAACGTCGTGCCTGAAGCTACACTTTAAGAAAGTGCAATAATGGTTTGCACTTATCAGCAATATTACATGAATCAGGCCGGTAAGGGTATCGGCTCTATCCACAGAGGTGCGCCATATCAACGTGGTCATGGAATAGGGAGCTGGTTAGGTGGTATATTTAGAAGTATAATACCGTTATTTAAGTCTGGCGCAAAGGCTATTGGAAAAGAATCTTTTAGAACGGGTGCTAATATTCTTGGTGACGTCATAGAGGATCGACCTATTAAGGATCCGTTTCAAGAAAGATTTCACGAGGCAGGTAGAAACCTTAAGCGTAAAGCCGACGAGAAAATCGATAAAATAATGGAGGGTTCGGGTTATAAAAGAGTACGTCTATTCGATAATAACCAGTCTCTACCGAGAGCTGTTGCTAAGAAGAAGCCTACTTACGACGATATATTTTCAACATAATGGCTTTTATACATGCCTAATCATGTGAATGCGTCAAGTCCGAATTGGATTTGTTCGCTTTACCGTCGACGCAGACAAGCATCGAGAGTGGTGAATGGATATTTTACAAGCCCTTATCAGAGATGAGTGATGACGCCCCAATAGAATTTGTAGTCTCCGTAAATGGAAACGATTACATAAATTTAAGCTAGACCATGTTGTACATCACAGCTAATGTTCTAAAGCATGATGATACACCACTTACAGATGTTGATGTTGTAGCACTGGTAAACAATTGGATGCATTCGCTTTTCTCACAGGTGGAGGTTCACTTAAATCAGAAGATGGTGTCACAACCAAACAACACCTACCGTTCATATATCGAGACGCTGCTAAATTATGAAAAGGAGGCCAATAGTTCACATCTAGGATGTACCTTATGGCATAATAATACAGCTGGACAGATGAATACTCTGGGAAACGCAAATAACGGTTTCTCAAAACTTGCGGCTACCGGGAAACAGATAGATGATTGGTTACGTGCACTCGGATTTGTTTAATCAAGAAAAGTTTCTCGTAAGTGGTGTTGAGTTAAAGGCTAAATTTGTACGATCAAGAGATACCTTTAGCCCAATGGCGGCGCTCGCTTCAAATTACAAGACGCGAATTATAGACGCTAGTTTACTGGTGAGACGTATGCGAATCAATTCAACTATTCTAACTAACTAAGCTTTAGAAACTACTGCCGCAAAATACCCTGTTACAAGAACCGACGTAAAAGTGTTAACTATACCTGCAGGCATACAGCGAAAATCATTGGATAATGTTTTCCTGGGTCACTTACCTAAACGATGCATCGTAGGGTTTGTAGCAAATAAAAATAAGTGTTCTATAATTAAATTTTACTGTCATTAAAATTCCTCACGCAAGATCAACCTCTAACACAAGTGCTGTCTTACAAGAACCTCCTTATTAGAAATACAATGTATAAATAAATTTCTCGTATAGGTAAAAGATCATCCGATCGTACCCAGTAGCATATGACCGTTTTAAAACAATAGGATCGATAATTTTAATAATAATATCTTATTAGGGTAATTATGCAATTTCCAACATTATATCCAAAAGGACCTTAATTAGTGTTAAAAATGACCATCAAAAATAACCCTAAGATCAACTCCAAGTCCAAGACCTAGCCCAACTCCAGGTCCAAGACCAACCCCAAGACCTAGCCCAACCCTAAGACTAACCCCAAGACCAACTCCAAGTCCAAGACCTAGCCCAAGTCCAAGACCATCTCCATGTCCAGCCCTAACACAAGACCAAACCCAGGTCCAGCCCCCAGGCCCAAGACCTAACCGAAGGCCTACATCTGCCCCTCACGTGAGCAAGTACAAAAATGCTTTCAAAAAGGCTCTTAATACAACATTGAAATTCTATCAAGATTTAACCCGGAAAAGAAACCATAGGGGTAGAAAATATCCGCTCACACGTGAGCGGCCACAGAATAGGGGTGAAAAAACACGTCCTACACATGGACGACTAAAAAATAATTAGGGATGAAAAGGTCTCCGAAAAGAAATCATAGCGGTGAAAAACACGGTCTCACACGTGGGCGTATAAAAATTAGGGGTTGAAAAAGACATCCGAAAAGAAATCATAGGGGCGGAAAATATGGTCCCCCACGTGGACATATAAAAAAGTAAAAGTGGGCGGGGCTTGTGACGTCAAAAAAATGGAGGGGGTGGTGCCGGAGTACTACCATCGAGTAGCAATTGTTTCGATTCCTTGTGCTATGCCGCCTATGATTTTTCTTATTTTCTGTGTAAATTTAGGAGAAACCTTAACACTTCTAAAGTAGGTTGAGATAGACATGCTATTTCACAATGAACACACTTTAAACTTTCCAACGGTAAAATAATATACAGGGTGTTGTATTTAAGAAATTCAATTAAAATAGATGTGAACGAACAGAAATTTTGGACACTCGGTATGATAGAGTCCAAAAGTATAGACATTTCAGGATGAACTACGCCAATATTATTAACGAGCAATGGCAGTTTAGCAGTTTGAACAGACTATGTATAGGGTTTATTCGCCACATAAAAAACAAGGGTATTCTATTTAAGAAAAATATAACTTCTGATGTTCCTGTTTTTTGGAATACTGTTTATTGACAATAATTTTGGTTTGCAGCCAAGATCATACATTATAGTGTTCATTAAGAGAATATTTCCATAAGTGCAATGGTTTAGTAACTATTGACCAACCCGCGTTTATTGGACTACCTTGTATAATACAAAAAAGGTTTGTTACTCGGGAGGATATGACATTTGCTTGTTTCCAAAAATTCAAAGTGCGAGTTTTTTTGTGAATAACCCTCATATTACACATTACGTATATCGATATTCAAATTTTTAAACTAGCAATTCCAGAAAATTAAATTAACAAAATCAATAAAGTAAAGTGAAAATCGCATTATTAAAAGGCAACGTCATTTTAAAATACGTGAGAATTTTAACGTAAAACAAGAGGATGAAGTTCTGCATAATTGATCAAACAGAAAAGAGTTCGTACCTGTTTTAAAGCAGTACTTAAGAGATTTTAAGAGAAAATTTCTACCTTAACTTCCGGATTATCCCTTTTTTAAGACATTGATAACAACCAGAGCAAACTGCGGCAATTTGATCGCATCATTAAATTTGAACATAAAAACTGAAAGTTGTCTACTTCAGAAATTGGTTCCGTTTGCGCACTGTTAATTTTCTATATAATATTTTGGTATTTAGAACCAAAATGTTTAAATATAGGCATGAAGCCATTGAACTTCTGACAATGTTATTGTATTTGACATTTGCATAAGTGTGTAAGGGCCGTACTGGTGATTGAAGCTGAATTGTGACTTAACAAGGGGTGTATATTTTTAGAACGCAACCCTTCCACATTTATGTTTGAATTTTCCTTTTAAATGAAGTTAAGCAGCTGTTCGTATTTCCCACAATACTATTGTTTTAATTTTAACACCCCTTTTTCATTGTGTTAATTACGTTTTAATCTTAATATGCAGGTGAGATTATTATTAATTAATTCTTTGCACGAGACCAACCGAAACTATTTAGAACTGCTTGGAAATTTTTGGTAATCTTTATTAGCTTGTCTCGTCCCAAATTGTTTCTAATATATATTCAAGTCGCTGACACTTATGTTAAAGCACGATAAAAAACAATTAGTGACGGTATTAATAATATACAAGATAAACATTAACTTTTTTTGCATTTTTATAGACTTATTATGCAAAATTTTGTGTTAATTTATTAAAAAGGAATGTGGGTTTTGATTATTAAAATACCGTGTTAATAAAGGAGATGTAAGAAGAATTCTCTAACACTGCAGAGTATATGAAATTTATTTCAAAATTAAATGCCAGACCACACAAACACAAACACTCCTTTGAAATGTACTTTAATTACATTGTAAATTGATCTATGATATGATTTGCATGTAAATTCGAAAATTTATTTTCGTCAATTTGATTTATTTGGTTTTTATATTTATATCCGAATAGTTGTAAATTATGCTTATGTATACATTTCAGTCACAAAAACGTGAGATATTTTAAAAGCACAAACTTTCAACCTAAAAGTCGACATCTGTATTTTTCACAATACTCAATATCCTTATCTTTCTCAAAGGTAAATTATCAAACTCGTAAAGCTTTCGTTGAGCTGTCAGGAGACAGCCGTCTCTGTATAACACATAAAAAATTCATTTTTAAGAGTGGCACTACTTACCGTAAACAGTAATTTGAGCAGGCATAGCGATTCGTTTTGCGGCTATATTCTCGGCTACGCATGTATAATTTCCTGTATCCTGTGCGCGAGCTTGTCCGATTAATAAATGTCCTTCGGTCGATACAAGTACATCGGTATCGGGTAACAGCAGTTGTCCACCACGTTGCCAATAAACATGAGGAGGTGGTAATCCAGTTGGTGGTACACAACGTAGTTCCATTTGATGACCTATTTCAACCCTCGTCGATACTGGATTTACTTCAAATTGCTTTTTCAAATCTGTAAGAAAATATAAAGTGTTAGCTTTAGGTAAATCTAGGTTAAAAACTTTATAATACTGTATCTATATAGTTAAGGATTTGAAGTTTGTTATACGAATTTTATGCGAAAGTATTGTGGGAACACTTAATAACACGGTGAACAAATACTTGCTTTCAATAACGGGTATAAGTGCATTCCTGTGTTCTTTCAGTCGATACATTCAATTGATCTGCTAAGGGAGTAAAATTGAAGGAAAGTTGAATGGATTCTTATCTCTTGAGATCTTAAGAGATTTGTGAGATCTTGTACTTTGCAATCATTGCATTTTTAAACGCGCTTGAAAATAATGCATATTTAACGCATTAATGGAAACTACATACCCCGCATAAAGTTTTCCCGTATTGCGCTGCGATATGATGTTGTTAAATACTAGAAAACATTGCAAAATTAGATTTCCCAAAATAAACTGCCTGCTACTTAACTGAAAGTAAGTAAGTAAGTGACTAATTTTAATCATAATGTCATTATGTGATTGCATTCGAAAATTTTTAAAAATCAAACGAAATTCATTCAGTAATTAATCAGTAGTACAACCCTACGGATAAATAGTAGGAAAGTGCAGTCTTCATTGTTAAGGAATCGCAACACTAATGCCCGGTTTCACCAACAAAAAATAAAGCGTTATTAGTAGATTAACTTTATTCGTAGAATAAACGTGACTCTTTTCATTTCACCAACAATAAATAGCGTTATTCGTTGGTTAAAGTGACGGTTAAACTAACCGAAGAAATATCTCCGGTTAAGTGTAAGTATTTCAGATTTCATAACCTCAAAAATTGGACGCTTGTTAAATTTGCCATTGTCAGTGTTATTTTTCAATATTTCACTTGAAAACGGACAACATGGATAATAGGTAAGTTGAAAACACATTTATTGATATTATTATAATGTTAAAAAAATTTGTAAAACAATAATTATTAGACTTTTGACATCATCTCCATCGTCATCTTCGGGTTCATCTGAAGACGATCAGCCCCCTCATAGACGCCGCCGTTTGATATTATAGAGAAGAAATCCGATTACAGAGTATGATAACGTTGATTTCCGAAATAGATTTCGTCTATCCAAAAGCGTGTGTCGAGGAAATTTTGCGTTTGATTGGCAATAATTTAGAATGGCTTAATAACAGAAACCGTCCCACCTGTCCAACGAACCAGCTATTAATAACCTTACGGTTTTATGCAACTGGATCATTTCAGTTGTGCGTTGGGGATCACTTTAATGTATCTAAAGCTACAATATGTAGAATAATAAGAAAAGTTACTCTCCACATCGCTTTACTTCGACCACATTTTGTGCAGATGCCTCGCAATCGAAATGAGATAATCCAGTGCCAAAACGGATTTTACAGGTCTGGTTTCCCATGTGTTTTAGGAGCTATTGATTGTACACGAATATGTGTACAATCAATAGCTCCTAAAACACATGGGATAGTGATTGTACACATATTTGTGTACAATCACCCGGTGGAGATGCTGGAGAAGCATATAGAAATCGAAAAGGATGGTTTCCTATTAACACCCAGGCAGTGTGCGATCATAAATTGATCATTAGAGACATTGTAGCACGGATGCCTGGAAGTGCACACGACTCCACGATATTCAATGATTCGTTACTTAGAGCTCGTTTAGAAAACAACGAGTATCCTGATACTTATCTTCTAGGAGATGATGGATACGCATGTAGAAAATATCTGCTTACTCCGTTGCTAAACCCACAAACACGAGCAGAACACAGCTATAATTATGCCCACATCCGTACACGTAATATTATTGAAAGAGCGTTTGGAGTCCTAAAACGCCGTTTCCCTTGCTTGTCTTTGGGTTTACGATTAAAAATTGAGACGGTATTAGGAGTAATTGTAGCGACAGCTGTACTGCATAATGTTGCTATTAATATGGGAGACAATATGCATGTTGAAGATCCGGAAATTGTGATACCTGCTTTTGAAGATGCGGGAAATATTTTTCAAAATATTGATCAAGAAAATATGGGAGTTAGAACAGCTTTAATAAACACAGTTTTTACAAGGTACATACACACGCAACACGCACATATTATCTAAGCAAACAATTTTTACTATATCTAATATTTATGTAGAAGTAAATTCTTTTTTTTTATCCTCTAACTGCAACAATTTAATATTTAATTCACATTCTTCCTTTTTCTTTATTATTTCTAAAATCTCCATCTTTTTTTATGTTTTTCTTGCTTCATAAGAAAAACCTTTTTTTGATAATAATTTGCACCATCCTTGCCTTCTTTTTTTACATTTTTAAAAAATGTGTTGCTTATATTTTTAGGGCTGAAAGATGAAACCTTCGCACTAATGCAACTCTGGCCGCTGTCGACTACCCCAGCGCTGCATTGCAGTAAGTTAGTAAGTTTCACTGGTGACTGGTAAACTACCCTACCAACTATAGTTTGCATGGTTCGTCGCAGGTATTTCTAATTCTTCAACAATAACCGCATCATTTATTGTGCAGAATTCTATTTTGTCGGTGATTGTTTCTGTAATAATTATGTAATGTTTATGCTTTATTAAAATCAATGTTATATTTAGATACTCTGTAGGTATTAATTACCTTGGTGTAAAGGGTTGACTATGTCGTTATTACTATCGTAGTCATTGTTGTGCCCGTCTACTTGTTTCCCAAGTAAATTAAGTACGCGAAGATCGCAGTTAGAGAGCTGCGAGCAACTGCTGCCTCCACCCGTCTTGTACACTTCGACCTGCAATTGTATAACGATGAGAAATATTAATAAAACACACTTTAATATTGGCATTTTTACCTTTTCATCAGCCCTCTGTTTCTTCGCAGTTTTTTTCAAATTATCATATAATAATTTTAATTGGTTGCCAATCCTCACTCCCGTTTTTGCACTACTATTATAACTGGTAGCAATTTCTTCCCATGTGCGTGCTTTTTGTTGGGATGACACGGCATCAGTCTTTTTATTTTCTATGACTGATTTATGTTTTTCTATAATTAAAAGTAAATTTTCTTTTTCCTCTTCCAAATAATTTTTGCTTCTTTCCCGCTTATTCCCTTTTCCAATAACATCCATTTTCACTAAACACACGAGTAAACATAAACAATACTGTCAAATATCAAATGTGCCTAAATATGTGGTTCGTTCACAATGACATTTCTCTTATTCATTAAATAGTTAACTGAAAGCATGAAGCTGTTGGTGAAACAGGAAAATAGTTAACTGGAGAATAAAATTTATTCATTCAATAACTATTTAACGCTTTATTTGTTGTTGGTGAAACCGGGCATAAGAGAGGCTGGACAATAATATAGAGCAAAAACGGTTTTTTAGTTTTTATTTTTAATGTCGAACTTCTTATAGCAGTGGCATATTGAATATCTGAGGCAAAACGAGTTCCGCAATACAAAGAAAGCGGTAATCTTCTCATGCCACTTCCATCCTTTAACTACAGCTTAAGGAGATCTTACAACTCCCGGAGGCCACGATTAAGATGGTCTCTATGTAATACTCCAAGGTCAAGGTACAAAATTTGGAGTAATTTGCAAGTGAAAGAAATAATAGTCGAATGCGCGAGCGGAAGAAACCCCACGCAACCGGGAGCTCACAGGGCTTCGTTCTTTAACGATGATCGGTGCCAGAAAAGTGTATAGTGTAATGGAGGCATTAGAAATTCGAATTTCGCGCTGTTATAAAAATAAATGGTTATTGGTTATTTGTGTATAAATGTAATTAATATTAAGATAAAAAGTATGAGCTTGTTTCGATGAGTATTTGTATAGTAAATTGGAAAGCTTTTGAATATACGCGGTAGCTTGATGATGTTACTGTTTTGTATAAGGGAGTAAATAGAGACGCTGTCATAATGAGGGGTATTAGTGGTCAGTCGCGTTAAATAAGCGATGAAAGGCAGTTGCGCTAAGTAAGTGAACAAAAAAGACCGCACTAAGCAAGCGATCAAGGTTGAATTGAAGTTAACCAAACGAGAAAAAGACGAACGCTGCAGCTCGATTTATGCTGCGATTAATATTGTGCAACTGTAACGAAAACCCAGTTAATATAGTGATAAAGCGCATATAAATAATATATTCCGTATGAATGCGAGGAAAAGCTAAATTAATATAATGTGCAATTGTTGTCGAGTTGGCGGAAATAAAAATCATTCCAACAATCTGAAATACGTATTAAAAGTGATGTAATAAGAGAAGATACGCGTTTTATATGTATCAGAACCGTAATCAATTGTGTTTAAATAGTGAACAATAAATATAAAAGACAGTAATCAATCCAAATTGGTAAACCAAAGTATAAAGGACAATAACTCGTATTTATTAATGTATAAAAAGGAGCATTGGCGGTTTGTAAATAGCTTGCATTTTGTTGCGCAGGCTATTTGTAGTTAAAACTAAACAATTAAAGAAAAACTGTAGTGTAAATATATCGAGCAATTATTGACTGAAATCATTAATTGGTGACAGAAAATTAGAATAGTATTCGTCCCTAACAAAGATCCAAAGAAGATAGTAAAAATAACAAAGAAAGGAAGGCGCCAGCAGTCTATAAAACCCATGCGAGGCCCCTTGATCGGTCCGAGGACCTCAAGCATTATATCATCAGATTTTCAACAAAGTGATAACAAGTAAGACCTTTTGATAGTACAAATAAACGAAAATTGGTGTTTTATTTATTCTAAAATGTATGTTTGGATACAAATGTTGAACGAAAATGTATTTCTTTGAACATTTGTACAGGATTATTTTTGCATGTTACTAACACATAATTTGGATAATTTTTATGTAATGTTGTAAACTAAACAGTCTGCATTTAGAATTTTACTTAATTAAATATTATCACTTTTGATTCATTTTTATTATTGACTGTTGCAAATCTTAAGAGCTTATACAAACACTGCGTGTGTCAATACCGCAGAAAGCAAGTTCAATTAATTGGAAAGTACAGGTAATTAATAACACCAGATTGAGAATAGTTGTGATGAATGATAGCGATAACCATTTAACCCATATTAAGCTAGCTGGAGCATCCCGATAAGAAGGAGAAAGGAATTTGTTGAGTAATTATTAAAGTTCATTTACACAAACAGAAACGCAATAACAATAAAAATAAAGTTTGGTTAATGAAGGTTATCTTCATAAATTAAAATCATCTAGTTAACCTAAAATCATTTCACATTTTCATAAAAACAATATAAAATTTTACTCAATAAGTTCGAAATTGTGAAAGATTGAAATTTAACCCAAACATTATAAAAGCCCATTACAAAATGACCCCCAACGAGATAACTATTACAAAATAGTCCCCAACAGTAGGGATAATAAAAAGACCCATCACAATAGTAATTTGGTAGTAAGTTAGTTGTCTTAGTATTTTAGCTTCTCATGTAAACATATATTTATGTAGTAAGGTTTTTAAATTTAGTTTATGTAGGTTTTAACTATAGATATTTTAACGTTAAAGCCATTTCATATAATTCAGAAATTGGATATGACCGTCGAAGCTACGCAGCTTCATAAGTTAAATCGAGAATACATACACTAAAAAGTAAAATGCTGACGTAAATGTACGACTTCTGGTGTATGCAGATGACACAGTCTTATTAAGTGACAGTGCAGATGAGCTACAAAATGCTTTGAGGAAGTTTGATACAGTCTGTGAGAGCATGGACCTAAAGGTAAACGTGAACAGAACTAAGATTGTGGTGTACAATCGGGAAGGTGGAAAGGAGAGTAGATTATTTACCCTGTGGAACAAGTGGATGAGCTGGTATATCTGGGTAGAATGTTTACTGCAGATGGTACAATGGAGGACGAGATTGGACGAACGGTCAATGGTGGAAGGAAAATTATTGGAAGTATGTGGACGATAATGAGAAATGAAAGCATGAGCCTAGTTTCGAAACGAGCAATCTATAATGGCGTATTCGTCCCATCAGTACTGTATGGAAGTGAGACATGGGTATGTCAAAAAAAGCACAAAAGAAAAATAAATGCCGTGGGTATGAGATTTTTGAGAAGCGCATGTGGTAAAACGAGAAGGGACAAGATAAAGAATGAATGCATAATGACGGAGTGTGGCGAGGAAAAGACGATGATGGATAGATATAAAAGTAGTACATTACGTTGGTTTGGTCACAGTGAGAAAATGAACAACACAAGATTAACGAAGCAAATATATGTGGGTGAGGTTAAAGGTAAGGCCGTACCTGGTAGGCTGCGTAAAGCTTGGCTGAATGTAGTAGAATGTATGATAAAGGAAAGAAATATAAGGAGTTTTAAACATAAAAGGGCATGTCACAGATAATGTATGAATCTTGCGGAAGCTAAAGAGGTATGCGGAGATAGAAAAGCATGGAGAAAGATTGCGAATGAAAAATAAATAAGAGGCAGGGATTGTTTTGCCTACCCCACAAGGGAATGACGTGAAGGTTAAGTTAAGTTAAAAAGTAAGATATGTTTATGTTCTAGAAATATTAGGCTATCAGAATCTTTATCTTTAATTCTTAACTGTTATCAAACATATGTGACTAAACTTTTTTTACCAATTCAAAAACATACACTGTGTCCACAGATTGTGGTCATTACAAGTGTAAATGACCAAAAATTTTGGAGTCTTAAAACGATATTTTCAAATTCAGCCCTGCCGCATTGCAAATTAATTTTCATCAAATTTTTAATTTTTTAAATTCACAGCCGCCTTGGTGGTGGAGCGAAAACTATTTTCTTTGCAGGTAGAGTACCTTTTTTTGAGTGTCAAAGAGCAAAATGTTATTAAAAACAGCTGTTCAGAATGGAAAAATAATAACTGCCAAATTTGAGAATAACCGGCCTAATTTCATGAAACAGTTATTAACTTTCATCGATTAGATCTAGGAACATAGAACATAGAACATTTCGAACAATACCTTGGCGTTTGTTTACAAACAATACTGATTGTCATATTATCGTCCATTTTCAATAATTCATACATATAAGTGTCATTATGTTATAATGATAACTCGTCAAGAAAGAATTTATCTTGTAAGGTGCTATGGTATAGGGGATGTTTCGTGCAGGTATGCAATTCAATCATTCATTGAAAAATATCCAGATGTACACATTACGGTTAATGGAATAAGAAAGTTAATAAATAAATTCGATGATACAGAATCGGTTGCAGACAAAAAACAAACAAGGTATACCGTGAATACGACGATGCAGCTACTGCCTTAGCTAGGCATTCATTATTCGAAAATCCTTGGTTGAGTTTACGAAGAAGAGCAGCGGAGGCCGGCTTTATCAAAAGCCACTTAAAGAATATATTTAAAGAAAGCAAAATTATTCCCGTTAAATGAAAATTTATTGACACCTTAAAAGCGTGTGATAATGAACATAAGGCTTGATCTTTGTGCAAAAATTGGTGAAAAAATTATGGATGACCGTTTTTTTCACGATAATATTTTATTTTCCGATGAAGCAACGTTTACGACACATGGAGTTGTTTCATCCCAAAACTCTCGATATTGGGCTAGTGAAAATCCTCATTTCAGGATTAAATGTAAAAGCCAATTTTTTAAAAAGATAAATGTTTGGTGTGCTGTTTTACCAGACAGAATAATTCGACCGTATTTTCTGGATGTGTAATTAAATCAGGAAGTATATTTGGATTTGCTATACAACTTTTTATTAGCAGAATTAGAGAAGTTTCCCCTGGGAGCAAAGGCGTAAAATATATTTTTAGCAAGAGGATGGCTAGATGAATATTTTCTGGATTGGACGATATGGACCAATATTCTTTCCGCCCCGTTCTCCCGATCTAAGAATTTTGGATTTCTTTGTATATATATGAACCACAATATTGAATATCTTAAACAAGCAATAATTAATTCCGTCAAGGAAATCACTCCGGACATGCTAAGAAATGTATACAAAGAATTTCGAATTAGTGTGGACAGCTGTTTAGATAATTACAATAATAAACAATTTGAATAAGAAGAACAAAAATCCACTACGAAATTTCACAATAATGACAAACAGTATTGTTTGTAAACAAATGACAATTGAAATGTTGTATGCATAGATTCCTAGATCTGATCGATGGTAATAAATAAAAATAACGGTTTCATGAAATTGTGCCGATTATTTTCAAATTTTGCAGTTATTATTATTTTTCGATACTGAACAGCTTTTCTTAATAAAATTTTGCTCTATAATGCACAAAAAAGGTACTTGACCTTCAAAGAAGGTAGTTTATTCTACACTACCAAGGCAGCTTTGAGTTAAACAAATTAAAAATTTACACCTATAATAAACCCAATCCGTGGACACAGGGTACAACTAAAAAATATTGAAGTAATTGCTTTTTGTTTTATTTGCTTGAAGAATGGAACGAATTAGTTCTGTATTTATTATAGTGTAATACCGGCCGTAGGCATAGGCATACGCAATACACGTGAGCAAACACTAGTTAATTTTGCCGAGAAAGATCAGTTAAAAATAATGAACACCTTTCATAAAAAAAACAAGGAAATGGATGTGAAGGCATCCCAGCGGAAGAACACGAAATGAAATAGATTTTATCCTTACAAATTCACCTCAAATATTTCAAGGTGTCTCCCTCATCAATTAAGTAAACATTAGCAACCACGGACTAGTAAGAAGTAGAATCAAAGTTAACATAGAAAGCGAAAGATTCAATCTTTTGAAGAAGAAAAAATCTAAAATATAAATAATGCTACAACACCCAGACCAAGCGATGGAAAGTAATGGAATATAAAAAGGCAGACATTGATGAACAAAATAACCACAGTGAAGAGTGAGAAAAATACAACGAACTAACTCTTGATAGAATTATAATACAAGACAAAGAACCGAAATTATTATAAGTTTTTGTTATGAACGAATAAGTTCAATAATTAATAATTTTTAAAGAACCGAAAGTTTTCCGAAAGAAAACTGGCGGAGGCATAAAAGAAATAACCAAACTTGTGGGGGAACCAGGGAGAAAGATAACCGGTCATAACGAAATATTGAAGCGTATGAAAAGTTCTACAAATTGCCATGTTCAAGCTACGAACCAGAACCAACTAGAAGCCCCACAGATAAAAGAGCCCCACTTACAAGACGAAATAGAGAGGAGATACCACAAATAAGTGCGAGATTAAAACCGCCGTGAAATGTTGAAGAACAACAAAGTGCCTGGTATAGACGGAATAGTAATAGAACTGATCAAGGAAGCGAGGAAACAAAGACCTGAAAAACTACAGACCAACTTCTCTTCGCTCACAACTGTATAAATTACTTACCAAAATGGTAACAACCAGAACGTCCTATAAACTGGATGCTTTCCAAACACAAGAGCAATCCGCTTTCCGTATCGGATACAGGACTATAAATCACAGTCACACACTAAGACCAGTGACAGAGAAAAGCCAAGAATACACCCTACCACTGCATCTGGCATTTATAGACTTTAAGAAGGCATTCGACACAGTCGAGAGATGGACCCTAATCAATGCACTAAAATAAAGCAGAAAGACTGCAGATGCATCAACCGGGTTGACAACCTATACGAAGATTCGAGTATACAACGGAACAGAACCAATACTAGCTCAACACGGCATTCGACAGAGGGACACCGTCTCTCCTAAAACAGTGGCACATAAGGTCGGACTGGAAATAAACTTCTCAAAAACATCAATAATGGCAAACAGAGATGATGTAATGCCTATATCAATCAAATGCAAATCCATAGAGGTGAGCTTTTGGGAACCTGAGCAAAGATGTATTCAAAACTAAAGATCCCTAACACCTCAAGACGAGAGCATACAACCAGTGTGTGTTACCAATAATGACATATGGCTGTGAGACGTGACCCATTAAGGAAACGTTAATGCAAAAATTGAGAATTGCTCAAAAAGCATATATATATATATATATATATATATATATATATATATATATATACGTTTTTCACTATTTATAATGATTCTGCAGCATCCTAGTCTAAAATCTTTTTAAGTCTTAATCTAAATAAAAATATTTTTTTATTTAAATACCATTTCTAATGCCTCGATCGGCTTGAAATTTAATATCTAATTTTAGTATCTTCCGCGCGTATGAGAAGTTTCTATTTAATAGCTCCACCTAAAAGGTTAGTTTACTTGAAAACAAATGAAAACTTTGTGGGTTAACAGGTACTTTCGGTGGTCCTAGATATTCCAAAAGTTGATACAGATCTACGCTTTTGTCATAATAACCGCATGCTAAATTTCATCACTCCAGTTCAAACGGTTTGACCGTTATCCTGTTTACATACAGACGACATGCCAAAAATCGCCAAAATGGATTCAGAGACCCTCAAAACGCAAAGATCCGTCAAAACCTCGAGGTCGCATTTTTTAATGGTCGCAATACCTTCCACTTATTATACTTCGTATAGTATACGGGAATATAATCAATGTAGAAAAAGTCAACTCAGTTACATACTAGTGGAGTTGATCGGCCTATTTCCACAGTTTATGCTTTTTGAGCCAGACGTTTCGGAAGCGGACTCTGCTTCCATCATCAGGCTTAGTCCTGGACTGTTTTCGCACTTGAGTCGAATTCATATGTTATATATAATTTTTTCCCAAGCACTTGACTACTCTCAGATTCGAACTTGGTACCTTTCACTTACTAGTCTGACCTTTACCACTGAGCCACTAAGTAATCCAAATATATATATATATATATATATATATATATATATATATATACATATATATATATATATATATATATATATATATAAAACTTTTTCGTGGTTGCGCAGAAGTTTATTGCGTATGTTGCGCAGATGTATTGCGCTTAAGTTCTTCGTGCATTATTGGAATCCATATGGGTTTCATTTCTACACTAGTTTGGCTTATTGGATTTTCTGGCAGTGCGATGTGTGTGGCTTCTTTAAGTTTTCGACGAGTTGTGTTTTCGTCCTTTGCCATTATCTGTATGTTATCCCATTGGATGCGGTTGTCTTCGTTCCAGACATGTTCGGCGATTCTTGATCTTTCTGTTTCGCCCTTGCGGACGTTGTTCTTGTGTTCCTGCGTTCTCACTTTGAGTGGTCTACTGCTCTCTCCTATATATGCTCTCCCGCATTCGCATGGAAGGTTATACACACAATTCTTGGAATTCTGATCTTCATTGTATGGTTTGATTTTGGTTAGTACTCCCCTGAGCGTTCTGGTTGATTTGAAGGCAGTGTGCATCTTGTATTTGCTGCCTATCCTTCGTATTTTGTCTTAGGTACCTTGTATATATGGTATTATCACTGTATATTTAGGTTCTTCTTTTTCGGTTACCCTTTCCGTGTTTAGGTTAGGTGTTAGATCGAGGTAGCCATTTTCTTTGAGTGTTCTGGCGATATTTTCTTTTTCTTTATTCAGGTCCTCTTGTTTTGAGCATATTGTTTTTGCTCTATCATACAAGCATTTTGCCACGCCTAACTTCACGTTTTTGTGGCGATTGGAGTTGTAGTGTAGGTACATCCCCGTGTGGGTAGGTTTCCTGTATACACTTGTGAAAGTGTTGTCATTCCTGTGCACAAGTACATCCAGGAACGGCAGTTTTTGTTCCGACTCCAATTCCATTGTGAATTTGATGGAGGGTGCGCGGATATTTAGGTGATCTAGGAATTCATCTAGCCTATGCTTGCCGTGTTGCCAAACTACGAAGGTATCGTCCACGTATCTAAGCCACATCATTGGTTTCTCTGTGAATTCGGATATCGCTTGGTCTTCAAACCCTTACATATATGTATTGCTCACTATGGGTGATAGTAGGGAACCCATCGCCATCCCAAACTCTTGTTGGTAGAATTTGTCTTCTACCTGGAAATATGTACTTCTAAAGCATATTGTCAGAAGTTCCATTATTGTGTTTACCGAGAGTTGCGTGCGTTCGTCTAACGTTTCATCCTTTTCCAGCTTGTAAGCTGGAAAAGGCTCAGTAGTAAAGGTGTCAGACTAGTAAGTGAAAGGTACCAAGTTCGGATCTGAAAGTAGTCAAGTGCTTCGGAAAAAATTATATATAACATATGAATTCGACTCAAGTGCGAAAACAGTCCTTCTCAGGACTAAGCCTGATAACGAAAGCAGAGTCCGCTTCCGAAACGTCGCTCTCAAAAAGCATAAACTGTGGAAATAGGCCGATCAACTCCACTAATAAGAAACCACAGTTATAATACAGAATCAGTTACATACCTTAATTCAATCTACATATTAGATAGCTAGATGCAATGTTTGCGCGTAAACTCCTTAACGCAAAGTACAAGGTGAATTAGATCCTTGTCAATTACAACTTTTCTTCAATTTATAATCCATTTATTTAGTGATCGAAGTGTAATCCCCATACAATTACCTACTCCCATATTATCAATGACACATCGTTCATTAAATTGCTGTAATGTGGAGCTTAAAAATATTTATTACAAAAACAGACCATGTAAACAATAGCTAACCAGCGAACGACTTCAAACAAGAAAGTTTAAAAATTCCACTGTCAGGGGATTATTTCCACACTTCGTTTGGATAATATTATATTTTTCAAATTTACAAAGCAAAACCCATAAAAACTGGCCAACAAACATTTACAAGTAAGAGAGTTTAAAAATTCCAATGTCGAGAGGCCGCATTTACGTCCAATATTGAAATTACTTAATTTTTTTAATACGAAAAAGCAAAAAAACGATAATATCTAGAGAAATAGCTAATAATCGATTGTAATAAAAATAATTAAATAACACTTTCTTTGATTATTTATTTCAAAGCTCCCAGACAGAAGCTCTGTTCTTCGTCAGACGATAATATCAAAGTAACAAATATTGATAAGATATGACTAGTTCGAGAATTAAAATGAAATCACTGTTGTAGACTGTATAACTTTCAATTCTTGAAAACAGACACCCAGGTATCGTTCATATCCATTATCCTTGTTTCAGAATTTCACCAATTCCTATCGTTAGCCAGAATTCTTGTGTTTTCAAATTTTATATCATACAGAGTGTTTAAGGCATGTTCAGCAATCGCTGATTTAGTAGGATGAAGAAAGCGTAAGTGTCTTTTCTGTTCTGTTAATCTGATGCTAATGCTTCTGCGCAACCTCCAAAAAAGTATTTAACTTATACTGATTAACAAGCCTCAAAAGAATTACGTAATAACATCATAATTTTACCAGCAAATGAACGACCAGTTACTGTTTTAATGGATAACACTGATTACATAAACAAAGCTAATAGCTTACTAAACGAGTCTGCTTATAGTAAATTATCATACAATCCTAATAACAAGTTGTTAAGGAAATCAAACTTACCAGCTGAAATAATTAAGAAACTAACAGAAAAAGATCCTACAATACCAAGATTTTATGGATTTCCAAAAATATACAAACCAAATGCTCCACTTCGACCAATTGTCAGCTCCATAAATTGAACAACCTACACATTACCTAAGTACTTGAATACTCTCAGAGTAACTCCGTTACAAACAATCCACAACATTTTATTGAATTGGTAGTCAAACATTAGCTCCAGATGATTTGTTAATCAGTTTTGACGTGGATTCCTTGTTCATAAAAGTACCAATAAAAGACCCCTTACAAATATTGGAATGACATTTAAAACACAACGAGATCAAATAATTTAAACGTTGCCTTATTATTTAATGGTTAACATTATCTACAGTTAAATGGGGTGGCTATGGGATCTCCAATTACCATCCTGTGTAAATTATTTTATGAAAAATTTAGAAGAACATGCTCTAAATAATGCACCCAAGAAACGGAAACTTTGGTTTAGATGTGTTGACGATATTTTTGCCATGTGCATTTTGGAGAAGAATAATTAATGGTGTTTCTTAACCATCTAAATAATCAACACATCAACAATACATTTTCAATAGAAACAGAAAATGATGGTTGCCCTTAATTCCTTGATGTTTTAATTGAAAGAAAATAAGATGGAAGCCTTAACACGTTCCGTGTATCGTAAGCCAACGTACACAAATCATTATATTAACCACGCCATCATCCAGCACAAAACATTAGTGCGATACGAACTTTGTACTTTGTACACTGTCACAAAGATTTGTGATCCAGGTAAACTACAACAGGAATTCAACCATCTTGAAAAGATCTTCATAAATAATGGCTTCAACTAACAACAAATTAAAAAGTCATTTCAACCGAGACGGATGACAAATCTTGAAATAATTTTGCCATTTTACTTACCTTGGCAAACAACGAATAAAATTGGTAAAATATAAAAAAAGTATAATATAAAAGTACCTTACAAAAGCAGTATTATAATTTGAAATCTTCTGAACTCTACCAAAAACCACATACAATTACATACATGTGGTGTTTACGAAGTTCCATGCTCTTGTGGTAACGTCTACAATGGTGAAACAGGACACAAAAGACGCTTACACTTGCGACGAGTTCATCCTACTAAATCAGGAATTGCTGAACATATCCTAAACACTGTGCACAATATAAAATTTGAAAACACTGGAGTTCTGGTTATCGATAGAAATTGGTATACAAGGAAGATTCGAAAAGATATTCAAATTCTGAAGCAGCCTAAGAACTTGAACAAGGACAATGGATATGAGCTGTCCGATACCTAGGTGTATATTTTCAAGAACTGAAAGTACAGTCTACAACAGTGATTTAATTTTAAATCTCTAATCTAGTTACACCTTATCAATATTTGTCACTTCGATATTACGCCTGACGGAGGACAGAGTTTCTGTCTAAATGCTTGCAAAATAAATAAATAATTTCACACCATTTTTCTCAAGGAAAGTGTTATTTAACATGTCAGTAGTTGAAAGTTTGAATTAAAGGGTTTAACCTTGTGGGGCTAACTTCTCGCCTAAACCAAAAAGCTTCATAGATAAAATACTAATAACAGTAATAACCATCAAACGATATACTTCACTTCATTTTACGCCTAAATAAAAAAATTTAATTACAGAACGATGAAAATTGCCAACAAACACCAAGAAATGATCAATAAACGACTGCAATAAAAAAAAAAATAAAAAACTTTAACCTAACTTCACACCTAAATTAAAAAATTTAATTGGGAAAATAATAATAATCAAGAAACGACAAAAATTGACAACAAGCACCAACAAACGGCCATCAAACGATTGCAACAACAAAAAATTGGAAATTTTAACCTTTGGGGGCTAATTTCACCATAAATTAAAAACCTTCGTTGAAACTAATAGCCAACGAATGAAAAATAAATATTCATATTTTAAGAGATATGGACAAAAGGAAAAGGAAAGGGCCACGTATTTCATTCCCTCCCCAAGGGGGAGGGCGGGCTGCTCGAGCATACATACATACATTACGTATATATGAATGGTGGGATTAAGGATGGGTGTGGTCAGGATAGGATCGGAAGGAACGGAGTTAGGGTTCTGAGGGGGAAAATACTACCCCAGCATTCGCCTAAGCAGCCGCACATGGTGTGCATATACGCAGTGACCATGCCGCTACGTGTGTATGAGGAAAACCCCCTGAAAAAACCTCATACAAGGTAGACGGTAACGGGAATCGAACCCATTATCTCCCGAATGCTAAGCAGGTGGTGTCACCACTACGCTACCAGCGCGGTACGACCAAAAACCAAGGAACGTGCTACTCCTTCCTTGTTCATGGAAATAGCAAGATAGTGTAAAGGAAAAAAATTAGTTGAAAGTTTGAATTAAAGGGTTTAACCTGGAGGGGGGGTGACTTCTCGCCTAAACCAAAAAGCTTTATAGATAAAATACTAATAACAGTAATAACCATCAAACAATACACTTCGCTTTATTTTACGCCTAAATAAAACAATTTAATTACAGAGCGATAAAAATTGCCAACAAACACCAAGAAACGATCAACAAACGACTGCAACAAAAAAAAAAATAAAGAACTTTAACCTAACTTCACACCTAAATTAAAAAATTTAATTGGGAAAATAATAATAACCAAGAAAACGACAAAAATTGACACAAGCACCAACAAACGGCCATCAAACGATTGCAACAACAAAAAATGGGAAATTTTAACCTTTGGGGGCTAACTTCACCCTAAATTAAAAACCTTCGTTAAAATTAATAGACAACGAATGAAAAACAAATATTCATATTTTAAGAGATACGGCCAAAAGAAAAAGGAAAGGGCTGCGTATTTCATTCCCTCCCCAAGGGGGAGGGTGGGCTGCTCGAGCTTTCCTAGCTCCTTCAGCCACAATCACGGATTCCCATCATATATACATTACGTATATATGAATGGTGGGATTAAGGATGGGTGTGGTCAGGATAGGATCGGAAGGAACGGAGTTAGGATTCTAAGGGGGAAAATACTATCCCAGCATTCGCCTAAGCAGCCGCACATGGTGTGCATATACGCAGTGACCATGCCGCTACGTGTGTATGAGGAAAACCCCCTGAAAAAACCTCATACAAGGTACACGGTAACGGGAATCGAACCCATTACCTCCCGAATGCTAAGCAGGTCGTGTCACCACTACGCAACCAGCTCGGTACGGCCAAAAACCAAGAAACCCGCTACACCTTTCTTGTTCATGGAAATAGCAAGATAGTGCAAAGGAAAAAAATTAGCTGAAAGTTTGAATTAAAGGGTTTAACCTTGTGGGGCTAACTTCTCGCCTAAACCAAAAAGCTTTATAGATGCAATACTAATAACAGTAATAACCATCAAACGATACACTTCGCTTTATTATACGCCTAAATAAAACAATTTAATTACAGAACGATAAAAATTGCCAACAAACACTAAGAAACGATCAACAAACGACTGCAACAAAAAATAAAAAACTTTAACCTAACTTCACACCTAAATTAAAAAATTTAATTGGGAAAATAATAATAACCAAGAAAACGACAAAAACTGCCACAAGCACCAACAAACGGCCATCAAACGATTGCAACAACAAAAAATGGGAAATTTTAACCTTTGGGGGCTAACTTCACCCTAAATTAAAAACCTTCCTTGAAATTGATAGACAACGAATGAAAAAGAAATATTCATATTTTAAGAGATACGGCCAAAAGAAAAAGGAAAGGGCTGCGTATTTCATTCCCTCCCCAAGGGGGGGGGGCTGCTTCCCCCTCTAAGGGGGAAAATACTACCCAGCGGCAGTGACCATGCCGCTACATGTATATGAGGAAAACCCCCTGAAAAAACCTCATACAAGGTAGACGGTAACGGGAATCGAACCCATTACCTCCCGAATGCTAAGCAGGTCGTGTCACCACTACGCAACCAGCTAGGTACGGCCAAAAACCAAGGAACCTGCTATACCTTTCTTGTTCATGGAAATAGCAAGATAGTGTAAAGGAAAACAATTTAGATATATTTCGTCTCCATTAGAATGAATAAGGAAAACTTGCTATTAATCGATTTCTGGTTCTTAGACACAGCAAGAAACACCCTGTGTATTGTATCACGATTAGAAAGACAACAATTCTGCAATGTGATTGTTGTAACAGGTAATTAAGTAGGTCAATTGGATAATAGAAAGATTAGTAATAACAGCTGCCAAATCATAGCCTACGCTGTTTAACAATAGTTCAAATAAAACAATGTTAATGTCTGTTTTGAATACTATAATTTATGGTAAAACAACATTGGACGGTTATAAATTTAAACGTTCATTCGTTTACGGACAATTAACTAAACGGCAAAACATAACTGCGTGCAAAATCTATACGTTTAAATTTAGATGTTAACCTTACAATATTTCAACGTAAATGATGCGGTTAGTTTTATAAATTAAATACTACTCGAAGGTTATAAGTACTAAAGGTTTAATTTACAACTAGGCAAAGTATGAAGTTCATACAACTTTACAGGTAGGAGGTTAGTTATTGAGCTACCAGGGAGGTATTAACGTCGAAACTTTCATATAAAATGTGAGTCTAAATAAACTTAATTAAGTTTGAAAACTTTGACTAAATGTATGCTGGTTATTAATTAATAAATACACAAAAGGATGCTGGGTATTTCTATAATCTTAATTATTAAACCAAAATTCAATTTTAGATTGTTCAGAACGTCAGAATTGTGTTATTCCCATATTTTTGTGAAGTTTGTGAAAACGATTACATTAGCATTAGACACGATAAGCAACAATACTGTTACAACAGGAAATTAAAAAGATTCGACAGGAAATTTGCTTCCCTTAAATGCTTCACACTCAAAATACGCACTAGTGTAAATTATTCGCCGGTTCAACGAAATCTTGCCAAATTGCGTCTACGCATGTATATGGTTTCATGGATTTAATTACACTTTCCATGTTTTTGCTTTATAAATAATTAATAATAAAGTTCATGCGCCCTTTTTTATGTTTTCGTACAGTTTAAAATACTGTAGACATTAACGTGGTAACTTGAAACGTTTACGCGTTGTTACGGATCTTACAGTCTTAATGGTAATTACATCGTGAATATACAAATTATGTAATTTCTCTTTTTATTTCGTTAAAATTGCTGCGTTTTTGTATATTTTGACAAAGAAGAAATAGAGTCCAATTTTTAGTATACGCTTTTAAAGGATTCAAAAGGTTTTACAACTTCAAAGTGTCGTCTCAAGAGAAATTTTAGAAAATTATATAAAGTTTATACTTCACGAGATCATAAAATAAACATTTCTTTGTTTCCGCTTGTTTTAAATAAAGTACAGACTAGTATAAATAGTTATAAATTATAAATAGTGAAATGTAATATATAAACCAGAGTCGCATGGGTAGAAAATTTAATGCGGAATAAGGGTAGACGATTGTAAGTTTGAACAATCGATAAACAAGTACTGAAGACAATCGATTTTTTTAATTAATCGGTTAATCAAATAACCGTTTAATCAATTATAATCGATTATTTTCTAAAACTCATCAAAACCAGGGGTGGGCGATTATAAGTTTGAACAATCGATAATCGATTACTAGAAATAATCGATTTTTTTATTAACCGGTTAATCAAATAATCGATTAGTGACATATTCGATAAATTAAATAATCGATAGGTCATATAATCGATTAAAGAAACGTTAGTTAAGAACGTCAGTCGAGATTAACAAGAATATAATTGCGTAAAAGTTAAATTGAGTTAAATGTAATATATAAACTATTAAATTTATATCCTTTATATTATAAACGAAAAAGAAGTAAAAAGCAGCTTTCAAAAATGAATAACAACGTTCTTAAATATTTATTCTATGTGAAAGATTCGACTAACGACATTTTGAAGACGGCTATTTATAAATTGAACTGGAAATTTTGTAATTTTGTTTATACTAGACAAGCACTTAGAAATTTTGATATTAGATGAAAAAACACATTAGATGTTACAAACATAAACACACAAACAAACCAAATTCTCCAAATATTTAATGGCAAATAATCACCTAATGACTTCACAAAACAACATTACATTTTTAGCATTTAGCCTTGAAAATTTATAAACTTAACACTCCGACCGCCGCACCGGCCATTTTGACCGGTTTCTTACTTTCACTTCAAATTATTTCTACAATAAATTTTTTATTGCGTTGTAGGTTAGTGACTTTTCCTAGATCTTTGGTTTAAAGAGGTAAATGAGGAATTTAATAAATTAATTGTGTTTGTAAGTGAATAATATGTATTTATACCTAAAACCGCTGCGCCGGTCAAAATGACCGGTGACACATTCAACATTGAGCTGCGCGCGCTCACGAAACATACAAGTCGCTGCTTGTTCGCTTTATCTGTGAACTTCAACTTATTTTCGCCACTTGATTTTAAACGTGCAGTTGGTCAAGTTTAATTGCTGTAGTTTGTCAGTTAGTTGTGTAAAATGTGGTCTAGTGAAGGTGGAACTACTCGTGACGAAGCTCAGTGGTCCAGAAAAAGTTTGAGTTCTGAAGAAACTCTAAAATATTTAGAAGAGCTAGAGGAATTGCCAGATGAACAATCTGATCATGGGTCAATTTCCGTAGTATCAGACTCGGATGATGATTATTATCCAGGTGGTGATCAAAATATTAGTGATTCAGAATATGTAAGTGAAGCAAGTGATTCAGAATGTTTGTTAGCGAATGATGCAGATTGTTTACCATCTACATCTGGATCTGTTCAAAATGCAGAAAAAAATAAAAAAACAATTTCCTTGCTGCAAAAAAATACTTTGTCTAATAAAGATCAACAAGGTCGAGGCAAGAAGCGCAAACGGAATAATACTAATTTCGTAGAAGAAAGAAATTTCCAGACAAAAAATGGTACTCTTTGGACTACTCTTCCGGCTGGTTTTCATCCTCCAGGAAGAAATGCTCGACGAAACGTGATTCGAGAAGCTCCTGGGCCTACTGCTTATACAAAGAGGAAATCAAATAACGATCTAGTGAGTAGTTTTTGGCGTTTATTTATAAATGAACCTATACTAAAGCTTATAAAAGAGTGCACTGAAGAAGAAGCGCATAGACAATTGGAAACTAACGACTGGCACATTTCGCTACAAGAATTAGATGCTTTCATTGCTATTTTGTACGCTCGTGGAGCATACGGCGCTAGAAATTTGGAACTTGATAGTTTATGGTCTACTAAATGGGGCCCTGCATTTTTTCGCGAAACAATGGCGAGAAATTATGAGATTCATAAGATTTAACAAAAAATCTAATCGAAAAGAAAGGTTGCAAACAGATAGATTTGCTTTGATATCTGAAGTTTGGTATAAATTTATATATAACTGTAAAATCTGTTACACACCGGGACCGAATATTACAGTTGACGAGCAGTTATTCCCAACTAAAGTAAGATGTAGATTCCTTCAATATATGACAAACAATCCCGACAAATTTGGAATAAAGTTTTGGATGGCAGTAGATACGAGTTCTAAATATATCTTGAATTATTTTCCTTATTTAGGGAAAGATGATATTCGTCCAAACGATCTAACGCTTGCTGAACATGTAGTATGCAAACTTCTTGAACCCTACCTAAATAAAGGACTCAACGTAACAACAGACAACTACTTTACGGGTCTAAAATTAGCTGAAATTCTTGCAGCTAGTAATACCACGATCGTGGGAACAGTAATTAAAGCTAGAAGAGAAGTCCCAGCATTTGCAAAAAATGGTAAGCAAGAGCTTTATGACACCATTTTATTGAAATGTAATGATTGCACGCTAACTATCTATCAAGCTAAGCGTAACAAAAACGTACTCATACTAAGCACTCTTCATACTTCTATTGGAATTGGTAATAATGCTAAGAAAAAACCTGAAACGATTCAGTTTTACAACGAAACCAAGAATGGCATTGATGTCGTCGATCAAATGGCGCGAAAATATTCTGTAAAAGCTGGTTCAAGAAGGTGGCCAGTACATGTATTTTATAATACATTAGACTTGGCTGCTATCAATGCTTATGCAGTTTACAAAAAAATAAGTGGAAGAAACATCAAGCGGCGAGATTTTATCCTACAACTGGCAACTGAATTACGGGAAGAATATTGTGATCAAAAGAATAAGAAAGCTGAAACTGCTGGGCCTTCAAACGGAAAGCAAAGCTTTCAAAAGCTGAAGAGACGTACATGTCAGGTTGGAAAATGTGAAAATAAAACAACTAACACATGTAACAAGTGCAATAAGTTAGTTTGCAGCAAGTGCGTGTCATCTATTCAAAAAGTAATTTTTGCTCAAAATGTTCCAAAAATTAATTATTGTAAATATTATAATGTAAATTAAAACATTATTGTATTCGTTTTTTAACATTTCTTATCATAATGCATTTATAAATAAAATATTTACAGCAATATGGCAGTGATTATAATACCGGTCAGAATGACCGGCACTGGCAGTTTTAGGAAGGTAAAAAAGTTGGCGGTCCGAATGTTAAGCAGAATGTGCCTTTAATGAACGAACAGGTTGATCTTATAGATTCACTTTTAACAGATATTTTATATATAGAATTATAATGTACATCAAGTTTGCTGCTTTTTTTTATGACTGTGGACCTGAACAGGCTAAATTTGGCCTATCGTGCTAAAGCACTCAGGAACACTTAGGAGGATGGATAGAGCGATAATGAATTGTCAATAGATGCCTATGAACGGCTACCTTAAATTTTCTCATATCATAAGTGAGAGGAAAACAGGAAAGTACTGCTTAGATCTGTACAAAAAGCCTATTTTACGAGCGGCTGGTTTGGTAGCTGACAGAAGATGGTCAACCCATGAGAGATTTGAAGATACAGTCACACCCAACAGAGTAATAGAGTCTGAAAACTTAAGAACTGAGCTATTCATACTTACAACAGGAAATGGTCGATCTTTTTTGGCGGACATAAGGCAACACTGAGCTTTGTTAGCATTAAATTTTAACTAGATTATTGCTTCACCATTCGAGAATACGTTGATTGAATTTGCCATTTCAGCTTTAATTGCTTAATTTGACATAGACGGTGGATTATCACTATGAGTAGACTGGAATGAACTACAGTGAATAGTGCTATCGTCAGCGAAGCAATGAATGGGGTTAGTTGTTGAAGAAATAAGGTCATTTATGTACAGCAGAAAAGGTGTAGGCGCTTTACCTTAAAGATTTCGTAACTACTTGTTTGTTATTTTACCCACATACATACATACATACAGGGTGGCGCATTAGTGTGACAAAGTCCCATATCTCCTTTATTTAAAGAGATACAACAAAAATTAAATACAAAAGTTGTAAGATATGTTCTGGTTCATATTCCAAAAATATTTTATTATACAGGGTAGATCATAAAAGCTTACAAGTAATTAAAATTTTTTTTTTAAATAGAAAACCCTATATATTATTACATATTTAGATTCTACATACAATTTTAGACACATTTTATGTATAATGCCCTATACCTAAGTCTAACAGTTTTTGAAAAATTTCAAATTTTGTTGTCAAAAATGACGTTTGCTGGCCAAAACATAGGTGGAAATCTTTTCTAAACGAAGTCCTTGGAAATGGGGACCTACTCTAATGGGCTGTATTGATATTTTTGTAATACATTCATACAGGGTGATCAAAAATGGACAATAAAAAGTAGATTCAAAAAACCTATAAAGTCATTTTTTTTTAATGGAAACCCCCTATTTTTTTAAATTCTATCTTATTTAGCATTAAAAATAAGGGTGACTCTGTATAAGACTGTACATTCCAAAAAATTGTAGTTTTTGAAATAATGACAATTTAACATTTTTTTATTGTAAAAAGGCTATACGGCTTTCAAGTTTTGTTGTTAGTTGGCCGTGACGGCGGGGCGCGGCGAAACAAAAAAAATCCAAATATTACAATTTATTGAACCCCATATAAATAATTATTTTATTAAACGAACTTAAAGGAAAGACAATATTTTCTTGATTCAACAAATTATGTCCTAATCCTAATCATAAACTTAACACCTCTAATGTAACTAAACCTGTAACTAATTATACAGGTAAAAGTACTAGAAACACGTCAAATACGTACTACCTAATAAGTTGTTCGAAATGCCCGCCTCTTTCTTGAATACACAATGCAATACGTCTCTCAAATTCGCTGCTTAAATTTCTACACATTTCAACACTAATGTTTTGAAAACAGTTTCTAATCCTAATCTTCATGTCTTCCTTTGTTGTAGGCGGTATTTTATAAACCTGCTCTTTGACGTACCCCTATATGCTAAAGTCCATTTTAGTAAGATCTGGGGATCTAGCAAGCCAAGAAACAGGCCCTCCCCTCCCAATCCAGCATTCTGGATATCTAGCATTTAAAAAAGTTATTATCGGACCTGTATGAAGTACTGGGGTCCCATCATGAAGAAACCACATTTCTTGTTGCGTATCCTGTGGCACTCGACGCAACAAATTAGGTAGATGGTTTTGCAGAAAGTCTAAGTATACTTCCCCTGTTACTCTTTGATCAAAAAAATATGGTCTAATTACATGATTACCGACAACACCTCCCCAAAGACCATCTAGTTTGAGAAGTATATCTTACAAAATGTGGATTTTCGGTAGAATAGTAATGAAAATTGTGTCTGTTTTACACTTCCGTTTCTGTGAAATGTGGCCTCATCTGTAAATAAAATCAAATGAACAAAATTTCTTTGTTGGTTTATTTTGTTTTGAGCCCATTGACAAAATTCCAGTCATCTTTGATAATGTTCAAGAACCAACTCTTAAAGTAGTTGAATGTGATAGGGGTGCATTTTTTAAGACTTCAATATCCGCTGTACCGTACGTCATTCAACACCAACCTGCTGAGAAATGGGTCGTTGTCCAATATATGGATTTTCGGTAACTGTTCATAGTATATTTAATTGATTTTCCTCAGTCTGTGCACGTTTTTCCCTAGTATTTTTTTCATATGACACATTGCCAGTTCTTTCAAAACGCTCCAAAAGCTTTTCAAATGCCCTTCTTTCAGGTTGCCGTCTCTCTGGAAACCGTTGTTGATACAGTCTTCTTGCTAAGAGCGTATTCTTATCACTAGCTCCCAAAACAAAAATCATATCAACCATCTCGGCTTGCGAAAAATTCATTATTTACAATTTTAATTCAAGTTTTAAATCAATTTGCTATAAAATACACTAATGCATCACATAAATTATCAACTCACAATAAATAATGACGTTTCTGATGATCTCTATTAATTTTATATGCCATGCCTCGCCGTCACGCCCAACCAACAACAAAACTTAAAAGCCGTATAGCCTTTTTATAATACAAAAATGTTAAATTGTCATTATTTCAAAAACTACAATTTTTTGGAATATACACTCTTATACAAAGTCACCCTTATTTTTAATGCTAAATAAGATAGAATTAAAAAAATAGGGGGTTTCCATTAAAAAAATGACTTTATAGGTTTTTTGAATCTACTTTTTATTGTCCATTTTTGATCACCCTGTATGAATGTATTGCAAAAATATCAATACAGCCCATTAGAGTATGTCCCCATTTCCAAGGAAACCAACCATAGCTAATTGATAAAGGCTTCGTTTAGAAAAGATTTCCACCTATGTTTTGACCTGCAAATGTCATTTTTGACAAAAAATTTGAAATTTGTCAAAAACGGTTAGACTTAGGTATAGGACATTATACTTAAAATGTGTCTAAAACTGTATGTACAATCTAAATATGTAATAAAATATAGGGTTTTCTATTAAAACAAAATTTTAAATTACTTCTAAGCTTTTATGATCTACCCTGTATAATTAAAAATATTTTCGGAATATGCACCAGAACATATCTTACAACTTTTGTATTTAATTTTTTTTTGTATCTCTTTAAATAAAGGAGATATGGGTCGTCACACTAATACGCCACCCTGTATCTCCCGTGCAACGTTAAAACCTAGTAACTCTAGTTACTAGGTTTTGACGTTGTTTCAATAATTGAAATGTCCGTAAAATTTTTTTACGTACGTATAAAAAATAGTTTTCTATGACGTATGTGGCCGCTAATATAGATACGGCAAAATCTAGAAAATAATATAATAACAAAACCTAGTATCTCGAGATACTTTGTTTTCTCCGTGTACGTCGCTCACAGGCACAGTATAGAAACTACATAAAAGTCTAGCATCTCTTACTTAGTAGGTTTTAGTGTAGTTTTCTGATTTACCCTTGTAAACATAACCTGAAAATTTTATATTGTGCCGGTGTGTTTTTGTGCTAATTTCAGTGAGTTAAGATGTTTTCTATAGGCATTAGCTCGACAATAGGTGTAAGTACCTTTATTGTAGTTTAATCGAATGTTAGTTCTAAAGAAACACTTATTACACAATTTAAAAGCCTAGTTTTTATTCTCCAATTACAGTTAATGCACAAGTGAATGACTCAGATGACTCGTAGTCTGTTAACGACGACTCTGACGCAGACCCAACATACGATCCCAGTATTGAGGAGTTGCAAAAACAGATTTGAAATTATTTTACAGAAGCAGATTTCGCGGTAACTGAAGTCGATGAAGGAAGTAAAATTATATTAGACAAAAATTCTATATTGAGCGACATATTAAAGGATGTGTTAAATCAATCTAAAGAACAGTATCTTGATAATCGTAACCGAATGGTTAAAAAACGCAAAAATCTGATGAAACAAACAAAGCAAAAAATGAAAAGTTTTATTAACACCCTGTAAAATCGGATGTAAAAAAAATACTACCAATTTTTGATTTCTGCAACACGGGAAAACATTTTTAAATCATTTGGAGAATTAAATGTTTCGCAACGTCGACCGTTTCTAGATGCACACGTAAAGGAGAAACCAATTAAATCTCGAACAACAAACATGCCGTCAAACAGAAGTTGTGCACTGGAATATGTTTTGCACCAAATTGGAATTAATAGCCAAGATATCTCTGTTTGTAAAGCAAGGTTTTTAAAAACTCTCGGCATGAAAACGGACGGGGAAGTTACATCACATTGTTAGTATAGGGGAAAGAACGATGGAGATTCGAAGATTCGTGATGATCGTGGAGCAGCTTCTAGAAACATTAAGCCGGATATAAAAAAAATGTGTTAGATAATCGCATAAGAGTACATATAGAAGGGTTTCATCCGGTTGTTTCCCATTATAAACTTTCTCATGCTCCTAACAGACGATATTTAGCTTGTGACTTATCAGTACATGCCATGTGGAGAGATTTATGAGAAGTTAATAAAAAAATATCCTATAAGAAATATAAACAGATTTTTGATTCTATGAATATTGGTTTTGGAACTCCATCTCAAGACGATCGCAGCACATGTTCTAAATTCACACGTCACAAGGTGGAAAATACCGAAACTGTGGATCATGATACAGACTTGTGTGAAATTTGTAAGGATTTTGAAAGATATGTTTTTGCAAGAAAAGAGTAAAGTAACGATTAAACAACAACATGGCCAAGTCGTACTGATATATTTACAGTAGATATGCTAAAAGTTTTGATAATACGAGTACCAAAAATTCCACAGAAGAATTAGTTTTTTGTCTCAAGACTTGTTGCTTTTAACGAAACTTTTGCATCATTGTATAAAGATAAAAATCTCTGTTTTTGAGGCATGAAGCAATTCGTGGTAGATGTGCGGCCGATGTGACCTCAACCATTTATCATGTAATGGGAAACTTCGATTCGTGTGTAACTCCTTTTAGATTTTGGTCAGACAATTGTTCTGCTCAAAATAAGAACTGGGTTTTGTGTTCAGCTCTGATTTGTGTAGTTAATCCAGAATGGGGTCCAACTAAAATCACCATGAAATATTTTGAGCCAGGACATTCTTTTATGAAGGCTGATTTTATCCACGGACAGATAGGACCCAAATGGAAAATGAGAAATCACATTTACGACATGAACGATTTAGTTGATGTTATAAATAAATCTTCGAATAACACAAAAGCTGTGGAATTGAACTATAATGACTTTATACAGTTTGAAGATGGGTGCAAACAAAGGAAGAAGTCGGCTACTAAACAATATCATACCTCACTTGGATGAGATTAGTGTTGCAGAATTTAGGAAAAATAGTGTTTCGCTTTTTTATAAGACTTCTTTTGCGTAGTCCCAGTTTATGGAATTAACGTTTTTAAAAAAAAATTGGAAATTCCAGAAAGAGTATCCGCAAACAGGGACGTTAACGCATAAAAGAAAAATAGAATTGACGCAGTTCTATTAGCTTACATTCCTGCTCGTAAGAATTTATTTTGGCTATAAATGAAATGGTGTCAGATTTGGCAGTTACAAGTGCAGAAGATTAATTAATTATTTTTTATTGATTAAACCTGTTTATTCGTTTAAAATTGTTCTTTGTTTACTTTACTGTAACCAAATAAAAGCTTAAAACTGTCTGTTATATTTTTGGATAATAAGTTTAAAATTACTTTTTGTTTGTGTATTTATAACTGTATACCACTTTATTTAACTAAAGATAAAATAAAACATAAAAACTAAATTTACAATTAATGTATTCCTTAAAAATTATTATTAATTTTATTAAATACATAAATAAAAAGTTTACCTCGAGTAGGATTTGAACCTACCACCTGTACTTTGCCAGAGTACCGGGCTAACCAACTGCGCCATCAAGGTTCAAGTCCCAATCGATGTAAATTTTCTAATACATAGTATCTCGATTTAAACACAGTATTGTTCATCTGGTTATAATTTTAATAGTACTACAAGATTCAGCTGATTTTGTAACATAAATTTCGTCGTTACGTCCAGCTGTACATCTGTCAAAACATGAGTTACTAGGTTTTAATGTCGCACGGAGATATACATATATATATATATATATATATATATATATATATATATATATATATATATATATATATATATATATATATATATATATATATATATATATATATATATATATATATATATATATTATATAAGTATATACAGGGTGTTCCACGTAGACCTTCAATTAGACGTTTCTAGAGTACTGCGTGTATTAGATTCTAAAAATTTTTATACTGGGGTTTTTCGAAATTTCCAATCGATTAAAAATACCTTCCAGGACAGATGGATTGCAAACAACGGCCCTCATCGTTGGCCGTCCCGTTAGCCGGACCTAACACCATCTGATTTTAGTATCTATGGATGTATTAAAAGCAAGGTTTATCAGGAACCACCCACTACTAAGGAAAATATGATAAACAGAGTATTGCATGCCTTTAATTCAATAGAGCCGCAATACATTTCCGGAGCACTAGTAATGTCAGAATAAGGGTTGTAAGATGCCTGGAAGTAAACGGTCCTAATTTCGGAAGTTTATTCTAAAATTAAAATAGATTAACGCCACATCAAACCACTCTGTAAATAGTTCCTAATAGGTATAAGTTTCCTCTGTCATCTCTAATTGATGCATGTGGATAGACGGAAAGATATGTTCTTTAGTTTTTCCGCATGTCTCCCTTCAAATACGCTTTATGTTGCTCTAATAATTCGATTGTACTCTCCATAAATGATAATTAAATTTAAAAATTATTATTAATTTTATTAAATACATAAATAAAAAGTTTACCTCGAGTAGGATTCGAACCTACGACCTGTACTTTGCTAGAGTACCGCGCTAACCAACTGCGCTACCAAGGTTCAAGCCCCAATCGATGTAAATTTGTTGATAATTAAATTTGTCCTACTTATGTTAAATAGATTTTTACGTTCTTATTGTTCAATATTGTTGATATTTAGAATAAATGCCTTTTGTATTGAATTGTATGAATTATTACAAATTTAAAAAATTTCATTTTTCCTAAAAGTACTTTACTTGGTTTTTATTTTCATTATGAAAATAATACACTACGGTGCAATTGTTTTATTGATCACCTTATTTTTTTAATATATATCACCAAACTATGCTAAATAATTAATGACATTTAAGTGACGTTTAAGGGTTTGATTTCAAAGTCACCCTGACAGTTAACCACCCCATGATTTTAGTGACCGCAATAATATCCAAATATCTTCAAATCCGTAATATTTAGGTATAGGAATCCAAATACCAATCGAAAAGGAATTAAAAAATGCCTGGATTGGCATAATAAATGACAGGGTGTTGCATTTAAAATAAGCGAGATATTTGATTTTTAATTTGTCACAATTGGTACAGTAATTTTGGCACCCTGTGTAAATCAAGCTAGCTTTCTTGTATCCCAGATATTCGATTATATATCGTGATTATATCTATTAAAATTTGAACTTCCTAGGTGAAAAACTGACCGAGATATGACGGAGTAAATGAAACTAAGTTTTTTGATAATTTTTTTGAAAACTCAAGATATCTCGAAAACTATTAAAGATAAGGATAGGGTATGCTAATGAAAGTTACCCTTAAATTTGACGTACAATCTGAAAATAAAATAAAAAATGGCACATTCCATTTGAAATAAGCGGGTTGACGTCGACTTCCGGTAGAACCGGAAGTCGCCCAACAATGACAATATTTTTAATCGATTGTAAATTGCGAAAAACCCCAACATACAATTTTTCAAAATTCTAATACATGCAGTACTCTAGAATCGTCTAATTGAAGGTCTATGTGGAACATCGTGTATATATACGATATATCAAAAAAGCCTTGGGAATAGGGTCTGAAACGGACGGATATATGAGTTAAATATGAGTAAAAATTAAGAATGAATCTTAACAGGATATGCTAAAAGAATTTAAGTTAGATTTAATAAAATAATTATTGAAAAATTACAATTAATGTAAAACTGGTCAAAATGGAAGACCACGACGAAAAACGTTCTTTTGAAATTTGAAAGTGACCAAATGTGTTGAGATAAGGAAATTATCAATTAGAAAATGATAGAAGTACCAGTTTTAATCAAAGTTACGAGGCGGGAAATTTGAAAGTATCCCCAAGACTAATGAATGGAAGTTTTAATTTTTATCTATTATCTATTAATATCTATGCTTAGTAAATAATTATATATTGTACTCAGATTACTAATGTCAACTCTATTGTTTATTGAGTGTTTATTGTTATTTATATGGCTCATTTCAATGAACAAACGCTCGTGAGGTTTCTTTCATTTGCTAAAATTTTTGGATTATCAAAGTCGATATGGTGGTTATTCTGTACAGAATGAGCTGCTAATTAGCATCGCAACATTTTATACGTTATGTCAGATTTATGACCAGGGATGCTACCTTTTAGAAATTGAGAAGTTTGTCCGATATACGTACCGGAGCATTCAGTGCAATTTATCGCACGTACAATGTTAAAAAAATAGTAAAAGGTGCATTTTATCCTTAAGAGGAGAGAACAGAGAACTAAGGGTAACAAGTAATTTGTCAGCAATGACTATCGGAAACGGTTCTGAGAGGATTGTGGTGGGTCGATAATGGTTGCAGGTGGTGTATTATTATGAAATCGCATAGCACGATCTTCTTGTGAGAAAATAATTTTATTGGCCAGAGTTTTGGAATAAAACGTCTCGATGATCACTCTCGATAACTTCCTTAGATTACTCGTGATAAAAGTGGCATCGAAGATACTTCATAGCTTTTACAAAGTTTATTTTATATTTGACAGGATAGTAGCTGCTATAATAAATAATGACCATAGTGTGTACTTTTTTGGAATTAATCGAGTCTAATGATATTCAACCCATCCCTAACAAGTGGGCTATCTAGAAAGGGCACCGCCCTTCTATCTATTTGGTCAATCGGAATGGTGCATATTATGCCGTCTACATATTTTTTGATGAAGGGAGGTATGAACGGAAGCTGTGTTAGGATCTAACAGGCTGTCCATAATATCAAAAAATATGTAGACGATTGACCAAATAAAAAATACTTTGAATATATTTAATACTTACGATCCGAATATACATCGGACAAATTTCTCAATTTCTAAAAGATAGGATCTCTGGCTATAAATCTAACATAAAGTATAAAAGGTTGGGATGCTAATTAGCAGCTTATTCTGTAGAGAATAACCACCATTTCGACTTCGATAATCCAAAAATTTAAGCATTGACTGGTAGGGTCTATTTAGACTTCCTTCAAAACCAACTCCCCGGCCTAGTTGAAGTTATTGATCTTCAAACTAGAAGAACAATGTCCTTCCAACATGTGCCCAAAACATTTTACATTAAATGTACGACGACATCTTGATGAATCATTTCCAGGCAGGTGGGTAGGTAGAGCGAGCATATTCTCATAGTTTTCCGAACTTAACTTGCTTGGATTCCTATTTATGGGACCAGTTGAAGGGCATGGTCTCACACTGGAGTGACGACAAGAGAAGACCTATTAAATAGAATTCAAATAGGAATAGTTTCAATACTGGAGACACATATTGAACATGCAGTGCAGTCCACAAGAAATAAGATCCAGTTGTGTATTGAAAATGATGGTCGACAGTTTGAGCATTAAAAGCATTATTTATTAAATTGGTTCTTTTCAGGACCACAGAAACTTCGAAAGAAGTTAAAGTTTTCATAGCCTACTTTTTTATTCTACGCGTACGATTTATCTATGCATCAGATTGCCTGTTACATTACCACATGTTGACTATATCTTAGGTTCTATAAGAGACATTGGCATAACTTTTTTTTAAAGTCCCTTATTAATTTTCTTCCTAATAGCAGAGAGAAAAACATTTGGTATCATTTGAATTGTTTTAGAAAAGGCGACCGTTTTGTCCTTCAACAAGTTGCGCCCTCTATTGGTAGACGGAGATAAGAAATTTTTGTGGGTTTGGATTTGTTTGATAATATCAAAATTTTTTATTTAACTGCTCAATTTGAAATAGTTTCTGGGTTATGGCCGGCCGCCTTTCTTAGTTGTACACCCGTTTTATATATTTAATATATATATATATATATATATATATATATATATATATATATATATATATATATATATATATATATATATATATTCTCTTGATAGCGATGTATTTAAACGCGTAGAGCAATAATTAATTATAAAAAAAAATTAGAACATTAGTGCCTGTATGGTTAAAAAAAGAATGTGGAATACGAGTGGATGATTCTAAGTTTAAACAATCGATAATCAAGTACTACAGATAATCGTTTTTGTAATTAGACAATAGTCAAATAATCGATGAACCACATGATCAATTAACCAAATCATCCAATAATAAAATAATTGATCAATCAATTAATCGATTAATCATAAAATCAATTAATCTAATATTTTTAAAAACCTATAAAAACTATCAAAGGGCGATTATAAACTTTAACAATCGATAGTCTGTTACTGAAAATAATCGATGTTTTTATTAATCGATAAACAAATAACCGACTAATCAAACAATCGATTTATCAAATAATCGATTAATCAAACGGTAGTTTATATTTAGAATTTACATCAGTTCTACATACATAAAGACAAAGTTTGCATCGATTGGGGTTGAATCTCGATGGCGCAGATGGTTAGCACGGTACTCTAGCAAAGTACAGATCGTAGGTTCAAATCCTACTCGAGGTAAACTTTTTATTTGTGTATTTAATAAAATTAATAATAATTTTTAGTTACATATTTACCTTTGAACTTATTCGTTCACAACAAAACTTGTAATAATTAATATTAGTCAAGTTTCTTTGGTATGTATGAATCCTTGGGATATTGCAGGCTCACATTCCATTAATATAAGCAATTTAATTATAATCACATTATATTTAGAATTTACATCAGTTCTACATACATAAAGGCAAAGTTTGCATCGATTGGGGCTTGAATCTCGATGGCGCAGATGGTTAGCGCGGTACTCTAGCAAAGTACAGGTCGTAGGTTCAAATCCTACTCAAAGTAAACTTTTTATTTATGTATTTAATAAAATTAATAATAACTTTAATTAAACGGTAGGTAATTATAAAACGTCAACCTAGAGGGAAATAACATAGTGCAGGCATTAAGAATATAATTGGATAAAAGTTAAATTAAGTTAAGTATTTACTGAAAATAATACATAAAGCATATCAAATATAACAAATAAACCAGAACTGAAGTGGTAAAAAATATAATGCGGAATAAGTGTGGACGATTGTAGGTTTGAACAATTGATAATCATGTACGGAATCTAATCGAGTTTTTTAATTAATCGATAGTCAAATAATCGATTAATCAAATAATAAAATAATCGATTATTTTCAAAACCTTATCAAAATTGAAGGTGCGCGATTATAAGCTTCATCAATCGATAACTGATAATAAGTTTTTTATATTAATCGATAATCGTATAGTCGATTAATCGAATAATTGATTAATCAAATAATCGATTAATCATATATTTGATTAATCAAACAATCGATTAATCGTATAATCCATTAATTAAACTCTATTAATCAAAGATAATTTAATTGGAGAGCGTCAGTTTAGAGGAAGATAACATAGCAAGTGAACCAAGAATATAATTGCGTGAAAGCTAGATTTACTTATACATGTACTTACTGCAAATAATAAATGGAACATAGTGAAGTATAATATGTAAACCAGAGCTGTATGGGTAGAAAATGTGAAATAAGGGTAGACGTAAACCTTATTAACCGGTTATAATCGATTAACCAATATTTTTCCGCATCCTTAATCAAAACCTGATTTATCAGCTAGCACTAGTGATACATTCAAATAAATTCTACTCAGCTCAATTTATTTCAAAGAAGATGGAAAGTAAAATACTAAGAAAGGTATTAAGCACAATAATACAAAGGAAAGGGTGCCAACTAGAAATATCAGTGGAAAGAGGGTGAGAGTAGCTTTCGAAATTCTGCTAAAATCTCCAATATCCTACAAAATAGCACGGTGTAAATGACACAGTACCACTCAACTAATCCAGTTCTTTCACGTACCCCGTCCCTGCTAACACACATACACACGCACACCCACAAACACAAGCACACGCACACCCACACCCACACTCACACTCACACGCTCACACGCTCACACACTCACGCTCACACGCTCGCACGCACGCACGCACGCTCGCACACACGCACGCACGTATGCACCCACATACGCATACGCACACGCACACGCACGCGCGCGCGAGCGCGCACACGCACACGCACACGCACACACACACACACACACACACACACACACACACACACACACACGCACACACAATAAATCGATTTAGAAATAGTGAAAAAAAATTGATTCCATAACCTTCTACACCTACATGCATATGTAGGTTGAAAGGTAAAAAAAATCGGTTTAATCTAAAAAGTACTGCCAAAATATTAAAGTAGTCGGTAAGTAAACAGAAAACGCTGGCGAAGTTTTCGGGTACAAGAAGTGGGACACGCTCACACGATTGAATTGTCTTGGTGAATGTGTGCGTGCGTGTAGATCTGAATGTCCGTGCGTGTGTGAGCGAGCGAGCGAGTGAGTACGTGAGTGTGGGTTGTTACGTATATGCGTGGGTGAGTGTGTGTATGTTTTGTTATTATGAGACTTTCTATTCAGTGATGAGTGTTTTTTGAGTTACTAATGCTTTTGGAACGAATATTTTGGTTTTATTGTCTCTTTGTAATGATTTCAACTATTTTGTGATACAAACCAAGCATTCTCCAGCACTTTCAAATTTTTCTTTAAACTAGTAATCGCTAAACCCATAGCAAACTCTATTTACGCGTAATAGTAACTTTAACATAAGAAAGTGATACACTTTAGGTTTTTTCGTTGTTTTATCACTTCTAGTCATGAGAACTCTTGGCCTTAAGGGAGGATTACCATTTTTTGTACTGATTGTTTCCGTATATTTTTAATTTTGTGTATATTACACTTACATTTTTGTACCACTTAACATCGATCAACTACAGCGGTTATTAGGTCTAATCACACATCCCACATCTACAACATATTGGATGCTTTGACATCCAAATGAGAATCGATCCCGGGATCAGGTTTATTTATACCTTAATTAGAACTACGACAAACCCATACCAATATGAATTTATTTTACGTCTCATTTTTTCCAAAATTTTTGGGTTTTCGCAATACAGTGCTTCTCTTCAACAGTGCCTTTGATATTGCTCACATGTGTGACATTCAGTTTTTGTGTGTAGGTAACAATCTTTTTACACATTTTGACAAAATCACGTTTTTAGGAGTTGGAGAGTATGAAATGTTTGTGTTTGTGTACGTCGCCATTTAAAGATGATGCGGTAATGAAACTCAATAAGCACTAATCGATGTTAGTCGTGTGAAACTACAAAAACTTATTCCTGATGTTCAACACAAAAAAAAATTTTTGTGCATTACTTAAGCGTAAATAAATAATAACTCTCTGAAAGTTAATCAAAGTAGAGTCACTTATTAACTTTCTTTTCTTACTAAAGGAAACTGAATATGTTAAACTTCGACTTTCCAACTACATGTACATGTGAGTGTGTGCGAAATTTTTGGTTAAATATGTCAAGTGGAATGTTCCAATAAAGTTAAGCGCTGCTACCTTAATAAGTTTCAGGAAGTTTTAGAAGTGCGAAGCGTTGCGGTTATACAAGTTTAGTTTCTGAAATCCGTTTTGCTGGATTGTTATAATATTAAAAGTCCATAAATCTTATTCTCTCATTGTATACATCATATATCTTCTGTCAGTTACAATATTTTATTAAAAGATATACATGGTTTTATACTTCATTATATATCATGTATTTGTAAACCTGTATGTACAAATATGAATAACCAACATTTATAAGGACATATTGTCATGTTATACACAATACAAGATTGCTACTGAATGGAAACACGTATAATTAAATGAAGGATCGTTCTCTTTGCTTTTCGATAACCGCACTATTCACTTAATGGGTACATTTATGGTGATTATATACAATTTAATCCATTCTCAAATTCTGCATTGTCATTTGTAATAGCTTAAGATGGTGTTTCAGAATGATCATAGTTCAGTTTATTAATAAGATCGTCCTTGTTATTGTTCTAATGGCTTTATTATCATTGCATAGTTGAATGTATTAAATTACAAATCCTTATGAATATTTATAAATTTCAAAAATTGACACTTATTAAAACTTACATTTTCAAAATGTACTCAATAAAAATGAATTGCGATACACATAACTAAATGAATTATAATTGATGAGAAATTGTGTTTACTAAAACGCTAGTAGGCAAAGAGTATAGTAACTTTAAGGTTAGAATAGAAACGAAACTAGGGTATTTACTGAAATGCAGGGATTGTGGTCTCTACACAGGTCAAGCAACACGGGGGCTAGAACAAGGAGTAAAAGGCCACATTAGGATTACCCTTAACAGTAATTCTAACTATAATAGAATGATCGGATTAGGCTTAAGATCCTTGGTACATAATTTCGACACATACAAGACTAGGATTATCATTTTTTTTAACAATTACTGTGGTACGAAACCGGTTAAGTTTAGATTTACGAGTTAAAGCATTCAAGAACACTTATTAGCTACAAGGGGATGTTGGTCTACCAAGACTTTCCCATGACCGGGTACCTTCAATTTTTTCGTATCACAAGCGAACAGAAAACAGTACCAAAAAGAATCAGTCCAGAGTTTAGAAGTTCTGTAGAAGAATGTGGATTGTGCCAGTTTGGTACGAAAAGTTGATATTTTTGCTGTAAATTGAAGACGTGAATCAGGAAACCGAGTATCTCTAAAACACCTAGCTCTAGATAGTATCAAAGAATGTAATTCAGCAGCGCAATCGCCATTGTAATAACGATAATACAAAGAAAGAACTGAAACGATTCTTCTATGTTCAAGATGTATGCCAGAAACTAAGGTCTGGTCATTTACAAGCCGAATCACTCTTCTTCGAATACGATTAACAATAGGGTAGTGGCGAAACCAAGAATTTGGGCCTTACATAACAGTAAAAGTTATCCGGAGATAAAGTACTGCTTAGATCTGCATAAAATTCTATTTTACGAGAAGATGCTTTAGATGATGGTCAACACATAACAGATTGTAAAATACCAACGTTCCTAATAGTAGAAGAGTGTGAATACTTAAAATATGAGTCTTTCATACTTGCAACAGGAAATGATTGATCTTTTGTGGTGGTCACAAAGCAAAGGACACGTTGAATATCCCTTTTACTAGAAACAGCCATTTCAGCTTTAATACCTTAGTTTCAGATCGGAGGTGGATGGGTAGACAAATTAATTATAATGAAGAACGCTGTCACCTGCAAAGCAATCGACCCGGTTGGTTATTGATGAAATGATATCTCAATGATCTAAGTAGTTAATCCAGATTTGAGGTTCTGAAAAAAAAAATCAAAAAGCTGGTAAGCTCTATAATCAGAACGCTTTCGGAACAAATGAATGATGTCCCATATATATTTGGACTTGAACCGCATATGAAAGGTACAATGACAATTAATTATTAAACACAACTCTGAAAACATAATTAAGGGCTTAGAAGAGGTTGATACCCAGATGTACAAAAAATACTACAGGTTAAGTCCTCTGAAGCCCAGAAGAAGAATATTTAATAAGAAAACGCGATCTTGCTCAAATTTCACTCCAATCAAGCCAAACGGGTCGGCATGCCGTGAATAGAACCCTAAGAGGAAGAGAGCAGATCATTGATGCAAGGAATAAAACTGATGACAGTACTACGCACAGGGCACTCTTACAACTAATATGAAACATGTCAGAAGAGTATACCCCAACTACAACATAGAATTCTTCAATTGAAAAGATATTACCGCTCAAGCACATGCTCACTCACACGCACAGGCACACGCAACCGCACACATACACACCCGCGCGTACACGAACACTCACTCAGATACAAACACACACTCACATTCACTTCCACTCCCACCCACTCACACCCACTCACTCACTCACACTCACTCACACTCACTCACACTCACTCACACTCACTCACACTCACTCACACTCACTCACACTCACTCACACTCACTCACACTCACTCACACTCACTCACACTCACTCACACCACTCACACTCACTCACACTCACTCACACTCACCACACCTCACTCCACACTCACTCACACCCCTCACACTCACTCACACCTCACTCACACCCACTCACATCACTCACCTCACACACACTCACTCAACACTACTCACACTCACCACACTCACTCACACCACTCACACCCACACTCACTCCACACTCACACTCACACTCACTCACCACCCACTCCACACCTACTCACACTCACTCACACCTCACTCACACTCACTCCCACTCACACTCACCCACCACACTCACCACACTCACTCACACCCACTCCACTCACTCACACTCACACTCACTCACACACTACTCCACACCCACTCACTCCTCACTCACCTCACTCACTCACACCACACTCACCTCCACCCACTCACCTCACCACCTCCACTCCACCTCACTCACACCTCACCACACTCACTCACACTCACTCACACCTCCACACTCACCTCCACACTCACCCCCACCACACTCACACCCTCACACCCACTCACACTCACCACACTCCCACTCACACTCCACCACACTCACTCACTCACCTACACTCACCACACTCCCACTCACACCTCACCACACCACTCACACTCACTCACACTCACTCACACCATCCTCACACTCACTCACACTCACTCACACCCTCACACCTCACTCCACTCACCCACACCCACTCACATCACTCACCTCACCACACACTCTCCACTCACACTCACTAACACTACTCACACTCACTCACACCTCCCACCTCACCACCACACTCCACCACCCACCACTCACTCACACTCACTCACACTCACTCACCACTCCACCACCCACTCACTCACACTACCCACTCACTCACACTCACCACACTCACCTCACACTCACTCACACTCACCACACTCACCCACTCACATCTCACACTCACACCCCTCACACTCACTCACACTCACTCACACTCACACTCCACACTCACTCACACTCACTCACACTCACTCACACTCACTCACACCCACTCACCTCACTCACTCCACTCACTCACACTCACTCACACTCCTCACACTCACTCCACCCCTCACTCACACTCACTCACACTCACTCACACTCACTCACACTCACTCACACTCACTCACACTCCACTCACCCTCACATCACTCACCACTCACCACACTCACACTCACACCTCACTCACACTCACTCACACTCACTCACACTCACTCACACTCACTCACCCACTCACACTCACTCACACTCACTCACACTCACTCACACTAGATTCACACTCACTCCCACCCACTAAAACCACTCACACTCACTTACACTCACTCACACACACTCACACTCACTCACACCCACTCACTCACTCACCTCACCACACTCACTCACACTCACTCACACTACTCACATCCACTCACACTCACTCACACTAACTCACACCATCACTACTCACTCACACTCCACTCACACTCACTCACACTCACCACACTCACCACACTCACTCACCACTCACTCACACTCACTCACACTCACTCACACTCAATCACTCCCTCACACACACTCACACTCACTCACACTCACTCACACTCTCACACTCACTCACACTCACTCACACCCACTCACACTCACTCACACTCACACACTAACTCACACTCACTCACACCACCACACTCACCACTCGAAAACTGCCAAAGTCATAAACGTTTCAACTTACTTGTATTTTTTTATTAATTGTATTCCTCAACAGTAACATGCGTAACATGCTAAAGCACTCAGGAACACTGTGAGGTTATTTATATTGTTAGGCTGCCGAAAATGTTTATGAATGGCTACTTAAATTGGCTTAAATCAAAGTATGGAAGAAAGCAGGTATCTGTTCGACCCATGTAAATTCAGATAGAATTTTTAGAAACGCGGTAAACAAGTAGTTCTAGATACTCCTTTGCCTATACATCGCCTAGATATTTATACTTTTGGAAATTTCATAGGCTTTAAGTTTACCGGAATAGAGGTAATTAACTAGTCACAAATGTTTAGTGCAAATAGATCTTCTTTTGGTTTTATCTTACTCTGTATGAATACCGAGCACCTGTCTTCGTCATTAGTGGTGATTAAACCAATCCACTGATACCAGGTAATGCAGAATTGGTTAGATTTCATTTTGACTTTTGTCTTATGACGAACACATTGATGGTACCTTTTAAGTTTTGATAGAAACAAATGGTCATTAGTGTCTATGGATTATCTACAATGTTAGTACAATATGACAGTAAATATACATCACCAAAATCGTAACTCTAATTAGAGTTGCTCTGGAAGTGACACTGTTGTCGCACTTATTTCAAACAAACGCTAACTTGTTACCTGTCAGGATATACAACACTGTATACAAGACGCTCACAACCGAATTTTTTTTATACAAGGTGAATCATCTAATCCGCCAAAATTAAAGAAGTACTAGAACTCATCATTCTAAGCAAAAAGTTCATATATGCATGGGTCCGGAAATGCTTCGTTTCGAGATACAGGTGTCAAAGTTGAAAAAAAATCGCGTTTTCTTCAATATCTTTCGACTGTTTCGAAATAGTTTCATGAAATTTCGTATACGGGGTTTTTGGGATGAAAAATTCAAATTTGTGGTCCATTTAGTTGTGGTTTCTAGAGGCGCCAGCGGCAACCATTTGGACCACTTTAAATCTTTGCAACTTTTTGTGCTACACTGTATGCCATTTTGGACTAAAAAATCGATTCTCCTGTCTTTTCTGCTACAAAAGGTATATCTTAGTGAAGTCGCTAGGAGCAACTCTTTCCGAGAAAAGACATTTATAACTCACAATGTTCTCTATGTAAAACTAACTTTTGTATGGAGCACTAAAATATCCAACATTAAAAAGAAAAGAAAAAATTAATATTAAAAGTATACATGTTGTATGTCTGGGAATTCTATCGTATTTAATTATGGATTTTTATTAAAATTTTATTATCAATGAACGCAAAGAGACAGATAAATACATAAGTAAACAAGTAAGTTACTTAGTAACAATTAAAATTCCTATTGATAAACCTGTCAAAAAATACCCCCGAAAATATGTATGCATCATGAGTTTTAAAAGCGTTTTTCTCGGAAAGGGTTGCTCTAGCGACTTCACTAAGATATACCTTTTTAGAAGAAAAGATAGGAGAATCGATTTTCTAGTCCAAAATGGCATACAGTGTAGCAAAAAAATTGCTACGATTTAAAGGAGTCGAAATCGTTGCTGGCGCCTCTAGAAAGGACAACCAAATGGACTACAAATTTGAATTTGACATCCCAAAAAACCCCGTATACGAAATTTCATGCAACTATTTCGAAACAGTCGTAAGATATTGAAATAAACGCGATTTCTTTTTCAACTTTGACACCTGTATCTCGGAAACGAAGCATTTCCGGACCCATGTACATATGAACTTTTTGCTTAGAATGATGAGTTCTAGCACTTTTAATTTTGGCGGATTAGATAAGATTCACCTGTATATAAGTACATATTGGTTCATACGAGTTTGAAAGAAATAATAGACTCAGCATTATCTGGGTTGAATCTCAATTTGACTTAAAGTTTTAAAAGCCTAAACTATGAAACAGTGTTATTTCGACCTTGTTAAGTAATTCAAAGGTACTGGCATCTTATCATACAACTAAAGGCAAGTCAGGAAGTGTTCGATTAAAGGAATATCACGAACGAGTACCTAATGCTGCAAGTCTTACAATCGCCCAAAAGAAGCATCCGATAAACTGTCTTAAAACTGGATATAAAAAGAGAATCTTTGGTTTAATGGTCAAAGATAGCGGATTCTCTTACAAATTTCAAATGCACCATAAACTGAATCAATGACAAAACAACGTTTAGTTTACTGTGCTCAGATCCTGGCTAACATTTGTGAAGATAATGGCGCAGCCCATTTCAACTCATCTTTTAACTCGTTTCATCATCGTACGACTTAATAAAGGAAGATAACAGCCCATAGTAATTCTCTGTCTTAATTCGTTCACATTTGCTACCGGTCTTTCACAAAGGATCGTTTTCAGGTAATAATCTAAGGATTGAAATCTGGTGACCTTGATGACCATGAGGTCTGCCTCATTCAATCCATCTTTGACCAAATCTATGATTAAGGTAATTTCTTACGTCTAATCTAAAATCATACATTTGCCACAAGTTCTTTCTTAGCACAAGAGCGACATTTTCTAGACATTCTGGTAAATAGTCCTGACGAAACTGTCGATAGGTTTCCATTCAACCGCGGTGGTAGAAAAACGGTCCTATTAACTAATACCAGGCTATACATTTAAATTAAATTGTTGTTGATGGAGAAGACAGATAAGTGGGAGGAGACGAAAGGGAAAAAGACAGTGTAGGTTAATTTAGAAAAGGGTGTAAATCAATGTAAATAGTAGAAGTAAATGTAAAATAAACACGAGTACTTTGCAAGATTTGTGAAAGAATGAACAAATAAAGATACTGTATTGTTGTTGATGGCGAGATTCCAGCAAAGCATGGGGATTCTTGTCAACCCAAACATACGTAGTATGAAAATTTACAATAGCGTCTTTTCTAAAACCGGTAAACAACATTAAATTTTTGAATTGACAATTTCGCTATATTTCTTAATAAACCATTGGGAAAATTCTAACCGGGAACATAATCCGTAAGCAGTGACAATGCTTGTAACCGTTGAACGTGGTACGGGTTCAACAACTGTTCGTGAAGTACTCGCTATACTGTTGAACTTGTGTCAAATGATTTGTAATTTCTTGCGTACTGGAGCCTGGATACTGTACGGAACACAGCTTCTTCATATAGGGGCGATTCTTGCCGTTTGTGATCTTGCCCGATTCGTAATGGATACGCTAAACGTCGTTCAACTCAAAAGTTGCAAGAAGTATTAAGTTGCCTAGAAACAAATACTCTAATCAAGGACAGACGTGACATGGACAAAGACACAGCTAGATACAAGAAATTTAATAAACGAGCGAAGAAAGGAATTCGAAAAGATATCAGGCGATACAATACAAGACTAATTCAACAAACCATAGAGCATAATACTAACATGAAGATGCTCCGAAAAAGTCTATCACCGGGTAAACAAAAATAACTAAAGTGAAAAACAAAAACAGAGTAATTAGTACGAGAAAACGGGACATAATAAAAACAATAACAGAGTTTTACGAAAATTTGTACAAATTGTAATAAGGCAATGGTTACAATGGTTACAAATGTGGGCTTGGGCTGCGAAGAAATGCCAGAAATTACAAAGAGGAAATACGTGGCACCACGACAACTGAAAATGGAAAATGCCCTGAGAGGATAAAATAACGACAGAAATGTTGAAGACAGGAGGAGAATCATTATACACTTCGCTAAAAATTTTATATAATAAGTTCCTGGAAAATAGCACAAGCTAGTTTCTGAAAAGGGTACAACACTTTAGACCACCTCGAAATCGTAAAACGACTCCTAGAAGACTGCTGAATACAATATCGACATCCATCTGGTCTTTATCGACTACCAAAAGGCCTTAGATACGGTCGAAACATGGCACTCCAAAACAATGAATAGCTGCAGCCCTCATCAAAAACATCTATCAAAAAGCAACAATCCAAATTCAAATCGACGAAGACTAAACACTGACAAAATATGCAGACAGAATATGCAACAGGTGAACAGCTAAATTAGATGCGTACCAACCAGCTGAACAAACTAGTTTCCGAAAGGGTACAGCACTTTAGACCACCTCAAACCGTAAAACGACTCCTAGAGAAGACTGCTGAATACAATATCGACATCCATCTGGTCTTTCTCGACTACCAAAAGGCCTTCGATACGGTCGAAACATGGGCACTCCTAAAAGCAATGAATAGCTGCAGTCCTCATCAAAAACATCTACGAAAAAGCAACAATCCAAATTCAAATCGAAGAAGACTCAACACTGACAAAATACCAATAGGTCGAGGAATACGACAAGGTGATACATTGTCGCCGAAACTTTAATTTGGCTCTTCAGAATATTTTTAAAACATCTGAGATGGGAAAATAAAGGTATTAAAATAGACGGCTACTATCTGAGTCACTCACGCTATGCGGACGATATTGTGATCGAAGAGTTAGAAACAATGATTACCGAGCTACAGAATGCTTCCAATGCCATCGGTCTAAAATGAATACTGTTCAGACCAAAATAATGAGCCCCAATAACGTCAACATTGAAATAAATTGAGAAATAATGCAAAATGTAGATCATTACGTTTATCTTGGAAATGGCCTAAGACTCGGAAAAGAAAACCAGACAACGAAAATCACGAGAAGGATTGGTCTAACATGGGCTGCGTTTGGTAAGTTAAATTGCATATTCAAAAACTCCGTTACCCTCATATGCTTAAAGAAAAACGTATATGAATAACGTGTGTTACTCGTTGCTACGTACGGTATAGATACAATGATTTTAACGAAGAAAATGTAGAACGACTCAGAGTATCACAAACAGCCATGGAGCGGAGAATCTTGGGTATGTCTGAAAGATAGAATACGGAACGAAGATATTTGAAAAAGAACTAAGGTAACGGACATTCTGGAAAGCGCAGCGTAAATAAAGTGGAAATAGGTGGGGCATGTCAGCAGAAAGAGAAAGAGAGTGGCTATCAAAACTAGTGCACTGGAGACCCAGAGAGACTAAAAGAAGAGTAAGCAGACTACAATAACGCTGGCTAGAAGATATAAAGAAATACATAGAAACCAATGGCTTCAAATCGCACAAGACAGAAGTACATGGAGAGAAGCAGAAGAGGCTTATATACAGCAGTAGACCGATGCAGGCTGAAGAAGAAGAATAATACTTTAAACGAACCTATCAAAATGATTAAAGAGAAGCTAATAAGTACAGGTTGTGCTATTTTCGTATGTTTTACGGGGTATCTCGCTTATTTTTAGGTTAGAACCTTGCGGTTTTCGCGACACCGTACTATTTTTAATGAAACCAAAGATGCATTAATCAAATTTGCCATAGCCATCTTAGTTTATGTGCTACAGGGCGATCTTGGAAAAATTGCATTTTCAGTCATCCCCTGTAACTCTGTTATTGTCAGACATATTAAAAAGTAAAACTGATATTTGTAAATTTTTTACGTAGAATCCAGTGGCGTACTTCGATTTTCTTCAGAGGTCACAGTTTTGAGATATTGACATAACCTTTTTTATGGGACACCCTATATTTTTTTTTAAATCTTTTTCCCTTGCTAAGAGCTTTTCAAAATATAACATAGTCTATATTTATTTTATAAATAACGTGACAAAATGATTTTTTCTATAATTTACGTTGATAATAGTGGATAGCCGTGGGTAACCATGGTAACGCAAAAACTAAATAATTAACGTTATGCCATTACTTAGGTATTACTTGGTTACATTTTCCTAAATTTAGTGCTGATATTTATTGTTATTCGTTGTTTTGTTTATTGTTATCGTTCTTGTTGTTGTTTAATTATTTTTAATATGGCTCGAAACCAAAAATTTGAAAACTTTGAGAAATATGATATGAATACCTGCTTCATATTATCTAATGAAAACGCAGACCAGGCCTTAGAACTCTATGTGAACAGGTCAGTTTACCTTAGAATTTGTATTTATTTTATATACCTATTTTGTCATATACAGGGTGATTCGCGAGGAAGTGGCAATATTTTAAAAATATGTCGAGGAAGCCAAAATAAGTAAAATAAACTCATATGTTCAAGTCCGATTTTAATTTGTTTCAGAGATATTTAAAAAGCAAACAAAATTTATTACAAAATCAATTACAAAAATAAACAAAATAGCATTAATTTACGAAAAATGTTCGAAGCATTAATTTACGAAAAATTTTCGAAAACACCACCGCCCACTTGGATACACTTATTTGCGCGTTTATAAACTGCACTAGTAGCGAGTTTCAATGAACGATTGTTCGCTATAATGATAGCTGCTGCATTAAGAATGCGATCTAGTAACGCTTCCCTCGTTTCCACTTTGGTAGCATAAACTAACGACTTCATCCATCCCCAAAGGCAAAAATCGAAGGAGTGAGATCCGGTGATCTCGGTGCAAGGAAGCGGACCGCCTCTGCCAATCCAAAGATCGCCGAAAGTGGTATTCAGAAAATTTCGTACATTATTTGAATAGTGAGGAGGCGCTCCATCATGTTGGAAGATAATTCGTTTAAAGGTGCTTCGTCCAATATTTCTTCTAAATGGTCTTCTAAAAACGTAAATATCCTTGTCCAGTAAGGCGCGCATCTAATACGAAAGGATCGATTAATTGATCATTTAGAATACCGCACCAAACGTTAATGCTAAATCGATGTTGGAAATTGTGTTCTATCGTAGCATGGGGATTTTCGTCCGACCATCGATGATTATTGTGGCAATTGTTAATTCCATCTCGCGTAAATTGAGCTTCATCCGACCACAAAATGTCTTTACACAATCTTCTGTTTTCCCGAATCCAATGACAAAATTGTAGCCTTAAAGGATAATCGCCTTCGTGGAGATTTTGTACTTTTGCAAATGATAAGCGTTCAAACCTTGTTGCTTAAGTGTTTTCCAAGCCATTGTTTGTGGTATTTCAAATTGGATTGCGATGCGCCTTGTACTTATCTCTGGATTTTCGTCTACCACATCCAGAATATCTTCTTCAAGTCCAACAGCGATTCCGTGTTCTCTTTCAGAAACAATACTTGCACTTGGAAATGTCCCAGTTTCGCCGGCATGTAAAAACAGTTTGAAATACTCGCTTGTTAGGAACTCTTCGATTCGGAAAACGACGTCGATACTCCTCCACTGCACGAACATTACTACCATTACAGAACCCATAAACAAATATCATATCGGCATATTCTTTATGACTAAATTTGTGGGGCATTTTACAACTTCATAAAACTAATGTTGAACAACTGTCACTTTAACAACTAACTGTCAGTTTTCATATCAGTTGCCTACTTTCACCTAATTACACATAAGTTCTGGTTGCGTAATCCACAAAGTCAACTCTTAAAATAAATACCCTGTTAGGGAATTTTGCAAATATTGGCGATAGTGAGAACGTTCTTGGTGAGAATTTATTAGCCGCCAAACTTAAAGTTACTAAAAGGGCAATAATTATTTTAAAAGTTTCCTTTCTGGATTTCGCTCTCAGAATTACGTGCATAAGGTCAATACATCAACGTACTTCGTAATAGGCAAAAATTGATGAGATTTGACATTTTAAGAAAAGTCAATTATCCCTGAAACAAATGAAAATCGGACGTAAACATATGAGTTTATTTTACTTATTTTGGCTTCCTCGACATATCTTTAAAATATTGCCACTTCCTCGAATCACCCTGTAGATATCCCGAAAGAAGACAACCCGACGGAAGAATATTTCAAAAATAAAATTTAATCTTTGCTAACATGGATGTTTTGACAAACCTCGAGCCCGAGTTTACAACAAAGAGAACGAGGAATCAGAGATCAACGTTTTAGCAGTTGTTCAAGCCACTCCTGAAACCTCGTGCAGGAAAATAGATGAAGAGACCGGTGTGTCTAAAACAACAGTGCAAAGGATTTAAAAAAACATAAATTCAAACCCTACAAGTATAAACTTGTTCATCATATGCACCCTGGTGATGTTGAACGTAAATTGAGTTCTGCAATTGGTTTATAAATATGAAAACTCAGGACAATAATTTTGAAAAAAATAATTTGGTCAGACACATATCACAAGTTCGGGAATTGTTAATAGACACAACTCGCGGTTTTGGAGTCAAGGAAACACCCACGTGATTTTTCCTAGAGTGCGTCAAGGCAGGTTCGGATTTAATGTCTCCTGCTTTATTTTTTAACCCAAAAATAGTTTACAAGATTTATGAAGAAAACCTAAACTCTAATGGGTACTTACAAATTCTACAAGAAAAACTATGAACATTTTAAAAGATATTCCACTGGCTCAACTGAACGATATATTCTTCCAGCAGGATGGGGCTCCAGCCCACAATGCTAGAATAATACAAACTGGCTAAATGAACGTTTTCCTAGGAGATGGATTGGAACAAATGGACCTGTTCGATGGCCACCACGATCACCGGATTTCTCGGTTTTGGATTTTTTGTGGAGGTATTTAAAGAATAAAATTTATTCAAGGCAATATGCCAACATGCAACAATTAAAAATTGCAACTGAAAATGCTTTTGCAGAATTACGAAGACAACCATTTATTTTGGAAAATGCTATTAAAAGAATTTATAAACTTTGTGAAACTTGTAGGAGACATAATGGTCTGCAATTTGAACAATATTTGTGATTAATTAATTATTCTGTTTTTATCAATGTAAATTATAGAAAAAATCATTTTGTCACGTTATTTATAAAAATAAATATAGACTATGCTATATCTTTGAAAAGCTCTTGGCAAGGGAAAAGATTAAAAAATATATAGGGTGTCTCATTAAAAAAAGTAGGTTATGTCAATATCTCAAAACTGTGACCTCTAAAGAAAATCTGAGTATCGCCACTGGATTCTACGCAAAAAATCTACAAATATCAATTTTTACTTTTTAATATGTCTGACAATAACAGAGTTACAGGATGACTGAAAATGCAATTTTTCCAAAATCACCTGTAGCACAAAAACTAAGATGGCTATGGCAAATTTGATTAGTGCATCTTTGGTTTCATTAAAAATTAGCAAGGTGTCGCGAAAACCGCAAGGTTCTAACCTAAAAAATAAGCGAGATACCCCGTAAAACATACGAAAATGGGACAACCTGTACATAGTCTAACTTAATAAATACCTTTTTTTCCGTAACTTACGAGCACACATAATATGCATATCGGCCAACTCTGCATTAGTACAATGATTCATCTTTAACTCTTAGACTTGAACTCATTGTTTACCCTGTCTTAATTCGTTTTTGTCCATTTCTGAAGAAACGGCGACATTTAGCGACTCTTACAAAGAGTACCATTTTTATGTAATAAGTATGGTTGAAGAATATTCCGGTGTTAAAATAGTAAAAAGGGTTAGAAAAATGGGGCCAAATTGACCCAATTAACCCCTGGTATGCACGCTTCTGGAAATATGCTCAGTGGTCTCAAATAACTGGATTTACTGAGATAAATTTATGTCGCAAAATGGGTTACGATACCTGGAGTCGTTCCGCAGCTATAAACCGAAAACCAGTTTTTGAAAGCTATCTTCTAGTTCCCTGAAAGTTTCTGAGAGTTTCTGGACACCCTGTATTTACTTCGGTTTTAGTTGTTTCAGAGATTTTATATATGTGTTATAAAGTACAAAATTATTATTATTTTAATAAACCGATTTTGTTTTGGATATTGATATACTTTTGTTTACATTTATTGTGTACTAATTAAATTCCTTTTCAGCTTTTTCTGGATGTGCTGTAGAAAAATTCATGACGGCATTAGCGTAGTAGTAGTAAATAATCTTGCGTATACCTTACAATTTTAAACGCCCTGTAAATTTTGGATAATGACAATCTTCCACAACACCGGTGTGATTTGGCAACGGTTTAAAATTATTACTGTTCCTTTTATAGAAAGTGCGAACACCTTTACAATGAAACATTTAATGAAAAGTCATTAAATTTTGTAAAAAAAATTGTGATTAAAGAAGCTTAAAAAGCTTCTGCGTCTCGCAACGCACTTCACTATTTCTAATTTAACAATTCAAAACAATAAAGCACGTTGTTTTTAACTACTCTTCTTCGGCATTCTTTGAAGATAAATTACGAAGGTGTAAATCATACCACATAATTAACAACAGCTTAATTTAGTTTTTTAAAAGCTTTCGTGTACCTTTGAAATAAACCGGCAATATATTAAATATGCACATACATACATACATGTCATAAACAGGTTCCTAATTATTCAACTGCATAACAGTAGCTGATTTTTCGATTCTGTTAGTAAAACAAAGTGCTAAGAATAGTTTTAGTTACTGGAGCAGCTGTTATAGGGAAAAATTAATACAAATAAAAAGGTAGACGTATAGTCGTTGCAAGTTTTCCAAAAATATTTCTCATGCGTTCAAAGGAATTCTTTGGTAAAAGCGTGAAGGTTTGTAAAAGATGTGTTGAAAGTCTAGGACACGCGTGACCTTTTCGTATAATATTGTTATTTTCTAATTTTATCTTGACAGACGGTTTAAATGCTTTACTGACGAGTGATGAGCTGTTATTGTTGAATTAATTAAGACCCTAACCAATTTTAGATGTGCAAGGAAATAAGAGCTCGTATACTCGATTACGCGTGTAAGATTTGTTTATAGTTAAAATATTAAGTTTCTTTACATTTATAGATTTATTTTATTTCTTTAAGTTTCTATGTGTGTAACTTCCGATAACTTATTGTCTGGTGTAGCTATTTCCATCTGTAAACAATTTACGAGAATTTTTAGATACTTAATTAGCATCTGCCTGTTTCACTAATTTGCTTTAGGGAGAAAATGTTTTTTTAAACGTATCCTGAATGTTGAAATAAGATTTCTGTTTCACGTTTTTAACCTAAATTATACACAAAGATAAAAACTCTTTGAATCTACCAGTCTTTAATCAACTGTGTTTCTGGTTAAGAAATGTGCAATGACTTGTTCCAATGCACTCTTAACTAAATGCATTTTCTAAATCAAAGCAATTAAAAATATTGATACATACCGATAAAACATTGATATGACTGCAATTTAGTAATCCAATCAACAACTACACAACTCTTCATACGTTACAACGTTCGCACTCAATGCCGCGATAAGTAGTTTTAGAGCATTGACATTATATAGTTCGTTTTACTTAATATCCGAAACATGAAATAGAAATGAGAAGAATATGCAAAGCACACTATTACAAAACTCTCTTCATAAGATGTAAACATTTTTAATGCATCTTGACGGTTTCAAACGATTAAAATTAACAAATTGTCTACAAGAACGAATGTTTAAACGTAAACGAACCAAATCTCTTGCTTGGTGCAGGTCTGTATAAAAATTTTCCAGCCCGCTTGGAGTTGGATTTGCGAAATGAAACGAACAAAAAACCCAACCAAAATATAGTTCGATTCCTTCCTAGTTCAAAAGTGGAGTATACGCTCTGACTACACCCGCAAGTAATACAGAATGAAAGAAAAAAAAGTGGCAAACAAGACATTGAAAAAACCAACTTTATCTAATTCACTCAGAGTTTCTCACTTATCATTAAAAACTTTATTTCAGTAATGATAACTAAGTATATAACAGGTTATATTAGCAACCAAAATACTTCTGTTGCCTTCAAAATCTATACCTCTGATAATACAAATTAAATAATATCTTCACACCATAATACCTTACTATAGCAAAACGGTAATACGTATTACCGCAAACCATAACTGTAAGATCGCAGTGCTGCAGTTCTTGTATATTGGACTACCCTAATAGACCAGTAGTACGGGGGCACCTTGGCCGCTATCTGGGATCTTTTGGGGAAAACCCACCACTTTTCATATGCCCACGTGGAATTTTCCACCCTTATTTTTTATGGTTTCTTTTAGGTGGTCATTTTCAACCCTTGACGTGATTTTCATCCCTAATTAATGCCTTTTTTGTTTTTACTCGCTTACTTGAGGGGCGTATTTTTCGCCCTTATTTTTTATGGTTTCTTTTCGGTGGTCATTTTCAACCCTTGATGGGATTTTCATCCCTAATTAAGGCCTTTTTTGTTTTTACTCGCTTACTTGAGGGGCGTATTTTCGACCCCTATCGTTTCTTTTCGGTGACCTTTTTCAACACCTTGATTTTCACCCCTATGGTTTCTTTTCGGAGGTTTTTTTCAACCCCTTGATGGAATTTTCATCTCTAATTATGGTCTTTTTGACAGCAATTTTTGTCGGCTTTATTTTATGGTTTCTTTTCGGAGACCATTTTAAACCCTTGATGGAATTTTCACCCTAGTCAGAGCTCTTTTGGTTGTGTTAAGAACTTTTTTGTCGATTCACACCTATGGCTTCTTTTTGGTAATCATTTTAACCCCTTGATGGAATTTTTACCCTAATTACTGCCTCTTTGGCAGTTTAGCCCCTGGAAGGTAGGCAAATGTGTGAGCGTACAACGTTCTAGTAAGAGGCACCCCGCCTCCCTGTATTATAATAAGGGGATCCTAATGTTAACGTGTAATACAAGTGTAAAAAGTACCATGTAGGCCTTCGATCTTGTTTTAGAGTCTGCGCCTGTCGTGGTCCCTTAACAGGAAATTTGAAATAAGCCCTAATGCCAACTTGTAAGACACGTGTAGATCTTCAAAACTTGTTCTCGAGCCGTCGCCCCCTGTCGCGGCCCCCTGGTTGGTAATGGTATGGGGCTCTAACCTTATATATAAGTGCAGAAACTAGCTCTTGAGCCTTGGCTCCTATCGTGCCCCACTTGGTGCAATTGTATGTAGGTTCTAACTTAATCTTACAGTTGTAGGCCTACGCCCGTCATAAAAAAATGTATTCTAATAAGGTGGCCCTAGCCTAACAGGACTTGTGTCAGGGTCTGCGCTCTGGCCCCTTTGGTAATTGATTTTAGCGCCATCTAGTGGCGCATAGACTAATGAACATTTTCTATAATAGAAGTTGATCATGCACACCTCTCTTGCTCTATCTTGTTTATCCGTTTCTCTCTTTTCTCTCTCTCTCTCTCTTCTTCGGTCTTCAACACACAAGCAAATCAATTAATTAATTAATTAATCAATCAATCTCAAACAAATCATGCTCGATCAAATCAATCAGATCAATCTCAATCAATCAACCGCTTACACGAGCTGTCGTAAGCGGCTACACATTAATAGTTTTAGAGCTATATAGTTACCTGAAAACTAGATCGCCGTGTTCTACAACTCCCGTCTTGATTCATGTTTGCAGCTTTACGATTTTCGCGTTAGCGTGTTTTCGATGACGTGTTTTCGTTTGTGTGTCTTCGTATTTGCGTGTTTTCGCATTAGCGTGCTTTCGTGTTTGCTTGTTTTTGCGTGGGCGTGTTTTCGTGTTTGTATGTTTTGGCTCTTGCGTGTTTTCGTGTTTGTATATTTTCGTGTTTGCGTGTTTTCGTGTTAGCGTGTTTACGTGTTAGCGTGTTTCCGTTTGTGTGTTTTCGTGTTTCTGTGTTTTCGGGTTTCCGTGTTTGCGTTAGCGTGTTTTCGTGTTTGTATGTTTTCGCGTTTGCGTGTTTTCGTGTTTGTATGTTTTCGCGTTTGCGTGTTTTCGTGTTTTTGCGTTAGCGTGTTTTCGTGTTTGCGTGTTTTTGCGTTTGCGTGTTTTCGTGTTTGTATGTTTTCGCGTTTGCGTGTTTTCGTGTTTGTATGTTTTCGCGTTTGCGTGTTTTCGTGTTTTGCGTTAGCGTGTTTTCGTGTTTTGCGTTTGCGTGTTTTCGTGTTTGTATGTTTTGGCGCTTGCGTGTATTCGTGTTTTGCGTTAGCGTGTTTTCGTGTTTGCGTGTTTTTGCGTTTGCGTGTTTTCGTGTTTGTATGTTTTCGCGTTTACGTGTTTTCGTGTTAGCGTGTTTTCGTTTGTGTGTTTTAGCGTTAGCGTGTTTTCGCGTTAGCGTGTTTTCCTTTGTGTGTTTTCGTTTGTGTTTTCGAGTTTGCGTGTTTTACGTTAGCGTGTTTTCGTGTCTGTATGTTTTGCGTTTGCATGTTTTCGTGTTAGCGTGTTTTCGTTTGCCCTCATGCTGAAACATTGATAGTCTATTCTATGTAGTTGTAGGAAAAATTGTGTTGACTAAAAACCATAATTGGAAACATCACAGTATTGAAGATTCTGTTTATGTATTAGAAAACGTACTATAGTCTCGAAACAGAATGCAGATAAAACCGAAGGAAATGAATACGGTACAGCTTCTGAGAACGAACTGAAAGATTTGAAGAGTATGCAGCATTTCCAGAGCCGTGCTGAAACCAGTTAATTTAGGATAACCTCATGTCCATGTAATAATAGTGTCTGATAAAAAACTGTCAGGGGTTATTAGCTGCTTTATAGGTTGTTACAATATAATCGTTCAAGGTGAAGACGATCAGGTGATTGTATCTTAAAATCTCGATGATGGTGATACTCTATGAAATTTCAAATAAAATTAGATTACATCACTTTATTTCAGATTAGAAATTTTAAAGCGTTTAGTTAACATTGCTATTAATCTCAACTGATAAAAATCCATATAACGTATAGTACATTTGTGTGTGTATGTGTGTGTGTGTGTGTGTGTGTGTGTGTGTGTGTGTGTGTGTGTGTGTGTGGTGTGTGTGTGCGTGTGTGTGCGTGTGTGTGTGCGTGTGTGTGTGTGTGTGCTGTGTGCTGTGTGCGTGTCGTGTGTGTGTGTGTGCGTGTGTGTGTGCGTGTGGTGTGTGTGTGGTGTGCTGTGTGTGTGTGTGTGTGTGCGTGTGGTGTGGTTGTGTGTGTGTGTGTGTGTGTGTGTGTGTGTGTGTGTGTGTGTGTGTGTGTGTGTTGTGTGTGTGTGTGTGTGTGTGTGGTGTGTGTGTGTGTGTGTGTGTGTGTGTGTGTGTGTGTGTGTGTGTGTGTGTGTGTGTGTGTGTGTGTGTGTTGTGTGTGTTGTGTGTGTGTGTGTGTGTGTTGTGTTGTGTGTGTGTGTGTGTGTGGTGTGTGTGTGTGTGTCGTGTGTGTGTGTGTGTGCGTGTGTGTGTGCGTGTGCGTGTGCGTGTGCGTGGTGTCGTGTGCGTGTGCGTGTGCGATGCGTGTCCGTGTCCGTGTCCGTGTCCGTGTGCGTGTGTGTGTGTTAGCAAAATTTTTAAAATATTTGTGTTTTGAATGTAAATTTTATGAGTACAACATATTTGCTAAATACGAGTAGCAGTAACCAGGTTTTCTGTATTACTTTCTAAATTAGTTAATGATCGGAATGTAACAGCCAGTTTATATGCAACCGTTCACAAAGCGTGTTTAGTGAGACTACATGTGGACACGTTGTATAAAAATATTTCAGTTCAACATATGTTTATCATTATTAGAAGTGAAGGAAAAACAAATAAATGTTTTTACCTGATATTGCTAACAAAAATGTCGATAAAGATTTTCAAAATGTATTATTACTCTTATAGGATGACGTCATAAGATCAGCTCTACAAATAATTGGTACGTATATATGGATATTAAACTTGTAGTTATTGTTAATTCGCGTATAATAATAAAACAATTAAAACCTTTTGCTTTTATTTCCATTATATCGGTTTGATATTCTTAAAAATATGTTAATTTAATTTAACTCTACGTTATATATAAGTAAATATTACTTTCCAGTCTTTTTAATGGGGTTTTATAACTGTTAATAAACACGTTACTATTAAACAATTTTGTGTGTATGTAATTGAACATGAAAATAAATCAGACATAATTTTCCGAATGTATAGGTGGTGCCTGTTTAGAAAGAGAGAATCTGCCTATATAAAAGTAACATTTCATTAGGGTAGAAATTATTTATTATTTCACGTCATGTTTAATTTAGACTTTAATGTATTCAGTATTGAGCTGTAATCTGATTTCCGCAAACTATAAGGCATAATTTTGGGTTGATTGATTGAGAACGATCTGGTTGATTTGATCGAGCATGATTTGTTTGAGATTGATTGATTAATTAATTAATTGATTTGTTTGTGTGTGAGTGTGAGAAAGAGCCTAGAGAGAGAGAGAGAGAGAGAGAGAGAGAGAGAGAGAGAAAAAGATAGAGAGAGAGAGAGAGATAAGATAGAGAAAGAGAGAGTGTGCATTATCAACTTCTATTATAGAAAATGTTCATTAGTCCATACGCCACTAGATGGCACTAAAATCAATTTTAACTCAAAGGGGCCAGGGCTCAGTCCCTGATACAAGTCCTGTCTTACAAGGCTAGGGCCTCCTTATTAGAATACAATTTTGTATGACGGGTCGAATCCCTACAGCTGTAAGATTAAGTTAGAACCTACAACTTTGTAGCCCTGAAATAAAATTTGTTGCTCGTATTTTTCATAAAATTTTGGACCAAAACGTTATGGATATCACGAAAACCTTAGAACAAAGCATAGCATCAGGATGATTGATACGTAATACGTCGCTAATTAGGTGCTACTTTGTTACCCTAAGGTGTAAAGCACAGAATACATAAGTCAAATTGCAATAAATCACATACAAAGAGGAATCAGCTCGCAGGAAAATAACTCTACCTAACAACTGACACAAAAAAACTCATTAAAACAAAGCCTTAAAGAGTAAGTTATAGATACATCACCACATCGTAACTGATATATAAATTTGAGGGCGTTAGAAAATACAGCGCTCTTCTCAGATTACACATTCATCTATACAACAATAAAAACAATAAAATAAAATTGAGGTGTTTAATGGCCATTTGAGCCCGAAGTATGTACACACTCGGCAATTGCACATGACAATTAATAACCAGACCGGTATCTTGTACCCGTTCGCTCACGTCTCACCTTTACACAAATATAAATATAAAGAACAACCAACAATGCTAATTCACACCAATACCAAAGTGTGAAAGTCGTGTACTGTCTTTGATTTTAACAGCTTTCAGCTTAAGGAGCCTGCGCAATAAGATACCTTTGCAAGACAATGCTCGATTTTTAATAGGTTATATAAGCTTGTAGAATCATTTGCTGCCTGCCTTAATATATATAAAGTACTTACTCACATTTGAATTCCTTTAATTGATCACAGACACACATTGTTAACATACGCGGTTCAACTTCAAAAGAGTAACCATTATTTATAGATTAATATTTGAAAAACACATTAAAACTAACACACGAAAGAAAAGACGAATTAGTGTTGGCTAATTCAAAGAATTAGGCCGAAATATTTTAAAGACAAACGGTTTACAATGAAGGTATTTAATTAACTCGATTCATTAATTAAATCGATCTGGCTCGATTGACACTCTAACTGTAACTAACTTTCGCAGATTTCAAACCAAGCTATCTTTACTCCCGCAAACAACCCCCATTTTTTAAAAGTAATATAAAAACAAGAAACATTAATTTACGTTGGAACAGTTTCATATTAACTATTACACATCTTAATTTTAAAAATATGCGTTTGTCCGTCACAAACCCTACATTTACGTCTCGGCTTTCAACTTACCAAACAAAGATATGTGTGTTTGTACCGACACAATTACTTATTAAACTAGTGACCTTTTTACATTAAAAATCGGCCCATAAGAAATTCCAATGATTCGTTACGCCCGTTCAGTAAAGCAGTTTTAAGCGTACACCTGCTACTCACACCACAACATGTGTTTTTCAACCCTAGCCAAATATCACTTATATATATTCTTACATAAAAATATATAAATAAAATATTTTGAAAACATAAAAATATATAAACAAAATATTTTGAAAACATTAGCAAATTACGATGTACTATCAAGATATTAAAATCCACTAATTATTTTTTTCTATCGCGGTAACAATGGTGATTTGACAATGATTTATTATAATTTATTATAATAGTAACATTTTCGCGGTCCGCTACCGACAATATATCAATAATTGTCGTACTATCTTTTGTTGTAAGGTTTTATGATTTTCTTAACGTTATAGCCCAAAAATGTATGAAGTTTACAAGCAATAAATGTCATTTTAGGGTAACAAAGTAGCACCAAATTATAGTATAACAATCATCCCAATGCTTTGTTATAAGCTTTTGTGATTTTCGTAACGTTTTAACCAAAAAGTTATGAAGTGTGCGAGCAACAAATTTCATTTTAGGGCAACAAAGTTGCAACTAATTACCACCGAACCATGATTATTAACCATCCTAATACCATGCTTTGTTATAAGGTTTTTATGATTTCCATAACTTTTTGGTTCAAAATTTTATGATAAATACGAGTAACAAATTTTATTTCAGGGTAACAAAGTACCAAAGTTCAAGCAAGTAATTTGAATTTGAGAGTAACTTAGTAACACCAAATCCTGATACCATGTTTATTTATTAGGTTTTCGTGATTTCCGTTAAGTTTTAGCCCAAAATTTAGTAAAAGACGAGTAACAAATTTTATTTTGAGGATAACCAAATAGCACCACATTAGCATCAAATTATGACAAACCAATCATTCTGATATTACGACTTGTAAAGTTTTCATGATTTTCATGATGTTTTAACCCAAAAATGTATGAACCACACGAGCAACAAGTTTCATTTTAGGGTAACAAATTTGCACTAAATTATTGTATATCAGCCATCCTGATACCATGCTTTGTTATTAAGTTTTCATGACTTACATTTTACCCAAACATTTTATGAAAATACGTGCAAGAAATTTCAATTTAGGGTAGCAAGGTAGCATCAAATTAGCACTAAATAAATTAATCATCCTGATACTATACTTAGTTATCAAGTTTTCGTAATTTCCATTAGCCCAAACATTTTATGAAAACTACGGGTAACAAATTTTATTTCCGTGTGCAAAATACCACCTTAGCACCAAATTATAATATATCAACCATTCTGATAGCATCATATAGTTTCCGTGATTTTTATAAAATTTTAAAAATATTATAAAAAACACGAGTAACAAATTTCAGTTTAGGTAAAAAGTGGCACCAAAGTAGTGCCAAATTATGACACATAAATGATTTCGATACAATTTTTAGGTAAGTACATGTACGGTGGCTGTGCTAACTTCATGTTAACTAGACAGAGTCCTTCATTTTTGTTAATCGTTAATGGTAGGTAATTTTTTTGTGGTAACAAATGAGCACCAAATTATGATATAGGTTTTAAACGATTGTGCTGTGGTGGCTGCGAACCTTAAATGCGTTTTGGGACTTCATAACAGCCCACTCGATTTTGGGGATTAATTTTTCCCCGAAAATGTGAACCAATTTAAAGGAAGTCTGGTCAGTATTAGTATTGTATAAGAAATGTTACCAATTTAAGAGATGCCTTTAACATGCTTCCCAGACAAACTAGCCTTTTTGTCTTATTCTTAACTTTATAAAATTTTTGGACTAAAACGTTATGGATATCACGGAAACCTTAGAACAAAGCATAGCATCAGGATGATTAATATAACGTAATACGTCGGTAATTGGGTGCTACTTTGTTACCCTAAGGTGAAATTCGGTGCTCGCATACTTCATAAATTGATTGTGTGCAAACGTTATGAAAATCATGACAAGCCTACAAGTATTGGTGTCAGAATGATTGATATACTATAATTTGGTGGTTTCAGAAGTGTGATTATTCAAAAATTCAAAAAATTAGTTGCCCGTATTTTGTTTAAAATTTTGGGGTTAAAACGTCACGGAAATCACGAAGCCCTTATAACAAAACATGCAATCACGATGATTGATATACCATACTTTTGGTGTTAATTTGGTACTTCTTTTTAATTTCAAAATGGCTTTTGAGGGGTAGCATTGTTTAAAAGACTTTTGGGCTAAAACGTAGTAATCAGGGAAACTTTATAACAAAGCATGTTACCAGAATGAATAGTATACTATAGCTTGGAGAACATTTGTTGCGGATCTTTAACTTCGAAACGGTAGTTGTTGCTCGTATTTTTCATAAAATGTTTGGGTTTAAAATATTATAGAAATTCCGAAGACCATACAACAAATCACGGTATCTGGATGATCGCTATGCCATTATTTGGTGCTTTTTTGTGACCCCAAAATAAAATTTGTGGATCGTACTTTTTTATAAAACTATTGGGCTTATACGTTTTGGGATGTCCATCCATATATGAAATTATATTTTAGGATAACCAAATAGCACCAAATTAGTACCAAACTATAATATTGTAGTGTCCCCCAGATACCCTACCTTGAAAACCTTTACACAAATATAAATAAAACAATAACCAACAATGCTAATTCACACTAATACCAAAGTGTGGGAGCCCTGTGCTGTCTTTCATTTTAACAACTTTCAGCTTAATTTGAATTGGAGTAATTAAGATACCTTTAAGGCAACCTGGTTTTTTATTATTTATTGATTTGTAATAATTTCCCAAAATTTTAAAAATATCTCTTAAAGACGAATTAGTGTTATAATTCAAAAGAAACTGCACATAGACAAATTTTAAGACAAACGGTTTACAATGAAGGTATTTAATTAATCGATTAATTAATTAACCGATCTGGCTCGATTGACACTCTAACTGTAATAACTTTCCGCAGATTTCAAACCAAGCTATTTTACTCAAACCATTTTTAAAAGTTAATATAAAACAAGAAACATTAATTTACGTTGAAACAGTTTCATATTAACTATTACACATCTTAATTTTGAAAAGGTTTGTCATTCACAAACCTACATTTACGTCTCGGTTTCAACTTACAAACAAAGTTTGTTATGTCCACCCAATACTTTTAAACTAGTGACGTTTTACAATTATAATTGCCTAAAAATTCCAAGATCTTAGCCCTTCAGTAAAGCAGTTTTAATACATTGCTACTCACTCTACAACATGTGTTTTACAATTTTACAAATATTATAATATATAGTACTAAATTAATTAGTAAATAAAATATTTTGAAAACATTAGCAAATTACGACGTACTATCAAGATTTCGATACAATTTTTAGGTAAGTACTTGTACAGTGGCTGTGCTAACTTCATGTTAACTAGACACAGTCCTTCATTTTTTGTTAATCGTTAATGTTAGGCAATTTTTTTGTGGTAACAAATTAGCACCAAGTTATGGTATAGGTTTTAAACAATTGTGCTGTGATGGCTGTGCGAACTTTAAATGCGTAGTATTTTGGGACAGCCCACTCGATTTTGGTGGTTCATTTTTCCCCGAAAATGTGGACCAATTTAGATGAAGTTTGGTCAGTATTAGTATTGTATAAGAAATGTTACCAATTTAAGAGATGCCTCTTAACAGACTTTCCAGACAAACTAGTTTTTTTGTCTTATTCTTAACTTTATGCAGCATTCACTTTCTTTCCTTCTCTCATAGAGTATTGTTTGAACGTTTACCTAATTTATCAGGTCATACTCCTTCGCTACATTTAGCAGCCTAGCACTATGGTCAGGAGTTGAGACTAAAGTGCACGGCGCAAAAGGAGTTGGGGTGATCGTAAGTGAAATAGCGAAAAGACGTATTAAACAGTACGAATTGGTATCTCTCCGGATAATGTGGGTTAGAATGAAAGTGGAGTTTCGAACAATTTTTCTTATTGCATGCTATGCACCGATGAATGGAGAAAGAGACCAAGAGTGTGAGAACTTCTGGAATGATGTAGAAAACGTGATGAACATGTGTAGGCCGAACCAAAGAGTGATGATAGTGGGAGATATGAAAGTTTGGAGACCAAAGATTCAATGAGAATGGTGAACGCCTGGTGAACATCTGTGTGGAGAGAGTCCTGTTATCTAATACGTGGTTTAGACATAAAAATGTGAATTTGTATACTTGGCAAAGATGTGACTCGAAAAGTATGATAGACTTGATAATGTATGATGAACGACTTAGGGACCTGGTGAAAGACACGAAAGTAATGCGCGAATCGGAGTGTGGATCGGACCACTTTTTCTACATATTGAGAGTGTGTTTATGGCAGAAGTGGGTCTGGAGAAGGAAAGAAAACGTAGTGCGAACGTACAGGATTAGGGTAGACAAACTAGTAGATAATGGTGCGAGAATGGAGTACGCACATGCTGCTAGTAAAGAGTTGAATGTGAATGAAACAGTGTGGAACAAACAAATAAAAGACACTGACGTTGAAAGTGAATGGTTAAGCTTGAAAAACTATGTTGTCAATTGTGGCGTGCGGATATGTGGAAGAGCGACTGTAAGTAGACAGAAACAATTTGGAAGAATACTGATTGATAGAGTACGAGAAACCACACAAACTAAGATTTGGGATGTGCAGGATGGCTTGATGTCAGGGAGAGGATGTGTTGATCAGATAATTGCTCTACAGTCGGTGATCGAAAACTGTTTAAGGGTAAAAAGGAAGCTGTACTGTGCGTTTGTAGATCTGGAGAAGCCATACGACAAAGTGAATAGGGAGAAGCTGTGGGAAATATTAAATATGGCGTAAATAAAGGTTTAGTAAAGGAAATAAGGGCAGTGTACAACAGTAGCCAGCCAAGTGTTAGGGTGAGAAGATATGTGAGCGAATACTTAATACTAAGGAGTGCGACAAGGCTGTGTGGTGTCACCGTGGTTGCTCAATGTATACATGGATAAATATGTTAAGTAAGCATGTACCGATACAAACGGTGTAATGGTTGGTGACGTAAATGTACGAGTCCTGGTGTATGCTGATAGCACAATCTAATTAAGTTACAGTTCGGATGAGCCCCAATCTGCTCTGAGGCAGTTTGATAGTCTGTGAGAGCATGGACCTAAAGGTGAACGTGAACAAAACTAATATTGTGTTGTTCAATCGTGAAGGTGGAACGTGGAGTATTTACTCTGCAAGATTAAATTGTGGAGCAAGTGGTCGTGTTGGTATATCTGGATAGAATGTTTACTGCAGATGGTACAATGGATGGTCAGATTGGACGATGGGCCAATGCTGGAAGGAAAGTGATTGGAAGTATGTGAACGATAATGAGAAACGAAAATGAGCCTAGCCGTGGCTATGAGATTCCTGAGAAGCGCATGTGGTAAAACGAGAAAGGAAAAGATAAAGAATGAGTGTATAAGGACGGAGTGTGGCGAGGAATAGACGATGATGGATAGATATGAAAGTAGTACGTTACGTTAGTTTGGTTACACTGAGCTGATAGCGTAGTGGTGACACGACCTGACTAGCATACGGGAGGTAATAGGTTCGATTCCCGTTACCGTCTACCTTGCATGAGGTTTTTTCAGGGGGTTTTCCTCATACGCATGTACCGGCATGGTCATTACATATATGCACACCATATGCGGCTGCATGGGCGAATGCCGGGGTAGTATTTTCCCCCTGAGAATCCTAACTCCGTTCCTTTCGATCCTATCCTGACCACACCCATCCTTAATCCCACCATGCATATATACGTAATGTATGTATGTATTCTGGTAATCCATGATTGTGGCTAAAGGAGCTCGGAAAGCTCGAGCAGTCCGCCCTCCCCCTTGGGGAGGGAATGAAATACGTGGCCTTTTCCTTTTACTTTTTTGGTGTGGCCACATTGAGAGAATGAACAACGCAAGATTAGCGAAGCAAATATAAGTGGGTGAGGTTATAGGTAAGGCAGGGCTTGGCAGACCACGTACAATTTGGCTGTATGTGGTAGAATGTATGATAAAAGAAATAAATATAAGTAATTTTAAAAATCAAAGGATATGTCAGGGACAATGTATGAACCTTGCGGAAGCTAGGGAAGTATGCGGAGATAGGAAAGCATGGAGAAAGATTGTGAATGAAAAATAAATAAGAGGCAGGGATTGCTTTGCCTACCACGCAAGGGATTGGCGTGATGGTTAGATTAAGTTAAGAGTATGTATTATTAAATCATTTTGACATACCTTCCAATAAGAGAGATAAGTAATAATAATTAATAATAAGCTAATATTCATTCAAGTATCAATAAGCCATACTATAGGCAACATTTCTCATACATCCATCAAAAATCCTCAAACTACACGTGAAGTAGTATCCAGTATTGAGCAATTTCACCAATAATAGAAGGTAATGGTTTAAGTTAATGTAACCAAAAAAAAAAAAAAAAAAATTAAAAAAGTGGAAGAATAATTCTGTCCCAAACTACAAAAGTGACAAAGGATCAAAAAAACTATAAATTTTTTAAAGGTGTATCAAATACGTGACACCTTAATGTACCTATACATAGTATAAAGGTTTAGAAGATGTAGGTCAAACATTGAAATGTTATATTTAAAGGGTACGTACAAGATATTTTCAAATGCCCTTTGTATTGATTTGCTTTTGTAACAAAATAAAAATGAATATGCATTCATCTTAGCATTGTGAAACATGACCAAATATTATAAATACATTTACCAAAGTTCAATAGATTTACATGAATACAAAAGGAAGGAGCATCGATACAATCAAAATCTGTAGGTAAAACATTAGTTATTCCCTTTTAAAGCTTAAACTAGATCAAAGTAACAATAAACGATAAGTTCAGACAGCGCACATATAATCAACATAACAAAAGATATATACCTACATAGAAACATCATGGCATGCAAAGTGCATCTGGTAATGTGTACTAAAAGGCTTTAGATGTCAAGCGGCACCCATGAACAACGTTCTCACGTTAGTCACAAGACAAACAGTAACCTTATCTTAAATACGGCTGCAAATAGAAGGACCCCCAATGTTAATGTAATGGTATTACATTTACGTCGTCTCAACACGTACTATTACTTCAAAATCGAAAATCTTTCAGCTCTATTCAAACAAGGCATTCAATTACGTCACGTATTAAAATAATAGTCTGTACATTAAAGTGCATTCGGTCTTCTATATTGATTTAGTATTAGATAACGAGACTTAATGCATTATGATTTTACAGTGAGTGAGTGTTTCATTAAAGTTTGGTTTCACTTTTCTGATTTATCGATGTTTGAACCTACCTTCGCTTGAAGCTGCGGTTACTAAATGTTGGTTTAAAAACTTCCTCGAGTACTTAGAATGTCTCTTCAAAGTTATTTATGGAAGTGCAGATTATGACTAAAACTATTATTTTACACTAGACGATAAAAGTTGTAAAATATAAGTGTTTTCAAAGTATCTTAAGAATGCGCCAATTTTTTACTAAATGCAAATATTAACAATTAAATTAATAACTACCCTTGAATTCTATCAGTAGGTAGTAAGGCGCGTATTCGAAACGACAATTCGTGTCGGTCTTAATTCATTTTGTTACATTGTAACCTGAAATAACAGTAGCATTAAGGTACTTTTCGCAGTCTTAGATCTTGATTTGTAATGGTTTGCCGGAATTTCTGTTTTTTCATTCAATTGTTGCTCAGATAGGGATTTAGTTCCGGTAGTAGATTGATAGGGGACGTTCATAAGGTATATGCCATCCGTGTGCGAAAATAATTTTCCCTCCCCCTAACTTCTGATTAACCATAATTTCTTTGAAGTAAGTTTCCCTTAAATAAAACAAATGTGAAAAAAATTAATTGTATTTCGAAAAACAAATCAGCAGAAACTTATCATAAATTAACATGAATATATGACATTTATACTAATTAATACTTATATTTATAAATACATCCTCATTATGAACAATTTAAATAAATTTTGCTTTCCTAGCTTTTTTTTAAACCAAATTCTGAAATAATATCGGGTACATTTGTACCTTTACAAATTTTCTGCTCTATACTAATACACAAGTGTGATAACTATTCTTGACCCATTGTTGATCGCAAATAATTTTTTATTATTTTAAGTTTCGAAAAACTCCTCTCACCGCTAGTAACCCTCACCGGTAATGTTAAACAGATTCTTATAGCAATTACTAAATAGACAGATAGATAAGATTATTCATTTCAAGGAAAATAGAGGATTCAATGTTATCAATTTCATCGGATAAATCTTAGGCAATAACATCTTTTTGAGATGGATCAAATACTATGTTCTCTAAAGATTTGCATTTTAAAAACCTATTTACTTTATCTATTTTAAAAAAATTATGTAAGTCGTTCAGAAAATCAAAAACTGTGATGATTTTTATTTGATCGAACCTTTCTTCGATTTTTGTTAATGCAGTGTCCAATATCACAAAATCAAAATTAATTTTAAATAAGTTGTGTATTTTTTGGAATTTCGTCATGATCAAATGTTCGTTTTTTCGTTCGATTAAGTGGTGGAAATGAAGGGTTGCAATCGACATCCTCGGCAATATTTTTTGCGTATTCCAAAATATTATTAAATTCTTTACCTTATCTAATATCATGTAAATATGCCTTAATTTGAAAATGTAAACTTCCACCATTATTACAATTATTTAAAATACCTATCTTTTTGGGTTTTTTAAGTGTATTTTTGTATTTAAGTTATACAAATCTATACGTGTCCATAATACTTATAGTTATCTTCGTCAGTAGTAATACTATCTTTCAAAATTGTTTAATATGTTGAAACAACTAGTCTTGATGACCATGAATGACCCTTTGGCGAAGGATAGGTTTGTATTTAATTTATTTATTCATCAGGAATATACTGCATGTTGGCAAATTGCAGACCTTCCAGAAGGCGATCCTGGGAGGATCGCCATATAGGTGATTTAGAGGTTTATGAATCAAGAACATAATGGATATCGGGTTGGTTTTGATTTCTGCTTAAGTTTTATTCATAATTATTGGATGATTTACAAGTAGAACAAAAGGACTCACACAAAGAACATATAAATGTAATTAATATTTAGTTTAATTAAGTAACTTACTTATTATGTAATGTTTCAGCACACCAGTGATTGACTACATTATAATTCTATCGACTATTCTTGAATACCAACTGAAGATAGCGCGCACTTTACTAACTTTTACTATATACACAAGAGAACCCCCTTTTCTGTGTTTCTTCAGCATTTTTTAGCTACTGTATGTACAGAAAGAGTTTACATAATTTCTTTTATCATTTATCTACTATAGTTCAACAACTGATAAAAGTATGCTGTTTGTAAGAAAAACGCTTACACTTGCTTGGATTTTTACCGATGGTTTAAGTTTTTCAATAGTTTGCACCTAAAATTTATGCGTTTGTTTAAACTTTTACCAAACGTTTAAATTTGAATATACAATATTTACATAAGTCTAACTATATGTACCGGATCATCCATTAATAAAGGAGGCCCGCTGTATATGAGAAACTACGAATCGCACAGTTTCGGGAAAAATATTGATGGTAAAAGTGACCAACATAAATTGCTGGAAATTAGTTTTAAGTTCCTACGATGGCCGCTAGGGGGCGTACATGAGCACCAAATTAGAAAATCGACTTTCACTTAAATCGGCGTTGTACATATATGTCCAAAATGTTTTTATTATAAACTTACTTAAAGCTTACAAACATTTTCTTTTTTTAGCATTGTTCTCGATTTTGTTAAATGAGGGGTGGGGAAGAGGCAAATGTTCACTTGAAAAAATACCATCTCCTTTTTGACTCAACCGATATTAATAAACTAAACTTCGTTTGAGAAAGGCTTCTTGGGTGCTTCTAATAAAATATTAACATTGTCGGTTTAGTTTTTTTTTCTAGTTGGTAGAAATTGTTTTGTGACAAAGTTGTAAATTATTGTAATTTTATCGAAAATTTTAAGGGTATAATTATTGTTAACTCAGGAAAAAAAACGTGAAAAAGTACAGAAATTGGTGAAAATCGGAAGTCGGTATCTTCTTTCGTTACAAAGATATGGATAAAAATAAACAGTCATTAATTTTAATATGTATTAATTATTAAACTATTAAAACAATAGGAGTAACATTTAATATATCACATGTCCACTGGGGGGCGTATCTATAATTTAGAGCGGATAATACAATCTATTTTTTTAATTATTATGTTGCATTACGAATTTCCTTTTTATAATATATGTGGCCCTAAAAAGGACCGTTATAAAAGAATGGTGTTCAACAACACTAATACTGTATAATAATAATAATAATAATAATATTTTATTGCTCAACGGAAAAAAAAACTAAAACAAGTTTAAACAGTAACTTGACAACATTGTTATATATATATATATATATATATATATATATATATATATATATATATATACATTATATAAGTAGGTGCTTTTAATAATGAGTAGGTCTTTGGAATATAATTAACAAAGGTTATAGGGAATCTTGATAAACGATTGGGAACGGAAAAGTTAAGGGATGATAGAAGAAAAGGACCGTCAATTCGATAAAGTAGGCCATATAAAAATCTCATGCTGTAGTATTTACGTCTGCGTTATAATGGTGGAAGTTGGAAGCAACTTAGGAGGCATTCTTGAGGAATCCCCTCGCCGGGTAGATACCATCAATCTTAAAGGATGCGTATTTGAAGAATTTTCGCTGAACATATTCGATATATTTATGTGTTTGTGATAGATAAGGTACCATATAAGATTACTGTAGTCCAGTTTAGACAGAACTAATGAAAAGTATAGCGAGAAAATAGTTTGAGCATAATGAAACGATTTGGTGTTTCCAAATATGAATCCCAGCATTTTTTTTGCATCTGGGTCTGAATATGACTTCAAAAGCTTAGATGCGGATCAAACATTACACCTAGAACTTTGGTATCAGAAACCCGGGTAAGGGGAACGAATTTACCTAATGACCGTAGTGGAGTAAGTTCCTTTTTTTGCTAAACCATAATATTTTGCATTTGGAAATGTTTAAATACAGGCACTTACTTAGACACCATTTATGAATGACCATTAATTGTTCTTGAAGGGCTAGACAGTCAGTCAGAGAAGTGATTTCACAATAAATTTTAAGGTCATCAGCAAATAAAAGATGATAGTATGAGATTAAACCAGGGATATCATTGATAAATTATCAACATAACAGAGGACCAAGGTTTGATCCTTGGGGTACCCCTGACGAAGCAGAGTCCAACGTAAAGTTATTAAAACACACATACTGTAATCCATTGGTTAGGTAGGAAAAAAGAGAAAGAAGCGGCTCACTAAAACCAAAATTACACACCTTACTAATTAGAATAGAATGATTGATCTTGTCGAAGGATTTACAAGAATCAGTATAGATTACATCAACTTGGCCATGATTATCTAAGACACGCAACGCATAGTCCGTAAATCAAGCAAGGTTGGTCACAGTTGACCTATTTTGCATAAATCCATGTTGATGTAACTATATATTATTTTTTACTTGTGGATAAATATGGTCGTAGAGTACTATTTCAAACACCTTTGAAAAATTCGATAAAATACTTATCGGCCTACAATTAGTAATCTCCGCTAAATCGCCAGCAAATTCTGCTAATTTTCCAGACATGCAATGCAAATACATCCTTGCAATCACGAATTAAAAAGGAAGGCACTCCGTCACTTCCAGATGTTTCTTTATTTTTCCATTTCGCGATAGCATTGACTACCATAAGTTCAGTAACACTGGGTAGATAAACACACGACATATTGCACTACACTTGCGTGGTACATACGGCTGTAGCAGGGCAATACACTTTAGAGACATATACTTTAAACGCATTCACTATATGAATAGGAGTTGAATAAGTTTCATAATTATACCTCATGACATCAGGAATTCTCGAGTTATTCCTTTTAGAACAAATGAATGGCCAAACCGTTTAAGATCGGTAGGTAACCTTTGCTCAGTAGTCAATAGATAACAATTATACGATGATCGAATTTGTTTGACTAACTTTCTGAGACGTTTGTATACATTTCTACCACTAAAAAGGCTGAAGAACGAGTGACGCCCCAAATGTGCAAATATTCACCTGTGCTGTTCAATACAGGGCTGCAATCTCTCACACGTAGACAAAATAGGAGTATAGTAAAAATAAATAGGACTTGAAATGAAAAAAAAATAAGACAAAACAATAGCCATTTTAAATATTCATTTGCGTTGAAATAATATTAGGATCACAGATAATATAGAAAAAAAATTCCTAATGCGACATAAATTTTACTATAGGCTCTAAATTAAACATACACATTCTAGGTTTTAGGTTTTATTCGTATTATTTCAATTGTTTAATAATTAATAAATTTACTGCTTTGTCACAAAATGCCATCTACCGACTAGAAAAAATAAACAATGTTAATACAATGTTAATGTTTTATTAGAAGCACCCAAGAACCTTCTCTCACACGATATTCAGTTTATAAATATCGGTTGGGTTAAAAAATTTATAACATTTTTTTGAAGTGAACCTTTACCTCTCCCCACCCCTTATTCAACAAGATAGAGAAAATGCTAAAAGAGAAACTGCTTCTAAGCTTATGTAGTTAATAAATAAAACCATTTTGGATAATTTTTGATAATGTAGATTTAAGAGAAAAAGCCGATTTTCTAATTTGGTGTTCGTGTACGCCCATTAGCGGTCATCGCAGGAACTTGAAACTAATTTTCAGCAATTTCTCTCGGTCGATTTTACTATCAATACCTTTTTCTCGAAAGTGTGTGATGCGTAGGTTCTCATATACAGTCGGCTTCCTTTAATAATGGACCACTCAGTATTTAACAGTTTGTTCAAAAAAAGTTTCCATTTGTTGAACAATCGTTTCAATTCTTCATTAACGATACACAAACTATTTTAACTTATCAATAAATATAATTTTATAGTTATTAATTTATTTTCTTATGTAAGTACATTATACAGGGTGCCCGGTGAGGAACTGTACAAACTGAAATGGTATTATCCTTGGGTCAATTTAAGTAAAAAAGTCCCATAAACATAGGCCTGATTCGCAATAGTTACCCAGATACAAGCGTTTAAAGTTTATAAATGATCACATATTTTTTCAAAAGTAATTATTATTAGTCAACTGGAAAAACAAAACCGAAACAATCTGTCATTTATTCGTTTGTGTTCTAATAATGACAAAGTGGATTGTAGTAAATTAAGTGTAATTTAAATTTAAAATGCCTTTTCAATTTTCCAACAAAGAGTATGCTGACATCATTTACATTTATGGATTTTGTGATGGAAATGCGAGAGCTGCCGTTAGGGAATATGAACGAAGATTTCCCAACAGGAGGATTCCAAATCACCAAACCTTTTCTTCTGTGTTTCAACACGTTCGAACTCATGGTTCATTTCCATCAGTTTCAATAAGATCTGATAGTCCTGTGGAGTTAAATGTGAATGAGCAAGAAAACATTCTACAGATGGTTGATCGGCGTCCAGGGTTGACTGTTAGAAGAATTTCTTCTCGAACGGGAGTCCCCCGTATGTCAGTATGGCAAACATTACATGATGGGCTTTTGTAACCCTATCATACACAAAACGTTCAGCACCTTGAACCTGGAGATTTTGCTTTGCGGTTGAATTTCTGCCAGTGGCTACAAGAAAATCCACAACTAGTTCCATTCATTTTATTTAGTGTTAATACAAGAGATGCACTAATACAGCGTATTCGGGATGCGTGTCAACAAATACGGAACAACCACCATATACTTCGAGCGGCTACTCTGTCCATTTTACATCGCAGCCGTCTTTGTATTAATGCCGAAGGACGTCATTTTGAACATTTGAAGTGATTTTTTTATGTTTCTTTGTTTAAAATGTGTTTAGTAGTTCCATTTTCTGTATTCAATAAAAATTAATTTTCAATAATGTGTGATCTTTTATAAACTTTAAACGCTTGTATTCGCACTTGCGAATCAGACCTATGTTTATGGGACTCTTTTTACTTAAATTGACCCTAGGAACCACAAACGAATAAATGACAGATTGTTTCAAAAACGGTGGTATCTGGGTAACTATTGCGAATCAGACCTCTGTTTATGGGACTTTTTTTACTTAAATTGACCCAAGGATAATACCATTTCGGTTTGTATAGTTCCTCACCGGACACCCTGTATAATTTCATTCGTGCTACGATATTACATCGCTAGATAGCGCGGTAATAAACATCTCAAGATGAAATAATATAATTTTTAATCTAATGCACATACTTTAGCTGACTAACCTATACATTTTAACCAAATACACCAAAAGGGCATTGTTTGATTAATAATTATACCACTAGGTATATAAAAGGTATTTTAAATTATGCCGAAAAAAAAATTTTAATTCTTCAGAAAATTCTTAATACTTTGTCACGTGCACAAAAGGATGGCGGTACAAAAGGAGAAAGTGTGCGGTAACACGAATTAAGAAATTAACCGGAAGTTCAGTCAGTCGGTTGGGCACTTGGATGCATAGGCGGTTTGGCGTAGGAAAGTACACAGAGAGATTAAAAGGGAACCACTTGATCTGAACTTTTGTATCGCCCCTGGATCAAGACAAGGGCTACGGCACAAGGAGAGAGACGTTAGAATTAAAATAAACGCTGGACTAAGCCCAACCAGGTAAAAGATCTGGCAAGGAATTTTGATCCTCCGCCACAGGAATAAAGAAGCAACTGACGATCGTTTAACACCAACTTGTTTAATATAAATGTTTAATATTCGTATTTTAACAAAAAATATTATTCACAAGGTAGATAACCAGCTAATGTTTATATAAAATGTGATAATCTAAGCAACAATAATCTGAGCAATGCACACAATCGTTATCCTAAGTTGGGATCGCTATTCGATATGTGACCCAAAATTTGAGAGAAATTAAACGAACTAAAATAAAATCTGACCCCAATGGTCTAGAAATAACCTACTTACCTTTCTAGAAAATGCTAAACCTATAATTTAAACAAAATATTGCACAAGCTTTATAATACGTAAATAAAAATATACATGTGCACTGATCGACATCCGATGTTGACCCTAAAAATAAAACAAAACATATGCACAAAGTTAAACAAATAACTCTAAACCGAAGTCTTAGGAAGAGCTCTCCTTAAAACTGGTATTTCAGTTTTAAATCAAACCAAAACGCACTTTAAAACCCAAAATATAAACTAAAACATAAATTTAAATAAGCACAAAGGAAAATTTTATGCGTTAGTTTTAAGCACGTGGCTGAAGGCCGGAATAAGAAAATTGAATAGTTTCCTTATTAAGATAGCGTTCGTAGCTTCACAACTTTGAAGTGAAATGCAACACATGCATTAACCGAAATTAGCATAAGATTTATGAAATTCTTATAGGAACAATTCCCTAAACAAGCAATTTAAATTTTATATAACCCCAACGTTACTATAGTTTAAGACGCACTCTGTGCAATAGAGACCAATATACTAGGTTCAAAGTACATATCAAAACAGCTGATGGCTGAACTGTAGGTACGAAGACATAAAACTATTAAAACAAATTGTGAATTTTTCTAACTGTAAGACTAAATACATACAAAAATAATCAAAAATTTAAGTTAAAGGTTAACAGTTAACAAAGCAATTACAGGTGTAAGTAAGCCAACTCGAATTCCCACTTAAACTTAACTAACGTTTGCAGGTAGAAGTACATACCCTCGTTCCATATGATCCTTATAAGAAGTTCACCAAAACGGTTACAGGCATTAAATTTTCCAAAAAGTATAAACGTAGCAGTACAATGGTAATTCGTGATAATAGCGAGTTGTTCTCAGAGTAACCCCAGCAATTATATATGTAACGAGAGCCCGTCATGCACAATTAGTCATTAAAATGCACTCATCGGGTAATGTACGTGTGTGTATTACTTAGCCGAATGTATTACCAGATATAGTTTATGTGTTTTAGTCAAGCAGATGATACCATGTGAAGGAGTACCCATGAAAGAGGAGGACGGAAGACACGATAAAATCCAATAGGACGAAAAGAACCTCTTGATTTCACTAACCAAATTTAGTACAATTAGATATATAGAAAGCCAAATCCAGTACCAAAGCTGTTAATTTTTATTACAATAAAATTATTGAAATCTTCTTCATATCGTGTTAGTTTTCTAACGACGCATCAATTGTCTTAAAAATGGCGTTTCTCCTTATCAAAAAGAACCAGAAAAGAAGACATGTGATTTTCTTCAACAAATTAGAAATTTTTAAAACTACCACATGTTCCAAATTGTTTGAAAAAGCAAAAGTGTAATGTACTCTGTTGCCAAACTTACTAATATTGAAGTTAAAGTACAGGATGTTGCGAAATCAATAAGCATAAAAATTTCAACCCGTTCAAAAATTCCCTTACACAAAGGTTACACGTATCAACTTTGTACATTCCTTAACTGAATACCATGTACGTTTTAAAACAATATAATTTTCCAACAGAACATTTACAATGATTTAATACCTTAAAATAAAAACGTTGTATGCATAAAATGGAATAAAAAAATATTCTAATTGTTCCCGCTGAATGTTGTGTAGATGAAATTTATCTTAAATTACTTAATTATAGAAAACATAAGTAAAAGTCAAATTTGTTCTTAAATATTCGAATTATTAATATGTTATTTAAGAATCAAGAACTATCTAATTAATATTCAGTAGATATCTTTTGTTTCAGATTACAAACATTAGGTCAGGTTACTCGAGACTGAAGTTGGTGTGCGTGTCTCTGAGAATAAATCCAGGTCATGATAACTTGCTACTGAATAGGCACTTCATTTAACTATTCTGTCGAGAATGATGTTGTATACATTTTCAATGTTAGATGTTCCGTTCTAATCTCTTAATACATGTTTTCTGGCGTACATCCAATTCACAAGTCCAATCCAAGCACTACGTCAGAGGACAATTTGGGTATATATATATATATATATATATATATATATATATATATATATATATATATATATTAAAGACCTATGGCTTAATCCAGTTACGTTTCTTTATACCTCTACATTTTCATTTCCTTCACTTTACTAACGATCCCGCTCCACTTAACTCTGTCTTTTGCCTTACTTACTTACACCATTGCATCCAGCCAACTCTTTTTCGGACCCCCTCTTTTTTTTCCCACCAGCCCCCACTTCTAATATCCTTTTCGAATGTCTGTTTTCAGGCATATGACTAACATGGCCTAACCATCGAACTCTCTGGGCTCTTATGAACGCAAATATGGCTATCTCACCATATTCCTCTTGTACCTCCTTATTGGTTCTTCGCATCCACTCTCCATCCTCTGTTTTCACTCCTCCCAGAATTTTCCTTAAGACTCTTCTCTCCCATACTTCCATTTTTATCTCCATTTGTTTTGTCATTGCTCATAATTCACTTGCATATGTTACCGTTGGTCGTACAGTCTTTATATACGTACTTAGTTTTGCTGCTCTAGAGATTTCTTTGGATTTCAGCATACCACTGATTGCACCTACCGCCCTATTGCCTTTTGTGATTCGTTTTTGTATTTCCATGCTTTCCTCTATGGTGTTAGAAGAGTCACCCCTAGGTAATCAACACTATTAACTTTCGCAAATTTATACACCTTTCTTTCCCCTTTGAAACTGACACTTGCCTCTCCCCCAACCTTTTGGCGCATTTCCATGTACTTTGTTTTGTTCTCATTTATCTCCAGTCAGTATTTTGCAACTTTACAGTTTACTGAATACTGTTTCTTGCTCTTTGTGATCTAGTAATAATTACCAGATCATCTGCGTACGCAACTATCTGATGTCGTGTTTGGTGGATTATTCCTCCTGTCTCAATTCCGCTTTCACTCAAAATTGCTTCTAGGACAAAATTGAACAGTACTGTTGAAATGGAGTATCCTTGTCTCACACTTTTATTTCCAGTGACACTCTCCGATACGTGACCATCTATCAATATTTTGCCTATTTATTTTACTTAAGGTAATTTTTATCAATTTGATTAGTTTCTCTGGAATCCCTAGTTTTTTAGGGCCTCATAAAGTTTTCCCCTGATTATTGTGTCATAGGCCTGGCGGAAATTGACAAATAGCATGTGTAGTCCCAAATTTTGCTCATAACTACTACATTGAATCATTTTAACAGTGAAGATTTGATCGACAGTTCTTCGTCCTCTTTGATATTCTCCTTTCTATGACCCGCTCCTGGTACTCACTTAGTCTTTTACGAATCATCCTCGCCAATATCTTATATGCCACGTCCAACAGTGATATTACCCTATAATTTTCGCATTGACACCTATCGCCCTTGTTACGCATAAAACAGACTATCGCATTATTTCATTCGAGTGGCATTTGCTCCTGTCTCCATACTATTATAATAAACCCAACTATCTTCTGGTGGAGTCCCCTCCCCCCAGTTATTGACTTCCACCGGTATTCCATTTTCTCCTGTACTTTTGTTATTTTTTAATTTATTTATCTCCTCTATTATCTCCTCCTGCGCTGGTTCCTTGATTGATATCCGTGTTGTTTCATCACCTATCTCCTCTTTTCCTCTCTCCTCTCCTTCTCTCGTTCCTCCTCACCCCGAATTACCTCCTTGTAATATTTTTTAAATGTCGCAACTTTTCCTAGTGTATTTCCTACCTCCGTTCTTGGTTTTCAGATAAGCAATATTTTTGGGCTTTACATCTCCTGGTAGAAATTTCTTAATTCCTTATTTACATCATTTTGCTCTATTTTTTCTAGCTTTGCTTTTAAATATTTGCCTCTCTTGCTGCCTCCTCAAATTTATGCTTATTTTCCTTTGTACTTTGCCTCAGTACTTTCATTCTCGCCTCCTTTCTTGTTTGTAATTTTACTTTGCATTGTTGATCAAACCAACTTTTTTGTTTGTTTCTGACTTTATTTCCTAAACACTTTTGCAACTTTTTTTGTACTTTAGTCTCAATTTGACTCCACTCTTCTTGGATATTGTTTAGTTCCTTTATTTGTCTGACTCTGCTATCCAGCTGTGTTTCCATTTCAACTAATATGTCCTTATCTACCATTCTCTTACTTTCTTTGCCCTTTCTTGTTTTAATAACGTAATTACCAGAAAATGATCTGAGTCCATGTCCGCTCCTCTATAACTTCTTGCATCTGTTACGTATCTTTGGTGTTTGTCCTCAATTAATACATAATCAATCTGAGTTTTGGTTTCAGTGTTCGGTGAAATCCATGTTGTTTGGGTTATTTCTTTGTGTTTGAAATTTGTGCTCGTAATTTTTAAATTATTTTCCAGGCCAAACTCTATTACAATTTTTCCATTTTCATTCGACAGAGCATGCTTACTATTGCCTCCCGTTACTTTTTTATATGATTCTTCCGTACCTACTTTGGTATTTAAGTCGCCTAGTATTATTTTAACATCATACTTGGGAATTTTCTCTAATATTTTTCCTACCTCTTCATAGAATTTGCTTAGTCTCCTGTACTGCTAATACATCCATACCATACTTCCTCATTATCAGTGCCAAATTCTTTAGTGCCCCTTCGTTATAAGTACTCCTCATATTTCACGATCCAATTTTCCTTACCTTTTTGTCCCTTTTTCTTGGTTTGCAATTCATGTCCTCTTCCATAGCCAGTTTCCTTTTCGTTAATCCGCCCAGTTACCTTATCTTTTTTACTTAATTTTTTCTTCTCCATATCGTACAAGTTATTTTCCCTATTTGGTCTTCGAATTAATTTTCTTTCGGGGACCTATCTACTACCGTTCTCTTGTACTTACTACTTTGTCTCTCGGAACCTACTTCTTCATTTTCTCGTTGCGCCACTTCTGGTTTACCTGTTTTGTTGAGGATTTTCAATTTGTTGTAACTTAGAGACGCTGCTTGCCCTTTTTCTTTGGCTGCTTTCAACAACGGTATTAGTTCTCTTCTTTCCTCTTGCACCTTTTTTGAGTAGTCCTCGTCTATCTATATATCTGTTCCTTTCAAGTTCTTTGCTTTACTTAATATCTCTCTTCTTGTACTCTCGTTCATTCGCTTTACTAATATTGGTCTATTTCTTCCCACACCGGGCTTCCCTAATCTGCTTACTTCGTCTATCCCACTCTTATTATCTAGGGTTATTCCTATCTTTTCTATTATTCTGCACACTTTTTCTTTCGTTCCTTCCTCTATCTCACTTACATCATCGTTGACACCTTTCATTACCTGATTTTTCCCTCGTATTTCTTTTTCCAACGTATCTATTTTCTCGTTTTGTTCTGCCACCTAATTTGTCAGTTTAAACATTTTCTTCCTTCACCTGTTCTATTTCTTGTCCTAATCTGTCCAGTTTCTCGTTCATTATACTCATACTATTATTTATAGACTGGAACATCTCCTCTGTTCTTTTCATGTCCACTTCTGCACTGATTACATTATATTTTTACTCCTAACTGTATTAAATATAAATAATTCCTGTGTTAATTCAATTACAATTGTTCATTAATTATAAAAATTTCGTATGTACAATATTTATTCATTTAATCTTTTCCTGTTCTCACTACAAAACTAAGCTGTTGTTTATTTACAATACAAATTGCTTATCTGCCCGGGTCGACCCCTCGGAGTCTGATAAGGCCACGTACAACCTTCTTATTTATATTTTATTCCCGCTGCCGTTTAAACATTACTTAATGAACCGATTTATATGTTTTCTTACCACTTTATGTTGTGTTATTACTTAATTATTACCCTTTCCTCATACACCTCACTACTCTTACACACTTCTTAAAAATTTATATTCACCTCTTAACAATTTAAAAGGGTTTATATTACTTTCTCTGTTTAAATCGCTTATAATATTACTTAGCGTGACGTTGCCGATGCGATCGGTTCACACGTCCGTCGGCACACAAGCTGCGTATAGGATGACAACATTTGGTAGGATTTTGTGCTTCGAGTCTGAATAAGCCATATATTTGGATGATCATATCAGCTGAAATGATTAGTAGATATTTATCTTGCTAACTATGTACGTATTAACAGCGCCCATATCGTTAAAATACGTTTGTATTGAACCGTAATCTATAAGAGTGGTTCGAGTAATGCAGTTTTCTGTTTCTTGGACCAACTGGCCCCATGTTTGGCGACTAAAAGCAACTTGTACATCAAAAGCACTGACTGACGTTTCAAGGGAGCATGGGAGGCTGTACAAGCTATTAAAATGCCTCGTCTGGTCGCGGAATAAGTGGAAAGATCATCACTTGTAAATGTGGTTTGGTTGGAATGTACTAATTATTTTACCTAGCTTTATATTCAGGTAAGTTATATTTTAAACGAAGAACAAAGGAAATGTGAGACTTTGAGGCAGACATATGTGGTACCTATGGTCTTGAATATTTCCTTTTAATTTTGTGAACCTATCGCTGATGTTAGGTCGATGCTTGTGACGTTTCCTGTAGTAAATTGATTGTGTTTTAATAGGATGACATTCATCTAATTAAAGACTATGATACCATTCTACACAAGATTACTTTTAATTGCAATCCGTAAAGATATTTACATTTATGTATACCTGCATTACCATAATCCAATAATACGCCACGATCACATTGACAAAATACTTGACACTAATCCCATCTTTTCAATTGTTTTTATACATCAAAAATACAAGTTCAATGCATAATAAATAAGAGATCCTCTTTAGATGTAATAAATTGATCTAATTTAAAGATGCATTTTCGTCTCGTTAATAGATCATATACGACCACGCAGTACAATAATTCCTTTCAGTAATGTTGCAGCCCACAAGGAAATGCATACCAATACACTTGATGATATTAAGTACTTATTTTATAGAATATACGTAACAATAATTTATTTATAATGGAAATTTAAAAGCTTCCTGTTTTGCTTCTGGAAATGCATTTTCAATAGTATTGATAAGGTTTGCGGTTTTTAAATAGCTTAATGTAGTTAGGTGTGAGATTTTTGTTTAATTTACTATTAGCATATTAAGTGATTGGGATATCAATAGAAAGTATTAGCTAATAGTATTGTTTATGGTATTTTACAGTTTTACAATAGTTTGGTGTAATCTTTTTCAAAAGTTTTATCATAATTGTCTTACAGGTTTCCGTGCAATTTTAGGTAAGTCATGGTTATCAGCATCCGTTATTAATGAAGTGTCAATCCGTGCATTTAATTGTTGATATAAGTTATGGAGGTCCATAACAGGGTCTAAACATTTCCATCCCGTGACTTTACTATTTTAATTGGTTTATCCACAAGTTCATATTATTGATTTCTTTTCAATTTGTTTAAGCCAATGAAAGGTTTCCTAGTCATTGTATGCCTCATAACCAATCCTGTCATATTTGTAACAACCTCTGTTTTTCTGATAAACGTATTTAATACAACTCTATTTCTGTGTTTGAAGTAAGCATGGAAATAAAAATTGTCATCAAAATAAATGAAATTTGCAAGATTCTTTCTCAAACTTCCTACGATTGGGAAAACCCACTTGAAACCTATGAGCTTTCGGGCCTTACTTGACAACAAATTGTGGACGATTTTTCAGTTGTTTTTAATATTACCCTAATAATTTGTTCGACAAGGTCCACGTTGAATTATTTCATAAATTACTATTAAAGTGTGTTTGAATATAATATTAGACTCTAAAAATGCATTAAGGGCTCCCGCGCACTAGGCAGCCTGGCTGTGGCAGCCAGGCTGCGGCGGCCTATCCGATATATGACTTTCGACACCGAAAAATTATACGGGAAATCGAAAGCCGAAAAGCAATCTGGAATATATCTCGTGAAGAATACGGTGATCGTGATGTAAAGAGAAGGAAATGGGACGAAATCACAAATACAATGTGTGAGAAGAAGGAGAATATAACAGAAAATGAAAAAGAAAGAGAAATCGGTAAGTTATTTTTTATTAAAATCTAATTCACATAATATATAATCACTACCCCAATGCAATTCTATTTTGCCATTCTAGCGGATTTTCATTGATAAAATAATCCGCAAATAAATCTATATAAGTTGCTGATGATCGGCTTCCTCTGCTTGGGAGACCTGGAGGAACTTCTAGTTCTGGGGAAACGTACAATGCGTCTCCTACAGCCATCTCTTTCTCGCACGTAATTATGCAAAACGCAGCATGCTTTCATTATGGCAATTGCAAATTCTTTTCGGACATCCGTTGGGCGGTGAAAAATTCTTCATTCATTTGCCAGAATGCCAAACGTGCATTCTATGTACCGCCTATCCCGAGACAGTCGGTAGTTGAAGATCCTTTTGTTGTTTGTTAAACTCCTTCCTCCATACGGACACATTGAATTTTCAGATAGACCAAATGCACAATGATGTTTGACATCGGTACTCCATTGTTTGATATGGGACTTTTCTCTGGTATCCTTAAATTTTTATTGACGAGTTTTTCGTGCAAAATGAATTGTTTAAAATAGATGAGTCACTACATTTCCCATATACTCCGTGAACTTATAATCCGCATTGCATACAGCAAGTAAAACGATCGAAAAATAATTTTTATAATTATAGTAAATTGAGCCTGAATCACTTGGTTTTATTACTCTTATACGTTTCCCGTCGATGACACCAATACAATTGGGATAATTTGCATTTTATTAAAACCATTTGCTATTTAAATTCATCTGTCATTTAATTCTGGAAACGTTGTCTGTCTCATGTTCTCCCAAATCGCCAAGCATACTTCATATACTATATCTCGAACAATGGTACATCCAATCCTAAAATTATGATTCAATTCTACTATGGTAAATCCTGTAGCCAGATATCTGTAACAAAATATTATTTTTCAGGAAAATCTCTACAGCAAAAGTGGAAGAACATCAGAACTAGCTTCAGCAGGGAATTAAAACACAGAACAGGTGCTAAAAGTGGATCAGCAGCTTTGCGTAAGACCCGTATACTTCGAACAACTACAGTTTCTTAGGGAAACTGTAGTAAATAATACAACGCAAACTAGCATAGATCCTGAACATCGTAGACTTGCTACAAAAATAGAGTTAATGGGCATCATAAAAAGAGCACAAATGCTTCGTCTCAAAATTCACCACTCTGAATATGGTCTATTTCGCCAAGATTATTGTGAGGAACCAGGAACATCAGCCGCTGAACCATGTAGCCGTAGATATACACCACAACCAAGTTATACACCAGAAGTCTCGATCAGTGGGCAATATTGACCTGGGTACTCAACACACTGGGAATCAGAAGCCTCAAGCTGCAGACAAAGTTGCGGTGAATATTCAACGTATCTTCCAGACAGATAGGACACTGTGGCATATGATGAGGCGTTATCACCAAGAACACAGTTGATTTAAATCTAACTCAGAATTCTGAAACACTTGATCTATTTCAGGAATCTATACAAATGTAATACCTATATATAGTATGTATTACCCTTCTATGAAGTATAACACGTAACATTAAAATTATTTTGAAACATTATTAAAAATAAACAAATCATTTTTGTGTAGTGCACTCACCCCAAAGTAATTACCAATTTTTCTTTTGGAGTTATACAAGCTCGCATAAGAGTACCTGTACCCGTAAATGAATTTCTTATATTTTCCAAAAGTTTATCAAATGATTGCACTGACATTCTTGTATAGTTAAAAAAACGATCCGAATAGTTACGAAGATCCCTAAAATAATTTTTAAATAGGCGCTCCTGAAGGACAGGATGAATCCAATATCTTCTTTCTGCTTTACGGTTTCTACGAAACAAAAGGTAAACAATTATAACATCTTCCACGTCCATCTTGCTCGACTCGACAGTCCCTACTGACTGTCGCCTGCTTTGGCTGCTCATATCTTGGCTGTCGCAGCCGGGCTGCCTAGTACGCTAAAAGTGCAAATTTTTATGAAATTTTAATTAGATGGGTTTGCGTATGTGCTATACTCACAACAATTCGTAGTAATAATCATGTTTCTTACTATATACTTGCTCAAAAACTCAAATATAAACTATTACTTTTATTCCACATCTATATAAAATTCTGTAAAAATTTCAAACACACGTCGAAGATCTGAGAGTTAATGTGGGTTCTTATAATTTCTGAAGGTACATTTACCGCTTGTACCGCTTAAACACCTTCGCGCGTTACAAAAAGCTGCTTAATATAATATCACTATTACACTTCTATATCCTTGTAAGATGGTTTCCATTACACTCAGGCACGTTCTCAAAAGAATTGTAATCATTTACTAGCAATAAATTGGTTAATGTGTACGTATCACACTTATCTTACCTCCATGTCACCATTGCTGATATCACGGTTCTTAAATTTTAATATGAAAATTTGCATTGTTTTTCAAATAGAAAAAAAAAACTATTGTTTTTAAAGTTCATACATATAACGTAGCGTAATATTTAACATACTTTGATACTTCCCCAGAGGAGACATTTTCCACCGTAAACGTTCTCAATCGGTCTAGTTATACTAGAGTCAAGAAAACCACCCTAATCCGAAACTGAACAAAACTAACCTTAGCTTTCCTACCTGCACATAAACCAAAACTAAACCTAAAATAAATAGCGGTGACGTTGATCAAAAGAGCCCTAGCAAAGCCTTTCGAAATTACCCACGTGCTACGGCCATACACGTCGACAGTTAAAGAGTTTAGGGCACCAATCAAAACGTACCGAAAACATTATAGCTATATATACCCGTAAAGCAACCACTCTAGAAAAACAAATTAGGACCCAAAATAAAGCAGAAAACAATTCGGCACTAACACGCTGTCCTGTAAAGTGGGAAAGCGGATGAGGAACCAGGAGGCAAACAGGTTAGAATACATCCGTACGTAAGAAACGTTAATAAAGCTCTTACTGATGCATTCGTTAACTGCGTACTTTTCATGTTGCTACTTATTTGGATTAACAAGAAAGCAAACAAAATGTGATTCATATCAAAGTGACAATTTACTAACTGCGATTCATGCAATACATAAGTAATGAAAAAATAGAAACAAAAAATTCGCACTATTCGTAAATAGCTTAGTTCCAGAAATAAAACTAACCTACACCTCCTCATGTAATCGTCATAATCAGGCAATCAATGGTAATGGCTAATAAGGCGAATTTTACTAAGCCTACATTTTCATTTATACACATTTCACCTGTTACTAACCTAAACTAGAGCTTTAAGGTCTAATACCAGGTTACAGCATCTTAACCGAGCTAGTGCGTCAGTGGTAACACGATCTGCTTAGCAACAGGGAGGTCAATGGCTCAATTCCCGTTACCGTATGAGGTTATTTCAGGGGGTTTTCCTCATACACATATAGCAGCGTGATCAGTGGGCATACGCACATGATGCGCGGCTATTCAGGTGAACGCTGGGATTCTATCCTAATGGCACCTATCTTTAATACCATGATGCAAACATACTTAATGTATGTACATATGCTCGGAACCTACGAGACTAGCTAAAGAAGATTGGAAATCTCAACAAGCCATACTTTTTTATACATTAAAATTATCATATCAAACATACAATAACGCTAGAACACGTCATCATCAACAAAACATTCTACAGCACTATCTACAGCAAACTACCAACTTTGGAGTAGGTTTTCGATTCAATACCATAATTTTGAATTAAAGCAGAGACATTTAGCCACACTGCAAGTCAAATTTTGTTCGGAAAGGAAGTTACCTGAATTTTTTCGATAGTGCAGAAGGTAAAAATCTGAAGGCAAAAGACCAAGTGCCACAAGACACTATGTCACTATCGCCAGTAACGGTATTGGGTATGAGTGGTTGATGTTGTTTACAAGCAAGTCACCAACGTAGATCATTCTAGATTTAGGTATTTAAACGATCCCTTCAAACCTGGAAGATCTTCTTAAACACGGAGTGATACTCATGTCAAAGCACCTCCCCCCCTTTAAACCAGAAAACCAGTTTCTTGTCGTATTTTCTATGATGTCGTTGTTCCCAATAAGAGTGTTTAACTTCTTAATCGAACTATTACTGTTAATGAAACGTGGATCAATTATATCCCTCGCAATGCAATGGCAAGATAAGGTACTCCAATACAGAAAATATTATGGCTTGAAATCGTAAAGGTATCCCACTTTTCCAATTTATGCAGCAAGGTATAACTTTTTAGGTGGTAGAGGCAGCGCTGTTGCCAACGTAACAAAAGAATTTGTACACAAATGAAAATAGTGGTGTTTACAGGAACTATTTTTACAGATTTTTACACCAAATTTGTTTTTAGCTTCCAGACAAGCTTCTGATAAAACCAGATATACATTTATTCATCATATAATAAAACTATATTTTTGGTTTGTTGAATAAAATTACCAACAATATTAGCAATTTTGTGCAGATTTTATATTGGATGACAATAGTGCCACATTCCACATGAATTAAAAAATTCGTACTGTTATGACTTAAAATAGTTTATAACTACTGCGAAACCGAAACTATAGCAGATATATCAATGTGAAATCTCTACCATTGCTCCTAGCCGACGAGCTCAAATAACAACAAAAATTGTGTTCCACAAAGTCAATTGAAAATAGTTCCACAAGTAACAGCAATTTAGAATCTTAAGACACATCTGAATAAGACAAAAATAGGCATATTTCAGAATACCTTCCATTATCGTCCACCATTACGGTACTCCACCGGATCAAAGTACGAATTTTCGTAAGAAAATGGTTATTAAGTTTATAATAATATTTTTAGAAAAGTACATTCTGTGCACGAACCCAATAATGGTGATAAATTTCTATAATACATGAGAAATATAATATTAACAGAATTAAAAAAAATCATAGATCTCTTATTGCGTTGTGGACCATTTGGATCGTTTTGTGTTTAAAAGATCGTGTTCGCTATAATTGATATTCTTAATGGGACACCCAACAGAAGAAATGGTCGTTAGCACTAATCAAAGCGACGTATAACTAATAAATTTCGCAAAACATCATCACCAGATTATAAGAATCGTAATCATATAGCTTCCTATTGCACGAACACACCCACATAGTAAGGGACAATCTATTCTAAAAAATGCTCCACTAGGGAAATATTAGTTTCTAAATAGCAAAATGAGAAAAGAAGAAAAGTAGTAGAGTTTCGAAATAAAATCTAACCAAAAGATTGTTTACACAACATTAAATAGGTTCATTTATATTTGTAGCTTTAAATTATGATAAATAGTTTAAAAATTATCTGAGCATTACAAGATTAAGTAGATAATTATATGTTTTTCTTTTAAAGCAAGAACTTGCTAAACAATAAAATTAAGAACGCTTTAATTAACTATAGTTTATATTAATGCAAATTGTAGGTTTCATAGTTGCAATAAGATTGTGTAATTTTTTTACCAAAACTGAATGTAAGAATGGCTCATTTTACAACCTATAAAACACAAAAACTGTTCCTACCTATGTCCGTTACAGAGTTTGAAACCATCCAATTGATGTGCTCAAAAAAGATTTCATTAGAAAGGCAATAATGCGAAGATGGTTTTTGACCAATAAAATAGGCACATTCGATTCATTCAAAATTTTTATTTTCCCGAATTTTTAAATTTTTTAAATGTATATTTTTAAATAGGGTATCATGATTTTAAATGCGTAATAACACAGACAGAATATATTTTTACATTGTGCTGCGCTTGTTTACTACGAGTATGTTATGCACGAAGCACTTAGTAAAGTATCAACCACCTAACAAGAAAATGAATACTTTTCTTTAAAAAATATTATTTCACAGATGTCCATTGTGTGCAAATTTGACAGCAAATTTGAAATTCGGTGTGCCTTTTTCACGGTTTATTTAACCTATAAAAAACTTTTATTTTGTAAAAACTGGAGTAAAATTTAAATTATCTTCGAAAAGGTTTCTACACTGTTTTATATAAAACTAATAGTTTCTTAGATTTTATTTATATCAATTTCCGTTAAGAAAACTTATGTAAAATTGAAATTATACTTAAACAAATTCTCTGCTGTTTTTGTCGTCGAATTATGTTGTAGGTTTTTGTGGCTACAAACACACGCACATATCCACAAATACCATCACAAACACGATGCGAATGTGAACGCGAAAATTAGTGCACACATGAAGAAAAACGCGAACACGAACATGATCGCGAACACGAGCACAAGCGCTAACTACCGAAAACGTATCGATTTTTTCCAAGAAAACAATACTGCCAACATGTTAAACAAAATTGATTTCAGTACATTACAGTGGAGAAATGCGGTCAAGCACCCACCGCACTAGTCAAGACACTGTTCGCTACAAAGTAATATTTCAAATCTCACATTTTGTGAACATATGACAGCTGTAACGTAAGTGGAAAATGACAAACTAAAAAACTAAAGAATTAGACAAAATCCTACAGAATGTTTATGTGGATAAACGAAATGTAATTTAGTGCAATATCTGGCAACCAGAAAATATCAAACATATCTGTCATTTACGTTTACAGTAGTATATCATGCAGCAAACTTAATGAAAAAAACGCATTTTAAGATATGAAGCCGTTTAGGATTGGTAACGGGGACGGACGTAGGGACGGACAAATCGCTGATATGAGTAAATATTTCTTTGACTACATGATTTTTCTTTAATGTTAATAGCTTTCGACATTTTTACAAAGAGGGTCCATTGAGGTACTTCTGTCAGAATTTATATATTTCCCTACGAAAAACATGGTTATCTTTAAAAAGATATATATATATATATATATATATATATATATATATATATATATATATATATATATATATATATACTCGTTAATAACAGTTATAGATATTGACAAAAAGTGCTTTAAGTTTTACTTGAAGTAGCATTTATGTTTACAATGTCTCGATACCTTTTACGTTGTAAGTTATGCACGTATCTATTCATGCACGCACGCACACGTGCACGAACACGAACACAAGCACGAACACTAACGGAAACACGAGCACAAACACTACCCGAACATGGACACGAACACGAACGCGAACGCGAACACGAACACGAACACGAACACGAACACGAACACCAACACGAACACGAACACGAACACGAACATGAACACAGACATGAACACAAACATGAACACGAACAATGAACATAGACGGAAATATATTACACTAATGTGCTTCGCGTATAGGAACATAAAAACGACAGTTAACAGTACCAGTTAGGCATTACTATTGTAGACAACATGTAAAAATGTAATGTTTCCGTTTTGTATTAGTATTAAACAATCCGCAAATGTGCTCGGGCCTCCATCGACCCAGAAAAAATACTTTTCTGTAAATGTAAGACTTCAAACCTGTAATGTCTGTGTAAATTTAACAGTTTTAACACAACAAGAAGATAGTAAATTAAAAAACTAAAAAATAAAAAAGACATGTTGGAAAATTTTGATGTGCACTAATGAAATTTTCATATAAATAAAGAAAATGTAATTTACTAAAATATGTAGCAAGAAATAAAAATAAAACGTTTTTCGTTTTTCATTGTTTATTATAGTTCACATCACTTCTTAAAATAGATCTGTCATATAAATATTCTGGTAATTTTTTTGTTTTTTGTATTATTTTTTATTTTTGTTTTTAGCACGATCCAATCACAGTTCAGTGTTACTGAACTACGGCTGCTTATCCTTACTGATACGAGTACAAATAGGGAAGTTTGCCCCAGGATATGTTCCGGATATAATACAAAAGACTAAAAGTGTAGATGTAACCTGAAGATATAGTAAGGATTGCAATTTGTGGCAGATAAAATTGTTGCACGCATACAGTAAACTAGCACAAATAGTAAAAGATCTTATAACCGACGTTGTATTTGACTAGCAGCGAATAACATTTACTGTTCTAGGATCCAATGTACCAGTATTGTTACTTACTATTTTATCTATATCTATATCTATGTTTAGGTTTTACGTTGTGCATATCCCATGTGTTATTAAAATAACTTCTTTTGTGCTTCCGACCGGAAACACTGACTTTCCATTTCTCAAAATCGTCCAGAAATATTTTTTCTACCTTCAACGAAACGTTAACATTTTTAGTTTGGTGCAAAACCGTCATACACGGGTCTAGGACAATCCGTCGAATTCCCAAAACACCGAGTCTATATTTTAATGGTACAAAATGCCAAATTCGACCAACCATTTTGCCGAGTACGCCTATTTTGGAGAAGTTTAAAGTTGACAATCACCAAAACGCCGAACGTGATTTAGGACATTTCGTGCCGCAGACGCTACACTTTAAAAGCCCAAAACGCCGAACGTGACTAAAACGCCGACGACAATTCCGCCGAATGCACCCATCCTGCCAAATCTTAATCTTGGACGATTACGGTGACAAGTGGAACAATGCGCTGAATACATACGCGATACATCGAGTCGCTACGACTGCAACAAGTTGCAATTCCCCAGTACTACGGAAAACGTGCATTGCGAAACAGAAAACCCTGTGACACTGATTAGAATTTACGCCCCTTACAGACAAGAATATCCTAGAAAACGTCGGTAAGAGACTTATATTCCATTTTTTTAATAAACGGAAATTCTGTGGCCTAAACACTGTGGAGGAACAGATCCTTAACGCAGAAAGAATCAACCCGGATCGGAATAAAACCATAGAATAAGTTAAATAGCAACTTTTATAGTTATAGTTTAGCGTACAGAAATTGTAACATAAACATTAGTCATCAGTAGGTCAATAATATCAAGAACACAATGTAGCATAATATAATAAAATTTATGCACCACATTAAATTGTAATTGTTTATTTTTTATAAATAGGACAGTAGGATAATTAATATAAATAGTGGTGATATTAGATTTGATAAACAGTATTGAGTTACATACCACTAGTTCTACAATCGGTACAAGTGACGGTGTACTCCTTGCATCCTCAACACATTTAATCTCAAGAGTCACCAACATCGGTAACCAGTAGAAGAAACCATGCTCCTTGAAGCCACCCATAACGCGATACATCGAGTCGCTACAGACTGCAACAAGTTGCAATTCCCCAGTACTACGGAAAACGTGCATTGCGAAACAGAAAACCCCTGTGACACTGTTACAATTTACGCCCCTTACAGACAAGAATATCCTAGAAAACGTCGGTAAGAGACTTATATTCCATTTTTTTTAATAAACGGAAATTCTGTGGCCTAAACATCGTGAGAGGAACAGATCCTTAACGCAGAAAGAATCAACCCGGATCGAGGGAAATCAAAGAGGCCGAACAGGAATCGCCTCAGTAGTAAAGCGGAAAGGAAGACTCAAACAAAACTTAACCACTGTCAGGAAACGAGCCAGTATCTAATACAATCACATACCTGTAGAAATTAAAGGCAGTAGGTAAGAAACATTAAACTTTGTAGGAAAATCCATATAACGAAATTGGAAAGTTCAACAAAATGGTTAGCAATGAAAATGAAATTGCAAGGCGATGGATAAACTTAAGATACCAAGATGGATGCACCACACAGAAGGCCAACTGCACGGGTTTTGCGACGCATCCAAAAAAGCGTACGGTGCAGCAGTCTGTACTCGAACCAATCAAGAGAATATATGAATACAAAGGAAAAAACAGTCTACAATCGGTACAACTGACTCGGTATAAGTGATGGTGTACCCCTTGTATCCTCAATACATTAAATTTCAAATACCCGAGAATAAATATGGTCCTTCCGGTCACCAACATCGGCAACCAGAACACTAAACATGGTCCTGGGAGCCACCAACATCGGCAGCGGCATTCGACAACCGAGTTCGCATAATCATAGTTTAGAATAAATAAATTGTAACATAATTATTAGTCAGCAGTAGATCAATAATATAAGAACGCGACGTACCGCAATGTAATGGAATTTATGCACCACATTAAATTGCAATTGTTTACTTTTTGTAAATAGCACAGTGGTATAATTACTATAAATGGTTGTGGTATTATATTTAATAAACAGTAATGAGTTAGATAGTACTAGTTCAATTACTCACAGGGTGCAAGGACCAGTCTACAACCGGCACAAGTGACGGTGTACCCGTTGCATCTAAATACATTTAATCTCCAATAACCCGAGTCAAACGTAAAATATATTAAACCAATGAAATATATTTACGTAAAAAAATCTAAACCTTTTATTTAGTTCTATAAAAAATTGGTGAGAGCATCTAATCCTGCAATATTAAGTTCGACACTTTGAGCCAATGAAATAATCGTGTCAGCGTTTTGGACATTTGGTGTTTTAGAAATTCAGCGTTCTGGTCATTCGATACATTGTCCATTGTCGGCGTAATGGTCCAGCATTAAAATTCGGCATAATGGGCGCTTTCGGCGGAATGTTCGCCGGTGTTTTGGTTGTATTCCGCGTCCAATACTGAAATTCGACGTAATCGGCGCATTCGCTGAAATAGTCGTCAGCGTTTTGGACTTTTAAAATATAGGTCGGCGTTTTGAGAATTCGGTAAAATGTTCTAAATCCCGCCTTTCGGCGTGTTGGTCTTTGTCGGCGTAATGGCCCAACTCTAAAATTCGGCAGAATGGACGTATTTGGCGGAATGACCGTCGTCATTTTGGTCAAATTCAGCGTTTTGGATCACTAAATGTAGTCGGCATTTTGGTTATTCGGTGGAATGTCCAGTTCCCGTCATACATATTAGAATCGTTTGACAAGTTAATTAATATCCTTGGTTATTACTCGTGTTATTTACACCTCGCTACAAATAATAATATTAGGATTCTTTCACCATTTTTTATCACGTCAAAGTTATTGAATAAAAATTTTCTATTGTTGTTGTGAGACTTAAGAAATATTATCTACTAGTTAGTTCGCTTGCGATTTAATTTCAGTTTGTATAAATGAACTTTAATATTTACGTTTGGAAATTCTTTTCTTATTTAGGTGCGCCAGCTGGTAGCTCAAATGTTAAAAGAAATGGCCACTTTTATCAATTACCAAAATTTATACTCAATTCGGTTGTCTTATTATTTTGGATTTCTATTGAGTTTACTTCCTTCCGCATTTATATATTCACTACTTATATAACCTTTTAATATGAATAGTCTTGAATAATAAAAATAAACCAAACGTTATACTCATTTAATTACTGAAATCCGCAGTGCAAAAATATTTTGTTTACAACAACATTAACACTCAAACCTTTACTTCTAAGTAATATTCTTAATACTAACATGCAACAAAAAAAAACCTTTATCAAAATTGAATGGGATGTTTCCGTTTAATTTTGATATTCAAATTCAAGTTTAGAGAAAATAAAACATATAAACCTTTCTTTATTTATACTATTAGAAATCGTACCGATCTGGTGCCTCGTTGAAATCCGATGACGTAACGGCAATGTGGTCAAGCCGATGACGCAACTGGGGCCATGATGTAATTGGCGCCTTGCTTCTTTTGTTCCCACGATATCTTGTTTACACCTTTTTTGAGTATTAAGTCTATTGCAATTTTTTTCCAACACTTTCATGATTTTTGGAAATAATTCCTTGATATATTTATAATAGTCAATTATTACTTTAATTGTTCAATTTTAACGACAAATAGCTTGCGCGACGAACTGCAAGCGAACTACCAACGGCCGTGCTTTTAATTGTTAGTATTTCTAGTTACTTTGCTTTATATATTGATTTATTACACTGGATTGATTGTATTATTTTAAATTTAATCGTTCAATATTTAAACACAATGTGGGAGTACTTTCGGTACGTAGAAAAAACGTGATTTTTAATTATTTCGTTACCTTTAACGCGATTTTAATTTATTGCACAATCTTTTTTATTGTCACCAACTTGACACTATTTGCACTGTGTTTACTGAGCCTCTTATTATTTTAATAAGGAAGGTAATTTCACTTCTTCTCTATTATACACCAAATGTTATCTTTACTTCTAATTTTAGGGTATTTTGTAATTCGTGCCTCGGCGATGAATTACTCCGTTGGTGATTTTCAACCAACTCTGATCGCTTACTTAAGGCGACTGTTTTTAAAAACGGCACGTCATTATGACAGCGTCCCTCCCTGTACAAAACATTTACGTTTCCGCAACTGCCGCGTTTATTTAAATACTTTGCAATTAAATATGCAAATGACGTAGTGAAGCAAACTCAAAATTTTCATCTTAATATTAAATATATTCAAATACAAATAACCAATAACCATTTCTTCTAGAAAAACAAAATAACTAATTAACGTCGTATAACTTCGCGCGCAATTTGAAATTTTCTAAGGCAGCCGTTACAAGGGCTACCAACATAACTTAATGTATGATAGCCTCACCAAGCAACATTTTTATAACCTAGTCACATCAGCGATTCAGAAAAAAAAGTTGTGCGTCCACATGTCCACACGTAATGTAATTTTCCATTTATTGGAGACTTACTAAAAGGGCCGACAATCCTAATAGTACAATATCAATGTATCTATGTATATACCTAAATATAAGAAAAAATATGACTAATTTATTATAAATTAAATAGTACCTCAATATACCAAGTAGTTCATATAACTTGATTATGCATTGTGTTTCTATATTACTTTTTACAAATTAAAATTTATGTAGGAGATAATGTTTGATCTGTTTATGCATGTAGGTTCTTTGTACAGTCACATAATGGTTTCACCAAACAACAAACGCCATTATCATTTGCATAAACTTTAATTCAATTTGGACAGCGCTATTCAAATTTTGTCGAAAACATCTAATTTCCTGTATATGTATAATGTTTGCAAATATTTTGGAAACATAACAATACTGATTTCCAAACAAAGAATCGTAAATTTTAAATTTCTACCTAGGGTCCGTATCCTGCTGTTTTACATTCCGATTATTGTTTGGTTTCGAATTAATGACTATTGTACATCTTTTAGAGGGATTCTCAGACAATATAAATATTGTTATAAAAATTGTTATGAATTCCCGTTGTGCCTTTTATAGTTTTAACACAATGTAAACACCTCGTTGAGAATGTTAAATAATGCAATAGATTTTCCGTTAATTTCTAATAAATTAAAAGTTTTAAAGAGGCTTTTATATCGCCTCCGCCACCAACATCGCCAACTGCAGTAGAAAGAGGAGGTTGAACAAAAGCTTTTTACTGTGCCAAACTTGAATGAATTATTATAGTTTTATACGTAAGCGGTGGAATGCTTACTTGGATAATAAATCGAGACTTTTTTTGCGGAAATGCGAATGCATTTGTCACCTTTATTTTCCGTATATATAAGCTACATATTTATACTTATACGGGGGGAGTATAAAGAAAAATCAAAAACAAATTGCAAAATCGATTAAGGAAATGTCGAGTTGCAGGTGCTAATAAAACGTTTCGGAAGAAATGAAAAGAGCAGTTTAAATTACAGTATACAATAATGTCTAAGATATCCATCACGTAATTAACATTCTGTTATTTTCAACCCGCACGTTTTCCACACACGCCTTCTCATATTTTAGATCTTGTATTTCAGCGCTTCCCAATTTGCCTGACAACTACTACTCCTCCCATTCTTTCATCTTTATATTTCCTAGAATAATTTCTCACAATCTTGTATTTTATTACGTTAAACTGTTGTAAAATTATAATTTCTTGTGATCCCTCCAAATTTTTCACACATACTCTTTCTTCCTTGTTTGTGGTTTTACTATAAAGCTTTACATTACTGTTTTATATAATTGTGCACTATCAACGTCAGTGAATAAATATAATATACTCGTACGTAATCATTAATTTATGCCAATCGTGGGATTCAATAGTTTTTTCATGACCAAAATGGTTATAATCTGATCGACTTTGATACTTTACACTAATAAAGATTAAGCTGTCAGATTAATGTTTATATAAAGGACACTAGATTAATATCACTCTAACCATAAAAATTAACGAGTATTATTAAATCAAACGTCATAATGCGATACAGCACTGTTTGACAACATTATTTTAAATATTGTCTAAAATATAGTAGAGGTAAAAAACATTTGAAAAGTCCCAAAGTGCTTGTTTTTCATAAGATTCGGTTAGATTTGGTTATAAGGGGCTTCTAAAAAAAAAAAGGAAGCTAATCGTAGAATAGTGCACATTTTCTGAATTTGCCATAATTTTAGTAACTTGGAAAGTTGGTGCTAAATAAGCAGATTCCTTGAAAGAAACTTGATGCGTCCTGTATTTGTTCCTCATACGAAGGGGTCGGGTCAGATTCTCACACGAGCGATGAGGTACCACCACCCTTACCATGAACATCTCAATATTGGTTTTGTATTGAGTTTTCTGAGCTCGGCAAGAGCTGCCGGTCAACATTTCCTTATCCTTAATTCATTTTCAATGTATTCTTTCTCTTTCTTTCACTGTAATCTTCTTATTTGATTGATAGTCCAAAATTACAAAAATTCCCGACATAAAATCCTACCCCACTTCTATATCCGGATGGGCAGAATCCAAGTGATCTCGGTTATCAAAAGCACCCACTTTTTGATCTATTATTGTCCATCCAAATTCTAGTGTTGCATAGGGAATATTCTCAATAACAGTAACTTTTAAAGCTGCTTTGATTAATTTAGTTTGAAAGTTGACTTGAGGTATCTCAATTCTCTAAGTTTGAAAACACTAATCGCCTTCGACTATATCCACACTAATTAAAAATTTATTATTAATTTTATTAAATACATAAATAAAAAGTTTACCTCGAGTAGGATTTGAACCTACGACCTGTACTTTGCAAAGTACACGTCGTAAAAACCAGTTCTTTCCCCACCAGACCTCTCTGATCATTGTCTACAAGAAGAACTTTTATTGTCACAAATTCCTACGTTATTCACAACACTGATATAACCGTATGGTGTTTTAAGTCCGCTAAAAGGGTAATCTACAACATTTTTTCAACCTTCCCATATCGTGAAAATTGTATTAAGCCGTCGTCGTCTTCAGCCATTATCTGGAGTCATCCTCATAAGCATGGAATTATACATTCCCAAAAACGAAACCGTATAGACTATTGTTGTTCCCAATACTAGTCTCATCATGCTTGTGCTGTTGCAATTTTAAAAAAATACATCTTGCGCAATATGGAAAAATTGTTCGAAAAACAAATATGCAGAAAACTAGGTACATGGAATTTAGGTAGTCGTCAATTTTTGCCTTTAGTTAAAGCTATCAACAAAAACTTGGGTACATCTTCATTTCTCTCCATTATCTTTAATGAATCTGTAGCTCTTTAGAAATTTGTCTTAATGATCGATACGCTTTGAAACGAATTCACTTTCAATACAACATCCTGGAATTGATCATCAGTAGACTTGATTCCAGTGAGGCCGTATGCTAGCTATTCTCTTAAAGAAATGTTCCCCCGAACTAGTACGAGTCCCATCTAAGCTATATTCGACCTATATGTTTAAAAGCGAAAAAACCAATATGGCTTTAAGCAAAATCGATGGTTTTTTTCAAATGAAATTGGCCCTAACGCGGGCGTACCACAGGGATTAGTGATAACTCCCACACATTTATTAAAGCTGAACTTCCAAAAACCCCCCCTAAGTTTTCAGTCCCTATCACTATATCGGGAATGACAGTATTCAAATCTTTCATGGATTGACCATCGTCTATCAGTTATTAAAGCAGCCACTTGTAAAATAGGCTATTTATGCAATACTTTATCTCCCGATAAATTTTTCTGTGATATAAAGCCCAAATTCAACCTCATCTCAAACATAATTCTTATATATGAGTCGGTATACCCTAATATGTTATAGATATCTTTTTTATAGCTAGAGGTGATCTTGGCTCACATAGGGAATTTACATGTGAAAGACAGAGACAGATAAACTGAGAATTACAATAAATGTGAGAGGAAGAAATGTGTCAAGATCAATACCTCGTACTTTTGGCGAAAAATTTCAAGGTCATAGTTCAATGACCTTTTCAAGACCACTAGGGTTGTAGTATTACGATTATTAGAAATCTAAAAATAGATTCAGTTATCGGCAACTTCAAGTTCATTGACTTGCTGACAGGTAAGGAACAGAGAGTACTATGCTTCCAACGATGTGGGTTTCTTCAACTCTCGCCACTCGTACTCATTAGAGAAATTTAGTCAAGTTATTAGTGAACCGCTACCTGTTCTTAGAAAACAACTACCTATTTCCTAGAAACAGATTCCTGTTGTTGACCTGTATTTGATCTGTTCTGACCTGTTTTGAGTTATTTTTTGGAAATAACAGTGTTTGAGAAACGGATACAAATTTTTAGGAAACCACCAGTTTCTAAGAAACCGATTCCTATTTTTCACTTGTTTTTGAGAAACCGGTACCATTTTTTGGGAAACGGGTACCACCTCTTCGGAAACGGGCACCGGTTTTTAAGAAGTCGGCACCTGTTCTAAGAGTCAGATACATGGTCCAGGGAGGGACAAAAACTACAAAAGCTAAATATCCCGATTCTGTTGGAGAATGTGCTTCATCGAAAAGACAATAGTAGTAGTAGTATTATATAAAAGATAACAGTTCATTGATTACCGTATTGACTAAACCACTTGTACTCTTTCACTCTTTCTAACGTTGTTTACCTAGATGGATGAATAAAGCAGGGATACTTAAACAAAGACCAAAGTATTATTATTAATATTTATTCATAAATGCTGTACATTATACCTGACAACACACCATTTCTATTAAGCAGACAGTGTTACATTTTTAATACATGCTAAATATCCCATGGTAGAATTCTCGAGCTTCCGATAATGGCTGCCAAATTGCTACAATGTGTATTTACGGTAAGAGTAGTCTACTTTAACCTGCCCCTCCCCTAAACATTCAGTGCTTCTTTGATTTCTTCTCTTCTCCCATTTTAATTTCTTTGTCTTGTATAATAAATTTTTGATTCGTTTACGTCGGTATATAAGTACATCTGCTTTAATGGTTTTAGTCATTACACTATAACTGAGCAATTTTTACGACATACATGCACAGAGTGTTATTCGTTTGTAGTTTTACCAGCACTGCCTAAACTCGATATAAACGCATTCTTTGAAATCAAATACATTAAATTTATCAATTCGGCCTTCCGCCTTGTAAAAAAGTTCGCGGAGACAGAACACATTTATCCGATCACCGTATTTGGTGTGAATAGTATTCAAGAGGAGTATTTTACATTTTTGACGGTACCAAGGTCGCACACGTTTTAAACGGTCTAAAAAATATACTTTTATTAAATCCGATAGATCCATGTTGCATCTATGAGGAACATACAGCTGTTCTTTATATTAGAGAAACTTGAAGAACATAGAACATGCACAAACCAGTCACAACTGGGTTATCTATTTCCTAGCAAAAAGGATGAGTTATTGTTTTGGAGTGCCCATTTTGCAGATTCCATAAATGGTACACTTTCCTGGAATTATGACCTTGAGCAATACAGAGCATGTCTAAAACCAGTTAAAACTTGGTTTTTAGAAATTACCTAACTTGCAGCTTCATTTCCTAGAATTTGTTGGACGCGTTTTCAATATTTTGGTTCGCTAAAAATTCTTTCAAGGTCTATGAACCCTCATATTCCGCGGGATTATTGTTTTTTAGAAGGTTGCTTTGCCCAACAAATTTCATTAGTTAGGCTAATGAACCTCTACTTCCGGTCTAAGAATCGTAATATGCCACTCAGAGGTCAATGAACTGTTGCTATTGTTAGATCTCTAAGATTGGTAATACGATACCCTAGAGGTCTATGAAATTTGACCTAAAAGTGAATGAAGTTTACAAGGGCTAGTTTTATTTTTAAATTTGTAAGGTTGACTTTTAAAAAGACACTGAACCTTAACCTTAAATCCCGTCAAGAAGGGCATCGCATTGATCTTGACACATTCTCTCTCATACTTGTTGTAATTCCCTACCTATGTCTCTCTCTCGCATATATAAATTTCCCATGTAAAAGAAAAGAACGATTGAGTTTATAAATGGTCCGTCCTTAACTTGTGACATAGAGTTCCTTGAGCACAGAAGAATAGTTATAATTCTTTCTTTGTATGAAATAAAAAAACACCATATACGCACGTCTTTCTTTCTGGGAAGGTCGAATAACAGAATAGCCACTAATACCCAACATTTGTGTTTACACACCGATTACATTGAAAAAAACAACCAAAACCATTTGATAGATAGACAAGAACAAAATTAAATGCTTTAACACGTTAGTCACCTGTTAGAGTCGCTAATGTACAAAATATTTATTTATATAGTTCGTTGGAATAACAAAAGCAGATGAACAAAACTTTATAATTTCACAGTGTTGCACTGTGTGTAATGTAAAAGATCTACATTGATACACCAATTTGATTTAGCAAACGACCAAACCATTACCAGATGGACAGGAGTAACAGTTTATGGGTTTATCATATTGATCATCTTTTAGGATCTGTAATGTCCAAAACCTTTATTTACCTTTTAAGACCATTAAAGTCCAAAATCTCTATTCGTCCACATCCAATTAGTCCAATTTTATTAAGAAACCGGCCACAACTATTTATTTCGTAGGAAAAATACTGGATTTACTATTTTCGTCACCTTCTAGGTTCCAATATTGCCCAAAATCTTTGATTATACCCTAGCTTTATTGGGAGAATGGTCAAGAGTATTTGCTCCCATTTCATTGGTGGAATGGTCAAAACCGTTTATCGGTGTGCAATTAAAAATTTTTATTGTTTCACAGTGATAGTTATCGTTTAGGGCCGATAATGCTCAAAATATTTATTTACACACTAATTCTCTCCATGGACAAGAAAAAAATGTAGTTTGCATTTACACACAATTTAATTGGTGCCAAACCTGTTCCGTACGAAATAATGTACAAAATCACTTCGTGCCAAACCGATCAACACCATTTGCTTGGTGTGAAAAAACCAGATTTTATAATTTCGCAATCTTGACCTTTGAGAGCTGTGTGTAAAAAATTCTTAATTGCTCACTAATTTTATTGGAAAAACAGTCAAAACTATTTGGTAGATGTATATCAACAACATTCTATGGATTTATTATGTTGGTCATCTTCTAGGACCCGTCATGCACAAATCTTTATTTATACAGAAATTTCAGGAAAACGGTGAAAACATTTTTGTTTACTAAGTACCGACAAAATTCATAGTTTCACACTATTTTGCCATTGTTTGACGTCTGTAATATACAAAACATTTATTTATGCCGTAATTTAATTGGCAAAATAGTCAAAACTACTTGCTCGGTGGAATAAGAACTAAATGTTGCAGTTTCACAGAAGCACAAAAATAAACATTTGTGGATTAAGTACAATCTTTTAGAACCGCTAATACGCAAATTTTTTTTTACATACCAATTCTATCGTTCGAAATAGCCAACACGATTTGATAGATAAGCAAGAACAAATTTTGTAAATTTACCACATGGGTCATTTTTAGAATTGCTAACCTCCAAATTGTTTATTTTACAGTTCATTCCAAAAACAAGAACAAAATAACAAAATTCTATAATTTCACAGTGTAGGACATTATTTAGAGTGTGTGTGTGCAAGATCCGTATTGATTCACCAATTTGAATAGGGCAACGGCCCCAGCTATTACCAGATGGATTAGAGAAAAATTTTATGGGTTTATTAAATTGATCATCTTTTAGTAACTGTAATATCCAAAATCTTTATTTATACACTGACTTTGTTTTTACAATAATTGTGGTCCAGAACAGGCTAAGCTTGGCCTAGCGTGCTGATGCGCTCAGGAACACTTAGAAGGATGAATAGGGGGCTAACAATGTCTAACAGTAGCCATTGTAATACCATAATACAAAGAAAGAACTGAAACGATGCTTTTATGCTCAAGGGAACGTATTTCAGAAGTTAATAACGGGTCATTTATTAGCCTAATCGCTTTTTATTAATACTGTTAACGATATCAAGGGCATGTTGGGAAGCACCGACCCAGAGGTGAGATAGATGAAGTCGATTTTGGGCATTCTAACGTAGAAAGAGTTGCTGGTAGATAAACGTCTGTACAAAAAGATTATTTTACAATCAGCTGCTTTAGTCGTAAACAGAATGTGGTCAACACATGCTAGATTTGATGATACAGTCATTCCTAACCTAATAGAGTCTGATAACTTAAGATCTAAACCATTCCTGCTTACAACAGGAAATGAACGACATTTTTTGGTGGGCACAATGCAGCACTGAGTTTTACTAACATTCAGATTGTTTCTTCCCCATTCAAGTATACGTTAAATATCTTTGCTGATTGAAATTGCTACTTCAGCTTTACCGTCTTGATTTGAGATAAAATGATTTGAGATGAACTACAATCAAGAGGAGTGCTGTTATCAGCAAAGCGATGGACCGGATTAGTCACTGAAGAAAGAGTGTAGACGATATAACGTATCCCTATGGTCCACCCGCGTTAATGCCAACTTTTTTTGAAAAGAAGCCTTCACCTACGACACGGCGTCTATTGTTAAGGAAACATGAAATCCCAATGTTGAGCGTATCATTTAACCCAAACGAGGTGAGTCTGGCAAGTAAACGCTTACGTCAAACTGAGTCAAATTCTTTAGAGACATCTAAAGCGACCACCGGATTACTTTAATGTATTGTTACAAACTTGAGTCACGTAAAAAAAGATCACATTTGAACGATTCTGCCTAAAATCATATTGATCGTCACTAAGCTTGTTACTTTCGAGGAAAGCGAGCAGTTTCTGATTGATGGATTTTTCCATAATTTTAAACAAAGTGGAAATGATGGCAAGTAGTCGGTAGTTAGAGGTATCGGTCTTACCGCCTTTTTGGGAACATGTTGAACATTTGATAACTTCCATGATGGGGAAATTCCCCAGTAGTCATAAGAAATCAAATACAGCTTAGATAGGACTGTATGTTGGTTCGGGTAAGCATTTCTTTAAGGCAGTAGCTTGGAAACCGTCTAGGCCAGTCACCTTATTGAGATCAAACCTACTGATTATCGATTCTAGGAGCTTGTATCGAGAATGAATTTGCTTTATAGCGTATGAAGAAGAGTTGACTAGGGCAAATCTTTTTCAGAATCATTAAGCCAAATTCGTGTCTGCAAATATTTCCACAAAACGACAAAAACCATTTGCTCGATAGTCAAAAACTAAATTTTGTAGTTTCACAATATTGGTCATCGTTTCGGATCGCTGGTACGCAAAATATTCATTTATACGTCAATTTTCTGGGTAAAATATCAATGTCCAAAAACTAAATGCTTATTACGGTATGTTATTTAGTTGGACAAGAACTAAGTTTTGTCACTCTAAGGTACTGTTCATAGTTTTGAGCAAATGATATTAAAAAATTCTAAATACTTTTCCTTGATGGGCAAGAACTAGAAAAGTATCTTTTCGTGTAGATTACAAATACGTATTTCATGGACCTCTACTCATGATAATAGGCAATACACGTTTAGCAAACAACATGGCGATTTCGTATAAACTACTATAGTCCGTCCATCTGTTCGTCTGGGTCTGTAATGTACTATATCTCTATCTTTTTATAAACTAATTTTATTGTTCGAGAGGTCTAAATTTTATAGTTCAACTATGTTGGTTATCGTTTAGGGCATGTAATGTCCAAAAACCTCTATATACTATATACTATACCTAAATCGGCCAAAGCTGTTGTTTAGTAGATCTAATAATGCCCAAAGCCTTATTTATGCACTAATTTCATTGCGAACATAGTGAAAACTGTTTGCATGGTGTGAAAGAACCAAAGTTGATAGATTCCTCAATATTGGTCATCTTCTGGGACCTGAATGTACAAAATCTCTATTTATATCTCGATGTCATTGGCAAAATTAATCGCTCAGTGAACCAGAACCAACCTTGCAGTGTAATAAGATCTTTATTTATTCATTAATTTTATTGGAAATACGGTCAAAACTATTTCTTGGATAGGCAAGAGCAAAATTTTGTGGATGTATCACGTTGGACACCTTTTAGTACCCATAATGTATCAGATCTTAATTTGCATATACCAACTTATTCGGGAAAATGGCCCAAACTATTTCCTTGATAGCCAATGAACAAAGTTTTAGTCATCTTTTGGAAGCGTTATTGTCTAAACTCTTACTGAATATACCCAGTTCATTGGATAAAACAGTCAAAAATGTTTGATTAATGAGTAATAACCGAGTGCTATAGTTTCAGGGTGATTCACATCGTTTAGGATGTTCAATATCTTGACTCATACACTCACATGTACTCATGAGCAAGTAACAAACGTCAAACTAGACAACTATCAAAAAATTTTACGCATAAGTTTTATACAGTTGAGATGATTTATTATATTATTTTCTTTAACGCAAGCTAGCTATAAGACATATTATAATTTGAGCATAGCCACAATGACGTGACATGATTAAAATACTAAACGAAATTTTTGTCTGCTTTAAATTTAATCAAAATACATTGTCTGTCGGGTTTTTAACCGAGACGAACGTAAAACCCTACCTACATGCAATTTCATTCGGTAAATTTATTTCCTTGTATTAAGAATTTTGATATACCGAAGTAATCTAAACTGGTGTAATAACAGAGGACCGTTATATCTTTTCAATGTATATTAAAATGAAAGAGAAGATAGTAATCCATGGTAAAGTAAATGCATTTTGTTTACTTGGGATATATTTTAAATCCAAACTACTTGACAGAGCCGCAAATCCTAGATGTTAGCTTTCATACAAAATCTGCAATTCAAAATTTCATATTCCATATCACGTTTTCTTTGTCTTTGTAAGACTATATAACCTATCTCTTACCTAACGACGTTATAACATATTTCCATATAAATTTTTGTATGCATTACGGTTTTTTTTTTATTTCCTACCTAAATAGTTAATTATTCAAACACACAACGGGGTGAATTTACATAGAGTCAGCAGTTCCAGAAACTGTCCGATTTACATAGGGGTAACGTTTATAAAATATTTGATACGGTCCATTAAGTCTTAAACTTTTCAGAGATGGAAAAAAAAGAAATCAATAACACATTCATATCAAAATGTCATTTCCAAGAAAAAAAAACAAATCGTTCGCAAACTGTACAAGTTTGCTATTTACCCTAAGAAAGATGAGAAGTTTTCCATTGTACTTTCTAAAGGGAGGAAAAAGGGGCATAGCTGTACATACAGAGCTTAGGGGAGACCGGAACATAACGGAACAGTGCTTATACCCACCCTCGCGCTATTTGTCATTGCTAGTGATGTTTGATATATTTATGTTGGCTGGATTGTCTGCAGCAAAGTGCCTTGCGTTACTATTAATCTCAGCAAAGCACTCCTTCTCTCTTTTAAGATTTTTATTAAAAATTATGCTTGTTTTCTTTAATTTGTTTGTATGAAATGTTGAATGTAGAAATGGACAAAAAAAATTGCACAAAACTGCCAATGTTCAGTATATCATCTACATATTTAATATTGCGTTATGAGAATTGCGACCAAAAGAGTCCGGAAATTAAATACTTGTGGGCTAAAGGAGCTATTGGGAGATATGAAAAATAATTGCAATGTGACAAAAACAGTAAATGTAGTTATCGCTGTTAAATGGCGCTTGGCTTAATGACGTTTTTATTTAAGGTTTTTCCGATCATTCTTGTTATAAGCAGAAAAATGATGAAAAATTTTCTTTTCACGTTCAGTACTAGAAAACAACAAAATTTTTCTACGCCTATTTTTACTTTTTGTGATAGTTAAGTTTGCTCAATTTGGTATACGGGTGGTCCGTAAGTAATGGTCCAAAGTGAAATATAGGATTCTCGGCCTCAAAATATTACGATCTGACGCAACTTGCGTTAATAAAATATTGATAATAAAAGACACACGGTGTCAAAGTTCCAAAGCGAAAAAAGATATTTTTCTCATTCTTGGTATAATAAATAGAGATAAAAAGTACATTGATTTTAGCTTATTCAATACGTTTTTATTATGTACAATGGCGTAGAACGCAAGGGGTAAAGCAACGTTTTAATCTCTCATTTCTAAGTCAACGCAGTAAATTGGATTTTTTTTATTGAAATCCGAAACCTTGACGTTTTCAGCATAAAAAAGATGTACTTTGTCTAAATTGATCTATTACCAACTGTTTAGGCAGGTTATTAACTTCGACACCCTGTACCTCGAGAACGAAGCACTATTGCACTTTGTTTGTATGAAATTTTTGTGTTAAAATGATTAGATCTACCATTTCCTGAAGTTACGTGTATTCTTCCCGAAACACTGATCTTCACGTTTTGATGTTGTTTCCCAAATAATACAGAATAATAATAACCTGCCTAAGCAGTTGGTAATAAATACCTAAAAATGCAAATATCTTAGAAACTGCTACAGGATACCGTTTTTATCTGAAAAACATCAAGGTTTCGTATTTTAATAAAAAAAGTCCAATTTACTCCATTGGCGTAGCAATTAGGGATTAAAAAGTTGCTCAGCCCCTTGCGTTCTACGCTACACTACATAATAAAAATATGTTATTATTATTATGTTTCTATTTATTATACCAAAAATGAGAAAATATATTTTTTGTTTTGGAGATATTTCAAAAATTTACATTTTTTTTGGAACTTTGACAACTTGCCTGTTTTAGTATCAATGTTTTGTTAACACAAGTTGCGTCAGATCGTAATATTTTGAGGCCGAGAATCTTCTATTCCACTTTGGACCATTACTTACGGCCTACCCGTATAATACATGTGCATATAAGGGTAGTCGGTTAATGGTTACTGAACCGTGGTACCTACGGAAAAATTTTCTTAACGAAACGTATAATGTGTCATCTTTACTACAACCATAAATTATTGTCAACAATATAGGATTTACCAAAAAACAGAAATACCAAAAATTATAGTTTTCTTAAATGAAATATCCTAGTTTTCTATGTGCCAAATGAAGCCCTGTAGGTTCTATATTCAACTACAAACTTGTAAGATTGTCAAATGCAGTGTTGCCGAGTAATGGATTTTTCATTAAAAATTTAATCAAAAATATATTCTTTTCAAACTGTTATGTCTCTGCCACTGTTCTTAATTTCCCCTGAAAAATTTACATGTAATCTAATATTGACCTAGTTTACGTTGCACTATCTTTTGTTTTGGATTCTACTATGAAGGGTGTCCAAAATCTCTCTTCGAACATCCACTTATATTTGATATATATAATTATAATTTAATTTATATAATTTTTAATCTGTAACCTACATATACGTATATGAAAATGTAAACTTTCACCATTATTACACATATTTAAAATACCTAGCTTTTTGCGTCTTTGGTGTATACATATTTCTATTTATGTTATACAAATCTAAACGTTTCGACAGTTACAGCTATCTTTATCAGTATTAATACAATTCTGAAAGATTGTGTTGTGGGTGAGTTGATTGGGTGTGGGGGTGGGTGTGTGGGTGGGTGGGTTGTATGGGTGCGTGTGTGCGTGTGGGCGGGCGCGAGAGAGTGAGCGAGCGAGCGTGCGTGCGTGCGTGCGTGCGTGTGTGTGTGTGAGCGAGAGCGAGAGCGAGAACGTGACCGGGGCGTAAGCGTGTGCGAGTGCGTGTGTGTGGGTGCGCATATGTGTGTGTGCATATTTCAAAGATATAAAAATACCTAGGTATAGACCTTAAACATATCGATTAATTATGTTCTATGTAATTTTTTGACACAAAGCATAATTTAGCGGCAAAGAAATTCCTAATAGTGTTAGTTCAATATCTGAATAACGATTAATTTTATAAGAAAAAGTGTAGACATCCTTTTTTAAAGAAAATTTAGTTTTGTTTATAAAGTTTGTTAATATAACGCAAAGTAAATCTGAAAATAAATATGAATGAAAATGATTAAACTGTATTATTGATATTTTATAAAAGCGTAATGTACATATAAAAGAGCTTGCATAGTTGTCATACATAATACCACTAGTGCGTTCAAAATTAACGATGATCCGGGAAAAAACCGGTGTTGCCTGGAAACTGCATGAGTTGGTTTTTTATGTTGGTTGAAAGTTAAAAGACCAATTCCAATGGAGGAGGGCTCTTCTTTTAACCAACAGAGAAAACCAACGAATGTGGTTTCCTTAAGGAAACAATGCTTTTCCCAGGATTATCTGATTAATTTTGATGCACGCATGGTATTCGGTAGAATATTTCCAGAATAGTATATATATATATATATATATATATATATATATATATATATATATATATATATATATATATATATATATATTTGATAAATTTATATAAATAACAACACAGATGTAAAAATGCAACTGGAATTGCGAAAGGTACTTTTGTTTTTTTGGACACCCCAATCCACGCAGTTACTATAATTAATAATTCATAGGTAAATTAAATAATATTTCATTAAATTCATCTACTGAATACAAAGAATTTAAAAGTAATAGTTTTCTTAATGAGTTCTTGAACTGGAAAATATTCTTAGAACTCTTTATATAGTTAGGCAATTTATTAAATAAAACAATAACACGATAAAATTGGCTGTTGATAAATACTGAGCAGGTAGGCTGTAATGTTTTAAAATTATTGATAGATCTTGTTTCATATTCATGTCCATCGGCATGCTTGCAAAATTTATTTTGGTGTTTATATATGTAAAACTATGATACAAGTATAAACTGGTGAAGGTTAGAATACCTTGTTTCTTAAATGACGTTCGACAGGATTGTCGAGGTTTTAAATTACACAATATCCTGATGGCTCTTTTTTGAGTATGACACTTGGCCGAAGAACCATAGAATTGTATCGCATATCGAAGTAGTGATTCAAAGTATGAAAAATAAACAGTTTTCAGTACTTCATTAGAAAGTAAATATTTAAGGCAACGGAGCGTAAAACACGCTGAGTTTAATTTACGGTTAAGTATATTAATGTGGTTACCAAACGATAAAAACTGCTCTACTTGCATACCAAGGAAAGAAGTATCGCTGACAATATGGGTTGATTGAAATTTATTAAGTAATTACCAGCCGGTAGAGAACAATACTTGCATCCAAATAAATGCCTGACTTTTCACTGTATTCTTCGGAACACCCTTTTCAATATTGCTATTAATGGTTTCTCACCAAATTTTACGAAGTCGTTTCATTTTTACAATAAACTTAACTTCAATTTTTTAACGTGGCTGTCATTGTTTGACAAATGCTTCTTGTTCATGACAAGAATAGCTCTGTTACTATGGTAGTTGAATATGACGTCATTGCAGTTGAATTGCCGCTGTAATTCATAACGTTCAATTGGGTTATCGCTGTAATCCTAACGAAGTTGCATTGCTGTGTAGGAATAAATTACACATGAGGGAAATATTCCTACAAAAATTATAATTAAAATTATTTCATTTCTTTTAATTTCCACTTTGTAGACTGGATGGTTTCACACCAGATATTTATAAAAGCGGGCGTCTTTGTAATTTTTTTTAACTTAGCTAGATGCCTGTTAACCTTTATCTGATATGAAAGTTTAATCGTCCGTCTGATGTAAATTATAGTTGTCGTTTTTACAACGTTGCCTGTTTTCATAATAAACTTATTTAATAGAAGGTTGCATAATTGTACTAAACAATTTATTATGTTGTTTCACATCGTTGTGTTTTGAGTCACCCGTTATAAGTTTCTGTACTCTGAACAAACTTAGATTACTTTCTATCGGAAATGCTTGATGAAGGATTGATCTGACTATAGTGATCCTAAAATAAATTAATAACAGCTGATCAAGTGCTGTCGGCTGATTAAAGCTAAGTGGATTTGTTCGTACGTTTTATATAATAGATTTCTACATGAAATCGCTTTATACTATATGAGTGCGGTTCTGTTGAAATCTTAACGTAACGAAACTAAGCTATGCTCCACGTTCTATTAATTTAAATTATTCTTTCAAATAACTAAGTATTAAATGCTTTTTCCTTTCTTTAACTTAAATTCAGTTGTTGAATCGATTGTATCTATGTTTTAGTATACACTTTCATCACTGGCGACCCTACCGGAGATGCAAGGGATGCACAGCACCCGGGCGCCAGTTCTCGGCGGGCGCCGCTGGATGCTGCGGTTAAACTCAGTGGGTAGACATTCAATGCTTTAGGATTGGTTTCTTATTCCGTACTGTCTAAATTTTAGGCAACGTAACAACGAATAAAAGGTTGAGAAAGTTAGAAAACTTCGATTTTCTCTAAGGTATTAGTATTAAAGAGAGTGCTGCAGGAGGTGATATGGAAGTGTTTACCCATTGGTTAAACTATTTGATTTCACCGCGTGCCACTGAGGCGATCGAGCGTTGCGCCATCTGTTGCCTGAGCCCACACCCTCCAGCGCTGCCTGCTATCATCAGGAAGGGATTCCCGAAACTTCGTTCTTCATCGGATATACTTGACTGCCATGTAGCTGTTCCTATTACGCTTGTTAGCATCTAATGTTGTAGTAGAATATTATTGTATGGTTAGCTTAATTTGTTGTCTGTGTTTAATGTTGTTGCAGATTTATTTAGGTACAGATAGAAGTTTATTTGTGATTTACGCATGGATGTCATACATTGTTGAGAAAACTTTCGCCATTTAATTTAACATTTTTACTGGAAAAAAGTTATTTACTAGTGACTGTGTAGTGGTCTTTAGATAGTACAGCTTGACAAGAATAGCTCTGCGGGTGAATTACTAAAAATAAATCTTGCCTATTCTTGGGCAGTGGTAGAGAGAGAGATTGGAAGGAGAGTAATCCCATGAGGGGGTGGGGGAGACTTTGTGCGTCGAGAAGCTGAAAAACAATAAGTGATGACTAATTGAATAATACATATCTATTTATGTACTTTAATGTGCCGAAACAGTGATCTTTCTTTTTCAAGCCTTAAAAAGCACGATATTTCAATAAAGCTATTCAATAAAAGAAAGTTTTTATCCAAAATGCCATTAGGTATGCCGATAACTAATGACCTTTTGAATGAAAGCGTTATTTTACTAGGGCTGGATTGTTATTCAATTGAACTCCAGTAGCCATCTAACAACGAGTGGGGGCGCCAAGGTACGCTTGCAGCTCGGGATCAAATAGGCTAAAATCGCCCCTGACTTTCATCTAGGTTTGATTAGCACTGGACATGATGGTTTATCGGTATTCGTTGAAGTTACTTAAACAACAATATTTTGGGTTTTGATGTTTTTCTAAAACTCGATCAGGTAAAAATGTTATATACAAGTTATTTATTATACGATTTTTAAGCTTGAAACATGATGCTATAAGAAAGTATAATTTTTATACGATTAATAAAATATTTTATATGCCATAAAACCTAAATTATAGGTGTTTAAAATTAAGCAACATTCATTTTTTCTGAACCGAAGATTAACTTAAACATTAACACTTCTTTTTCTCTATCATTCCAAAGTTATTCATTTAAAACGAACTCATTTTGCAAACATCTGTTATAACTTTGCGAAATTGTATTCTCACCGTTTATAAGACTGAGTGATCTACTTCGAAATGTAAATTTTGAAATTAAATTTTCAAACTTGTTAGTATAATTATGTAAATGTAAAACAGCATATACAGTAACTAGCGAGTCCCAAGGGCTTAAAGCAGATGAAGAGAAGTCATTATTTTCATTAAACAGTTCTACAAATCTATTAGCACTGGAACTGCCGACTAAGACCTTGTTAAACCCCCTTTGTGAATGTTTCCAACATGAGACATGTGCATGTGTCCGCGTTGATCCACTAGCAGTTAGCAGGCGATTCTGCAAATCTCTTAACGATATCCTAATCCCTCTTTACTAGCCATTGGCAGGATTTTGTCCGATTGTTTGTATATCCTAAACCGTGTTTTTTTCTAGTCCACTAAAGATGACACGCGACTTTTTTTATTCAGGCTATCTGTATAAAAATTGATTTTAAAGTCAGTGCAAGAAGCAGGATTATAGGTCTAAGAAGCCTGTATAGGTGGATTAAGGTTGGAGGGTTGGTAACCCTAAGAACCGGACATTGCCTTGCAGTAATTGGATGAGACCAACGTCTTAACATAAATAAGACCATATCACGTATCAGTTATTAGCTGCCTTTATTTCTTATTAATCTTATTATAGTGACATTGTATTATGAAGGATTCCACATATTGGCGATCACATTACCAATTGTTCAGGGATAAGGAAGTTTATTAAAAAAAAATAATTAAGTTGGTAAGCCGCACATCTGTGCACACTGATGAAACCTGTAAAGATGCAATGTATTAATTAAATTTTAATATGAAGCCGTTAAAGTGCCTTAAAATTTTAATAATCCTGAAAATGGCGTTCTCAGACTGTGGAAGATTGCCGCATTGTAAGCTATACATCATCATGAAAAACCATTATAAAGTTTAAGTACCTTCAAGAATTTTAACATAACAGAAAGTGACTCCTTTCGAATGGATGCATTTATTTTTTTAATTGAGCGAAATTGCACGATATAGAATGTTTATGTAAATTCGCATTGCATATTATTAAGGTGTTACTTAGATGCGGAGATGAACCGTTGGATTATGCTTGATTGTGCTTGTTTGTAAATCAGATAGTGGAAAATTACATGCAGAATAAGCTTATTTACCAGATATGCTCGATTTCAAATGTTTATTTCAAATTAATATTGAAATGATCGTAGACATCATAAACTTAAATCTTCAATTACTGCTAAGCATTAACGGGAAATGAGTTTTTTTTTCTCATTTTAAACCAAAAGCTTCAGCACGATATTTGACGTCCATAGTGTAATAAGTGAGTGCATAGTACGTTTACTCCACAAATAAGTTTGATAATGTGGATTATATTACAAATTAACGTAACTGTATTATGTATTATAAAGCACCTACTCGAAGTTTAGTGATTAACTTTATAGTTGGCTCAAATTTTGTGCCTTAATGTGATACATTACATACATTCATACTAAGCATTTTAATCTTTTTAGTGTAGTAGTTCCCAAGAGATAGACAACGTAGGAACTTTGTTATTATTACCCTTAAAAGTCGGATATATGGACCAAGTTATGCAGATGTATGATATATGAACACAAATATTACAGAGACATCATAGATACATACATACCTTTGCCATTTGTTTCGGGATTTGGTAATTGAAAAGTGTGTAAACATTGCACCCTGCATACATTTCAAGATACAGAGGCTGATCAAATTATTAGAGCCACCCTACAAAATTTTAATTTTGTAATTTGTTATTGTCATATAATGTCCGTAATCCATTTTTTTTAATAAGTGTTTTTTAGGAACAATAAATAAAAGTAATAAACATAATAAAATTAGGTTTATATTTTATGTTTAGTATAAAAATGTGACATAAGGGATATTAAATCAATACTTGGTGGTGTCACCTTTCGCGGCAATGACAGCCGAACATCGTCTGGGCATGCTTTCTGCCAAGCTCCTGCAGTTGTTCTGGATTTTTTCTGATCGATGCCAAACTGTAATTAATTGTTCGATCAAGTCAGGCTTATTTGTGACTAATGTCTTGACAATTTGTCTTTTCATTTCCTTCCAAAGGTTCTCTATAGGATTCAGGTCTGGTGAGTTTCCTGGCCAGTCCTGAACCTTTACTTTTTCATATTTGAGGAATTTTGTGACAGTTTTCGCCTTATGGCACGGTGCAAAATCATGCATAAATGTAAATCTGCCGTCCGGAAACCATTCCTTAGCCTGAGGCAGCATCTTTGTGCGAAGAATCTTCAAATATTGGTCCTGCCTCATCGTACCTTCAACGATGTACAGCCAGCCTGTACCTTGCCAGCTCATAACTCACCAGACCATGATGCTTAGGGAATGTTTAACGGTTCTAACGAGGCAATCGGACTGGTACCTTTCCTCTGGTCGTCGCCTTACAAATTTTGATTTGTCCATAAGAATTTGTACCGTGGACTCATCAGAAAAGCAAACCTGAAAACAAATTATTGTTTGGTATCACTGTGTTCATTGTATTTTTTTAACCCGTAATACCATTAATAAACAAAATTAGGTGTTCTTACCTTTTCCAGTCTTCTACTGTCTAATCTTTGTGATTCTTGGCCCAACGTAATCTTTTTTCTTCATGGCCTGTGTAAGCAACGGTTTCTTTGCCGGCCGACAAGCTGAGTAACCCACTTCCTTTATTCTTCGACGGGTTGTCATTTCCGATATGTTGACCCCTTCATCTTGCATCATTTTTGTTAGGATTCTACAGGGAGCCTTTCTATTTTCCTTACGATTTGTCTAATTTTCTTCTCATCGCGAGGTATAGTATTTTTTTCTTCCACATTTACGTATGCGTTCAATATTTGCTTCAATTTTTTTTTAATTCTGTCCACTGTGGCTCTTGACACGTTAGCAATCTTTGCTCTAGCTCTATTTGAATGTGTGAGCTAAAAGCGTTTTTATCTCGGATATCTTTCGTGGGGAAATGTCTTTTGCCTTACCCATAACTGGTAACGTATGGCGAGCATAATATTATAAAATAACAAAATGTTCCACTAAAAAACCAACAAATCGTACTGACGCTACAAAACAACTCGAAACGCACATATATGGCAGCCACTTTGGTATACAGGGTTGCCAGGCCATTATTTTTTCAGTATTTGGTGTGGCAATAGTCAACCAACGTAATAAGTAACAAACCACTGTATTTTATTATCATAGTGATAGAGTTACTAAGTGAAATGTAAAATATTATAAGTGGCTCTAATAATTTGATCCGCCACTGTATCTATTTAAAATTAATTTATTCATTTGTAATTTTCCGTAATCATTACTTAAAATTAATTACAGCTGCTCGAAAAGTACTGCAAATTGTTAGTTTAACTTTTTCTACCCTGTTGTGTAACTGACGTGTAATTTTATCGATAATTTGCGTAGTTTTGTTAGTAAATTATTATAGTTTTCAATTCTGGAGATAATTACAATATGTTTAATTATGTAGTTCCTAGTTTTATGTATCGCGATACCTTAAAAACGTTTCTGTGCCGTGTCAAGATATTAAAATATGACACTTTCACTATGTGTGATAAATTTTCTGAAAAATATAATAGGTTCTCAGAAAACTTTTACTGAGTAGAAAATAAATACATACACCCATAATAGGTTATAATAATTATGTAATGGTGCCAGGTATAAATGTGTTTTAAATTTAATAATAAAGAATAAATATGTGTAAAAATGTTCTCCAAAACAAATCTTTAAACAAACTGGAGATACAAACCAATCACCAAAAATAAAGCCTTTGTCCCAGTCGGTTGATTACAATGGACCAATTAAATCTTTTGATTTGCTTAATTACCACAAATTCTGCTCGATTATTTCCACTCAACATAAATATAGTCACTGCCATGTAACACTCATAAAAATGATCTGGGACGCCAAGTTATTTTTTTATTATGCTCGGAATAACTAAACCGAGGTTGTTTACAACAAAAATTCTACCAAAATGTAAAAAAATGAAAAATATACAAACTATATTTATTAACAGTTAAATTAGGGTTATATAACATATAACTTAAAATTAGCCTTATCTTCTTGAGAACCCCTGGTATTACATAAAATAACACGGAGAATGCAAAACCAAGGTGATGTAATCCTTGTATCAATGTTGCGCAATATATTGCAATAACAATACTTTACGTTGTAAACCACACCCAAAATGGAGTTTTCATTCTTATAAATTTATCTTCATGAAATTGAATAATCCAATTTTTATTGCATTATTTCGAAAGTTCAAATACAAAATATGACCAAACTTTAATTCTGCATTGCAATCATAAAATTAAGGCGTACGTAAAAGTAGCATTAAATGTGTAATTATAATGTAATCAAAGTAGAAATGTAAAAGTAATAAAAGTGTCAATCAAAGTATCTGCAAAGAGCAAATGTTTTAATTTTTAGTATTACGAGTGGGAAACCCCAAAAAATATGGCTTCCTGTATCTAATAGCGTACCACAAGAAGTGAACAAAATGGACGCTCCGAATATCTGGTAATATTCGTGCGTGAAAAAATTTGCACAAAGAATTAAGTCAACAATGACGCGTTGCGCGAAAATATTGAGCAGGCAAAAAATAATTTAAAGAAGTGGGAGTATAAACCTTTAAGAAGATATGCACTTAAGTTACACCAAGATGCAAATTAAGTTGCCTACCTCATACTTACAAATCATTAATAAATAACATTTTTCTTACATTTACAACTAAATGAATAAAGACCTAAATTAAGGTATATTTTAATACAACTCAAAATGGGTTGTTACAAGGTACGCTGTTACTTAGTGAAAACTAATTTGAAAAAAGTTGAACAGTTCATTCTTAAATCGCACACACGGATGTTTGTCTAATATATAAAAACAAAAATATAGAAAAAATATACAAAATGTATAGAGGGTAGTCCAAAAAGCGCTCGTCAGCGACATGTTTTTGTTGCTCTGGAGATATGTCAAACTAGAAATAAATCTCTAGATCTAATTTTTCAGCTTATTTTATTAGTACTAGATATCTTTGTGTTATAAAGTCGCAACTTTATTTCATGTGACCACAGAACTACAAGGTTGATAACAAAAACTTATAATAATACAAGGTGTGTGTGTGAGTTGATCTAAGAACAGTTACCATTGCTACAGCTCTTACTATATAGTAATTAAACAAACCATACATGATGACATATTATGCCAAATAAATAATTCAAATGAATTTATTGTTATTATTATTTCGAATTTACATCAGTTCTACATACATAAAGACCAAATTTACGTCGATTAGAACCTTAATCTCGATAGCGCAGTTGGTTAGTGCGATACTCTAGCAAAGTACAGGTCGTATGCACAAAATAATTGTATTACAAAAATTAGCACATCCTTTTCAATTACCTAAACTACTGTATTGTAACAATAAACTTAAAGTACCAAATTTTTGGTCACTATCCATATCAGAAAGTTCAGAATAATTCCTCACATTAATCACCAGCTCACTGTAATGTCAACATTTCTTCACGTTTGTACCACTGCTTTATAAAATGACAATGATACGGTAACAATCGTAACACTTCATGTCCATAGCTTCTAATTATGTCATCTATCTCATACCCTTTCTCCATTTGATGAGATTTAATTAGTGAATAAAGTCCAGTTTCAAATAGTGTGGGTTCACAACTGATATTTTATTGTGTTAACCATGAAATCATGTAAGACTTTGTCCAGGATGATATTGGTACCTTCTCGAGTAACATTGTGTGGTAGGGTGCATTGTCATAATAAGTAATGAAGGCTCTTCTAAATTATTTAACAAATGCTCAATAAGCCGTTTTTTAAACAGATCTCCAATCATTTCACCATGATAATCTTCTTTTAATGATTTTGAAGCAAATAATAGGGATGCGTTCTCTATAAATCCTGTGGTGCAACCTGCATGAATAACAATAAAGCGTTTACCACCATAGCGCTGAAGTTTCCGTATACTCTTTAAGTCTTCATTTTGCCACGACTTGCCGGGATTTCCTTGTGAATCGATCCGTTTCATCCATAAACACTATTTGTCTTCGATTAGGTGAATTGATCTCTTAATCTATCGTTTGAGAAAATGAGTTCGCATTTGTGCTATATTTTGTTTTTCCAATAAAGCTTTACGATTAGAATCTTTTTTGAACTTGGTCCTAATGTGTCTAAAATGCGCGATTTACACTTCTATCACTTAAAAACATGACTATCACGGTGTGAATTCGATCTACTGCGACACTTGGTATTCTTCACTATGGTCACAGATATCCCAGAGCATTTGCCACACGCTGTAATTTTGCGATTACAATAGTGAAAAAAAATAAATATTACCCACCTCTTGAATGCAAGATAGTGAGGTTATGTGCTAAAATTACGTCGTTAGTCAAATTAAAATTGAAATGTATGTTAGCAATACCCACGAGTGTTTTATTTCTCTTTTCATTCTATGAAACTATTCAATGACATATGTTACAAGTATGTTACTATCCTTTTTTTAAAGCTGCTTTGGTGTGAGAGACAATTTGGATAGCTAGGTTCATAAACTAATGACGCAGGGCGATTCTTTCCTGGCAAGAATTGTATTTTAATTGAGTTTCTTCATTACAACACCCTGTACAATATTTTTACGTTGGAATCCCTAATGTTAGCTTATTCAGAAAATAACGTTTGTCGTGTTTATATAAATAATAATAAAATCATTCAGCATAATGATTATTAAATGTAACATAGATCAATTAAAGCACAATTTCATTAGATGCTCAAACACTTTACCATTTTCTTGTAGGCACATATAGTACCAGTGGGTTATAGATTTAATTACAGTTCGTAACACCAAGGGAGCAACTGAATAGAATGCTTCACTTATTATTTCCTACATGTTTGCTTCTGTGATTGTGTGTTTTTTGTAAATCTTTAATGTATCCCAATACGAAAAAAGTTTTGTCAGATCTGATGACCTTGGAGGCAAAGGAACAGGTCCTCCTCTTCCGATCCAACAGCCTGTAAATTTTACATCCAGAATATTTCGGATTTCAATGCCGAAATAACTGGAACCATATCCTTCTCAATAGTTGTAGTGGTATGTTTTACAGCAGATTATCAAAATCTTCGATTAAAAAATTTAAAAAAATATTCCCATGGAGGTGTCCATAAAAAAAATTGGACTTATTGAGTGGGAAATTGTAAATTATACTTGTTTATATGACTATTGTTGAAGAATCGGTGAACAATACAATATTCTAAAATCGTTCCTTTTCTTCAATTCGAGCAAGGACCCAATTACAGAAACGTATTTTATTTTTGAATTCTTGGCCTTCAATTGCTTGATTTAGTTGCACACGGCATGGATGGAACCTATCCTTACTCAACATTCTTTAGACAGAAGTTTGACCTAAGCTCAATAAATCACTTACGTCTGTTGTACTTCTATGTGGGTCTTCAAGAAGAGATGCGACAACATTGTAGCATATTGAGTATCAAGAACAGTAAGCGTCGATATCGCTATCGTTCAGTCTCCAATTAATGTTCGTGATGCTCATACTGTTTTTTGCACGATTGTATTAAATTTACCACAATTGAAATTATTTAATTTCTACTAAATAAAAGAAAAGCCTAAAGTTTTAAATAGAAATGTCCAAATTTTTTGTTCTTATTGTTGTGAAATATAGTAAATGTATATAATTTTAAGTTGGTAAATAAAAGACGTCGGTAAGTAAAATCTTACCAACGAGTTGGGCCTCGCAACCAGTAAAAATATCCTACTGTCTTGGAAGCAAATATGGTAAATAAACGAACAAGCTCAATCGTGCAAAAAATATATTCTCTACGTTTAGCACTGGTTTCATTCTACCATACTTGGTCGTAGGTACTTTTAGAAAATCTCTCACCGTACACTTTGGATGCCAGAAGAAAATTGTTTGAGCATTCTCAAAGGATACAAATTATTTAAATTAATTCTTGAACTGTATACTTCATTGTTATTACAAAAACTCCTTATTAAAAAAGATAATATGCACAAGATATCACCAAATCCCACAGAATTATACAAATAGTTAGTAACATTGCCATGCTAATCCACGGCAATATTAGATTACACTTAATTTTTTAGGGAAATTAATGAACAGTGACAGAGATGTAACAGTTTGAAAAGGGTATGATTTGACTTAATTCTTAAAGAAAAATTCCTAACTCGGCAACACTGCATTTGACAATCTTACAAAATACTAGTTAAGTATAGAACCTACAGAGGCTTCAATTGCTATAAAAAACTAGGGTATTCCATTTACAAAATTTATAAATTTTGGTACACTCTACATTCTTGACAATAATTATTGGTTGTAGTAAAGATATAACATACTATAAGTTTTTTAATGAAAATATTTCCATATGTTCAACGGTTTAATAACTAATGACCGACGCGACCCTGTATGTCTATTGAAAATATCCACAAAAAATGCTTTTGAATAACAAAACCAAATTCAGGTGTGTATCTTTAATTGGCATGTTGTCAATTAACGAAAGTGGATATTAAGAAAGCTATGTTTATTCTGCAATCACTGATACGGACATTGACTTTTAAGCTTAATTTGTGAGAATAGGTCATATGAGGGTTGCCTTTTAAGTAGCTACAATAATTAAGAAAATCAAAATTGGGACAAACTGTCTAATTTCTTTTTATAATATTCGCCTTTTAGTTCTTATGCATTTGTGTATGTCTTGAAAGCAATCCTTCGAAGCATTTTTTCTAGTGTCCCCAAAAACTGTTTTATAAAGCTACTGAAGCTCCTTGAAGTGAAGGAAATCGTTGCTCACACATTTTTTGTTTGACATTCGGAAATAAAAAAAACTCTCTAGGTGGTAAATCTGATAAATACGGACAATGAGACATTAATTCAATGTTTTTCTCCTACAAATAATGAATTGTTCGACGTGCTGTAAGGGAGCTGGCGTTGTCACGATGGAGAATAATGCGTCAATTTTGGTTGTTTTTCCTAATTTCATCGATTACTTCCAGCAAACAAATTATTTCATACAATTCAGCGTTAAGTATTCTTCGGTCCTCTAACAGAATGGCTATGACGTATCCTACAACCGAGGAAACAAGCGATTATTTGGAAGTGAATGTATCGTCAACGAACAACTTTTGTGGGATTCGGTTCGTCTTCGAACACCCAAACAGTGGATTGTTGCGGGGCTTCCGGTTCATACAGGTATATCAAAGTTTTCTCGCTTGCAACGATTCTGTAGACCGATTCTGCACTTCCCCTGTCGAACTTTCTAAGCATTACCTTACACCATTTAACACGAGCCTATTTTTGAGCTTCAGTCAAATTATCTGAAATCAATCCGAAACAGACAACTAAGTGTATATCCAAAACCGAATGTAATGCAGTCTGTGACATGACAGTTATCCTGGTCGTGCCATTTCTTGATAGTAGGGTGTTTATATTATACTGACTGGTACCAAAAACCCACTCGTTCAGGTCGATACTTCAATTATTTCTGAAATCACGCCTTAAATCATAAGATTAATTTAATACTCACTCTAAGAAAACAGAATTATGAATATGTCACCCTAAAATAACTCAGAAGAACCTTAACATACTTAAACTATTACTTTTAGATAATGGATACCCTAAAAGTATTCTAAGTTAGCTTCTCTTTAGTCACCATCCAGTAAAAACGATTCTTCTGGTAATTCTAACAGTGATAGCAAAGTGTACAAAAAACTTCCACATATAGATGGTTTAAGAAAATACAAAACTAAAGTAATTAATAAATTACCTGTCAAAATTGCTCGGTTTAACAATAATACGGTCCTACATTTCTTCCGCAAACTTAAAGTAGATACCCCAATCTTAAATAATCATAATGTGGTGTATCGCGTTCCTTGCTTAGATTGTCAACTAGTTTACATAGGGTAGATTTCACAAAAACTTAAAAGTCGACTAACACAACACAGAAGTGACTGTAAAGTCAAACCGAAAGCAAGTAGACTAACGATACATGCGAATGAATTTGACCATCGCATTAATTTTGAAGACACAAGCATCTTATCCACAGACAGCAACCAGAAGAGAAGATCTTTTGTGGAAATGTGCCATATTACAAGTGAAACAAATAATATGAATTTAAAAAGAGGTATTAATAATTTAAGCAACATACACAATTTACTGCTTTCATATTATAAAAAATAACCAGTTATTGGTAGCTCATTATTGGAGTTTATTTTCTGCTTAAACCTTGTACATATAATTTTAACAGTGGACCTTCAATGTTTACTTGTAATTGATAATCTCAATCATAAGTACGTGTATGTGACCGATTACCTGTTATTTACATATAATCGGGTGATATATATATATATATATATATATATATATATATATATATATATATATATTCTCTAATTTCTTAATATTACAAAGGAATAAGTTTGTTTACAGCAATAACTGACAACCTGTTACACTTCCGTATTTAAAAACAAAGGGTTCAACGTAGCGTACCAACCAGAAATTTGTACATTCCATTTTATTTTAAGCTCGACCGGATGACCCCTACTGTGTGAGAACCAGTAGTAGTTGTAGTAATTTCAAATATTACTTTATTGGCCTCAGCGTAAGAGGGTTGCCTTTTGTATTGTTACAAATGACCACTACATGATGCTATTGAAATGTGTAATCACATATTTGTGAATTTCAACTTTAGTATAGTTAAATCAGCGGCGGTTTAGAAATTGACAAAGTAGTATGTTGACAGTGGGCGCTTGAAAAAGTAATTTTGCGAAAAAACTAAACTTACTCCTGAAAGTTTTGCGATTTTCGTAATGGCCTATCTTAACATTAATAGACAGAATCGCTTCGTTTAACTTATAATGATACACCATCAAAAAGGACTGATCACAATTGGTTTGCATAATTTCGTTGTGGCCGTGCGTCCATCAGTGATGAATCCTGTGAAGGCCAACTAAAATCGGTTGTGATTACAAAATAACATTGTTGCCGTGCACAACATAATTGTAGAAGATCGGCATGTGACATACCGCGAGATAGAAGCATCCCTTGGCATATCACACACTGCAGTACATTCGATTTTGGATATACAGTTAGCTGTCTGTTTCGGATTGATTATATTAGCAGCGCGATCGTGGTAAGTTTTAACTTTAAACTTTAAAGAATTGAAATCCTCTACATATAAAACTTACATTACTTATTTAAGAATTAATATTTTTTTAATCGTACAGAACACAAATAATCAACAAGGCCCAATCATTATCCATGGATTACCCTTGAGAACACAAATCAACAAAGTCTACTGACTCCCACAACTGAGTTTGTGTAAGACCACATTTTCGATGCCGACAGAGATTCGGATTCAGATTTTATTTTATTTGTAACAATTCTGGAATTATTATCCCATAGATTATCCGAGCTATCAGATATTATGATAGTGTGTTAGACAGTTACAGATCTGATTCCGATACATGTATTCTTCTCAGCATTGTGCATCTTCAGTAGTGACCGTACCTGCTCCCGACCAGGTTTTACTTAGTACTCGATACCGCCCACACGTAAGTTTTTAAACAACACCTACACTAGGCAATGCATGAACGGAAGCGAAAAGACAGAAAGTAATCCTGGAACCGCTTCATAAACTCGCTGGCCGGACGGGAAGTCATATTTCGTCGACACACCTACACACAGAGTAGTTTACTAAATGATTTCAGTCACATGCATGGTAAAATCGTGTGCAAAAGTTGACACAGCTTCAAAAACCGTTTCTGCAATCAATTCCTGTTGAAAAATTACGTTCAAAAGTGAACATTATTTCTGTTTTACTTTATGTAATTTTCCGTCCAAAAGAATTATTTCTAAGTCCAGTTCACAAAACACAATATCCTAGACGTGGGACCAAGAGGACGTACTCCGAACGTAATTTTCCTATCGTTTAATTTAGTCCCGAATTAATTTTCGTATTTCTATCCCGCCGCTTCAAAAACTCACCTCTTAAAACCTGATGATGTTTCGCTAAGGTGGAAGAAAATAATTAGAATCACCAACCATACGGTGAAAAACACTCCCATATCTATTTCCATAACCGCCATCCGTGGTAGTTCCCCATTCTCCGTATTTTAATTAAAGTTAGTCTTTTAATTATCCCTTATTTAATTAGTGTCCTCGATAAAGCTACTGACATTCCCTTTATTGTTAAAATGAACTTAACGATCCAACAAAACACGTTAGTAGAACTCCTAGTAGACATCGTTCACTTTAAAAATAAAACATCGATTTTATTTTCCTAACATTTAAAATTTAAAAATGTATTTTAAACCCCTTGAGTTGCATTTAGAAAATTTTATTCCTTTATCTTTGAACCGAAATAATTGTCAAATAATTATTGATTGTATTCTCTATAATACTGATTAATTTTCTCTCAGTTAATCGAATCAAAAGTACCGCTAATTGTGTTATTTGCTTGTCCACCTTCCGCAGTATATTAAATTGAAGTTGGAGTATCTCTAGTTTGTCATCAAAATGAAAGTATCAAAAGATATGGTAGCAGGAAAATTATTTTACATTAAGATTACATTAAGATTTGGTTCTTCGATCAATATTGTAACAGTTCAGGGTACAGAATTTTTAACGTAGGCTTTTAAGGTAAAAAGTGAATCTTCTTCGTATAATTAGACAAAAAAGCAAATAAAATATACTAGGTATGGAGTTTAAAAATGTGTTTAAGAAAATGTTCTACGAACAATTAAAAAAATCTTCATCTTCATAAACTCACTGGGCGGACGGGAAGTAAGCTGGTAGGACCGGAAACCTGTCCTTGTTCTCTAAATGACTTCAGTCACATACAGTTAGCTATAAGGTAGAATAAACGTGTATGGCGAAATCGTTTGCAAAAGTTGGTGCAGTTCCAAAAACCGATTTTGACAAGTTACGTTCGAAAAGTGAACATTTTTGCTGTTTTTTTTACGTAATTTTCCGTTCAAAATAGGTAACACCGACATCCGGGAAGTCAGACCGAGAGGATGTACTAACAGCATAATTTTCCTATCGTCTAATTTAGTCCCGAATTAATTAATTCCTGTTCTCTCTATATTTTGTAAATCAGGATTAGAGGTGTGGTGGGTAAATAATAAGAAAATAAAGTGAATCTTCCTCGTATAATTAGACAAAAAAGCAAAGAAGTTATACTGGGAGAGGTTACGAAAATGTATTTAAAAACATGAGTTACGAGCAATTAGAAAAATCTTAAATCTTGTAAATAGTATGTACTAGTAAGTAAATAGTGGTCATGTAAGTGTAATGTAATTTAAATCATTACGCATTTGCCGATCCTGAATTAGCTTCTAGCAACTCATTATGTGCTGGAAGGTCCAGATCCCGTACAACCACATCGACTGTCATTTATACAAAACTGCACTGAAAAAAAATTAATGCGTTTAAAAAGGTTTATTAGCGAAGTCTTTGCTAACTTAAAACGGGTTGTAGCTACACGTCCCCTAAAGCACATTGTATACTAAATGATTGCATACTTATTCAGATTATGCTCTAGTAATTGTGCTTTAGTAATTGTACTTTCGCTTCGTTATAAATACTTTTTGAAGTCAAAGATAATCTAAATCAAGGGTTTATTTTTATAATTTAAAAAATTTCTATCTAAATCATAATTTGTTCTGGCTAGTTTAAAAAACATAATAAAAAAACGTGGGATGTAAATTTGAAGTTTTTATATTACAACCAGTCCGTTATTACTACTAATTTAAAAATATGAATGAATCCTGCCTTCCCATGAAATATAATGAAAGTGTTTTATGGATATTTGTAGTTACGGTTCAGAGGGCACTTAGAATAGCATCCATCCTTTACGGCTTTACAAAAATTAAAAAAGAATACGGTTCAATCACAACAGGATTTTTTAATACATCATAATGTCCGTTACACCAATTTACTAATTTTGAACATAAATCCTACATTTTCCTCTCAATTTATGAAATATGTAGATAGCATTAAGACCTTAACGAAGTACAGGCATGCTATTTGTTAACGACCAACATTTATAAACCTTAATTGGAAACGGGTATTTTGATGCTGTTCGTTAGCATAAACAATATTTTTTTATAGTTACAACTTCATTTTTATAATCAAGCTTTTATTATAACTTTGGATCGTTATAATTGAATATTTAAAAACAAAGATTAATTTTTAAAACCCCTCGCTATGAATTTATGAACTTTAAAATTTTATCACAGTATTCTTAATTGGGAATAAATTAAAAGTTTTGGAGAACTGATAAGTAACGTTGGGGGAAAAAGAGTTTAAAGCTTTAGTGTGTTACGTAATTAAAAAAGCTCGATTTTATATTAATTCTGTTCTATAAATGGAATTTATCGATTGATTTCCGTAACAAGTAATGTTTAATACAAGTTTGTTCAAAACAACTTGAAATTGCATATCATAAACTCATAGAAGTGTAAAAGGAAGTATAAATGTAGAATCGATTTCGAATACGCTCGTCTTGAATATTTATTATACGATATAGGATACAATTGTAATTCCGAATCTAAGTTTATGATACCGATATCAAACGTTTAGCAATTAACTTTGGGATACAAAAAAGAAAATTAGTCTAGAATCTGTTTCCTATCTTTGTTTATTGCTGCAAAACAAGATCATTAAATGTTCCAGAATCGTTCTAGCTTTTTAGGTACACAAAATAGAATCTTAAAATAACATTTTTTGTATGCGCAAAATTTCTTTAGGAAAAAAAGTAAGCAGGGCGCAAAAGGGAGAAGGAAGGGAGCAAATTACAGTCATGAATTTATTAAAATGAAAGTTGAAAAAGGGAATAAGGAAAAGGAAGCTTAAATTAGCATATACAGAAAGAATCATATAAATAAGACAGAAAATCAGGAACTTAATATACAGCGTTTTTTTCAGTAAATATAAATAAGTTAAACTTGTATAATACCTCAACCTAACTGATACGTACGTCTTAATTTGAAGTAACCCGTAAACTACGTGCGAGACCCCTTATGTATTGTATTAACCGTTAAAAAAAAGTAAATATTAGTGGTACCTGAAAGTAATCACAAAGACATAAACGAAATCTACAGTACAGTACTTTGTACAGAAAAAGTTAACCCTGCATCAAACTTACAGGTCCACTAGGCCCGGACAATAATTCACGTTTAATTCATTGTTACTCAATGAATATATAGAGCCTTGTCACTTCATTACTTTGTAAATATGATGTTCACAGTAGGTTCTAATAAAAGAAATCTACTCAAAGAGTCTGTAGCAAAAGTGACAACTACGAATGAGGGCCAACAGGTTGACGCATTCTGTGGCTTTGCGCGCGCACTCTCTAGTCCGTTGAAGAAATGTTGTCATTGGTTGTCCATATCCGGCGAGTGGTGAAAGAACGCATACCATTTTGTAGTGTATCTATAAGTAGAGTACGGACACTTGTCGCCGCCATTTTGTTTTTTGTGACGTCACAAGTCATGTCCCCTGGGACACCTTTCCCTCCACCATTGTACACGCCCACGTGGGGGACGTATTTTGTATCTTGAGGCTGACCTCAAGCCTGGCCTTGGAGTTGTTTTTTGGGATCGGCCTTGGAGTTTGGCCCTGTAAATTTTCTGTATTCTAATAATAAGGGGTCCTAATGCTAACTTGTAAGACAGCTAAGATTGTGTTCATCTCTCTGTCGTCTCCCTCGTCTCTTTCTCAAACAAACAAATCAATTAATCAGATAAAATTACTCAAATCAATTAAGCAAATCAATCTCAAACAAATCACGCTCCATCATATCAAACAAGATCAATCTCAATCAATCCCAATCAATAACTTACAGCTTGTGAAAACCAACCTACAGTTCAAAAATACTGATATGGTTTAACATATAGCTTGCCAAAACCACCACAATTCAAAAATTATCAAATTGATTTAACTTACATAATGCAATACTAGCTCTCAATTCAAACATAACATCCTGATTTAACTTACAGCATGCAAAAAAACACTTCAAAAAACGACATTGCTGTCAATATACGAACATCAAACTTGCGTGTAACACTATTGTCACGTTTTTCATACAATGATAAAAACATGTTTTAACATTTAAACTAGTAAAAATGCCTAGACAATAACAAACAAATATAACCAAACTCGAGATCAGACCACTCTATCATTTTACATGCAGGGACTATCTTAACGGAAATACCTCCCACATAAAGGGCTCTCGATTTATAAACAATACTGAGTATCCTAAGTCGTTATTGAAAATGTGCAATCACCTAAATACTTATAAAATGTAATAACAAATATACCTAAATTTGAAATTAGACCCGAAAAGCAAAAACCTAATTATCTCTAACACACACTCATTGTAATTTTTTCTATGCATGTGTTGCATCAATTACTGGTTCGTTAGTTCGACCTTGTCTACTTACACACACTTTAAAATGATTTTTACCTTGAAGTTACCTTCAACATCGTTGTGTATACAAACAAAGCTCACCGTGAGATTAAAAAAAAAACAGCCTTCAACTGTGTTTTATATTATATATACACACACAAATTACTTTAAAATAAAAATGGGGTAATTAACAGCTCGTTAACTATCATCAAATTTTTATAGCTGCTATGATACGCGATTTAAGCACGTGTTCAATGTAGTAAATATTCTTTAAAAGAAAACAATAGGATCATTTTGATATTAAAAGGTAAATAAAGCGACATTCATTGTCAATTTTTAATGTTTACATTCTAAAAAACAATTACGTAAAGACAAACTGTCCTTGAAATTATATAAAAGACAGACAGGCAAGTCGACTTTTATTTCCAATTTTGATAATTGCTTCTACCAACCTTATTCGATTTAACACAAAAAACAAAAACAATGTGTAGGTCTAGGATGTTGTTCTGAATACAGATTCTGCTAACCTTATTCGATTTAATACAAAAACAAGTTACAAGTCGACGATGTTGATTTGAAAGCAGCTTCGACCAATCTTATTCGAATTAAAACAAATAAAAACAAGACGAAAGTCTAGGCTGTTGATTTAAAATCAGCTTCTGTTAACCTTATTGTCGTATATAGTTGAATCTTTCTCTTAATTCTATATGGGAATACCATTGCATTTAAAAACAAAAATTTTACAATTAGCCACATTTGACAACACTGTAATGCGATTCATGCATTCTAAATTGGCTCCTATGAAAGTTAGTTTGACAAAACACAAGCACAAGCACGAACTCAAGCACAAGCACAAGCACGAGCACGAGCACGAGAACGAGCACGAGCACGAGCACAAGCACAAGCCCAATCACAAGCACAAGCCCAATCACAAGCACAAGCACTAGCGCAAGCACAAGCGCAAGCGCAAGCGCGATTACAATCACGATCACGAGCACGAGAACGAGCACGAGCATGACCACGAGCGCGAGCGCAAGCCCAAGCGCAAGCACAAGCACAAGCACAAGCACAAGCACAAGCACAAGCACAAGCACAAGCACAAGCACAAGCACAAGCACAAGCACAAGCACAAGCACAAGCACAAGCACAAGCACAAGCACAAGCACAAGCACAAGCACAAGAACAAGCACAAGCACAAGCACAAGCACAAGCACAAGCACAAGCATAAGCACAAGCACAAGCACAAGCATAAGCACAAGCACAAGCACAAGCATAAACTTTGTTGAATACCTGTTTGATGTCCAGGAAGACTGCCAGGCAAGTCTCCGTGGTTCAAAGCTTTGGAGGATTTTATATATAGTTTTACTAGGGGGTCTTGGCAAGAGCGGCTCGGTCTGAAACCGAACTGACTGTTGGGTAGGATGCCGGTGACTGCGAGATGTTCTCTTAACCTTTGGGAGACGAGTGTCACTAGACATTTTCCTATACAACTTAAAAGCGAAATCGGTCTGTATGATGAACGTTGGGAACGTTTGGGTATCATGACGATTGTAGCGTCAGGGAATAGTATAGGGCAAGGCATCTGTTGTGTATTCGGACTGTCTAATGGCGCTTTGTGGTAAGTGCTTTAGTATTTGTCGATTAAGTCCGTTTTGTCCAGGAATGGAATTTCTCCCTTGGAGAAAGGGTGGTTGTCTGATAGTTCGTGTGGTCTGTGGTTTTGGTTTTGGAACACCTCAAGGTTTTGCTCGAGCTGAGCTTTGAAATAGTTGTCAAACAATGGACCGTCGGGTGTGGTGAGAACGTCTTGTAGGTGAAAGCCGAACAGGTCAACTTTCTCCTGGTCCGAAACTATGAGGTTAACTTAAGGGTTCATTAGGTGGCAATTTTTTTTGGTTCTTCGTTTTGTTAGGACCTTAAATTTATACCAAAACTTAGGGTCTTCACGGTAGTCGAGTTTGCTGTTTCTTTAATCCAGTTTTCCTGTGTGTATTTGTTTGTCTTTAGTCGGATTAGTGTGTTTAGTCGGTTGTACACGGTTTTAAGTATTGGGTCCCTGGTTTTCAGAAATAGACAGTATATCCGTCGCTTTTCTTTAATCAAGAGGACAATGGGGGGGAAGTGGTTTCCGGAAGAGGTCGATTATTTTTGTGGGGATTGCTGTATTGCCTGCGTCGGATATGAATTGGGTTAGTCCTCGTTTGGCTCTGTCTATGTCGTCGGTGGTGTTCAGGGGTAGGTCTGGGAGGTTTTTGGAGATGCGTCCTTGGAACGCATTCCAATCGGCGTTGTGAAAATTCCTGCGTGTGACACTAGTTCTTATTGGGGGAAGTGGAGGGCCTACGGATGTCTTGACTAGTAGGGGAAGGTGGTCTGATATTGTTGTGTCGAGGTGGCAGTTGTCCTCGAAGTATTGTGTTAATTGTTCGAATATGATATGGTCGGGTATTGAGCAGCCGTTATGTCCGATAAAGGTGGGGTGGATGTTCCTTATTCTTAATATTGGTAGGTTGACTATAATGTTTGTTAGTATTTGTCCGTTCGGGTTGTCGGTTCTATCTCCCAATTATTGGTCTCTAGCGATGAGGTCACCGAGTAGAACTGCATTGGGGATGTTGGCTATGTAGTGGAGAAGGAAGGGTGTCCTTAAGGATTATAATAGCAGAAGACCGGGGATGAGGGAAGGTGGACCGTTGCAGCTACACTTTCGAGGTGTTGAAGGTGCGGCGGTACTGTGTAGGAAGCGGGTGGGTATCGGGTGTGTATAAGGAGTATGTGTTGTAGTGGGATATGTGTCGCGATTGGTTAGTTTTGTCTGTGTTATGACTAGTGTTTGTATGCAGTTTGTGTCGAGTAGGTGTTTGATCAGGTGGAGTTTTCGTCGAACGCACCCGCGTTGACAGTCCCTATCGTCAGATCTATTGTTGCGGGAATAAATCATGGGTAGTTAGGAAGTGTGGATAGGAGTTTACTCCCGTCGGTAGTAAGGGGTGCTAAAATAGACCTTTGCACCGCTCCACGCGCATTACAGTCGCCTGTCTAACAACCCCTTCGCTGCGTAGTCCATCCTCTTCGTGGTAAGCTCGCGTCTATCAAAGAAGAGCGGTTAGGCTTATAAATGGCCCGTCCTTAACTTGTGATATACGAGTATATTTCCTGGGGCATAGCACATTATCAAGGTTCAACAGAATCGTTACTTTCTAAAATTTCTGCACAAATAATCACGTATTTTTTTTATGATTGTGGACCTGAACAGGCTAAATAAAGCCTATCGTGCTAAAGCACTCAGGAACACTTAGGAGGATGGATAGAGGGATAATGAATTGCCAATAGATGCCTATGAACAGCTACATTAAATTTTCTCATATCGTAAGTGAGAGGAAAACAGGAACTAGGGAGATCATTCCAGAGTTTAGAAGCCGTGTAGAAAAATGTGGATTGCGCCCGTTTGGTACGACAAGTGGAGATTTGTACTGCATACTGATGATGTAAATGAGCGAACCGAGTGTTTCTCGCAAAGATAGCCGGAGATGGTATCAAAGAATGTAATTCGCCAGCACAATAGCCGTTGTAATAACGATAATACAAAGAAAGAACTGAAACCATCCTTCTATCCTCAAGGGACTGTATGTGAGAAGTTAAGGACGGGTCATTTATAAGCCTAATCGCTCTCTTTTGAATACGATCAACGATATCGAGAGCGTATTGGGAAGCACTAACCCAAAGGTGAGAATTATATTCCAGATGAGGCCGAATTTGGGCCTTATACAGCAGAAGGAGTTGTCGAGAGGTAAAGTACTGCTTAGATCTGTACAAAAAGCCTATTTTACGAGCAGCTGTTTTGGTAGCTGACAAAAGATGGTCAACCTATGAGAGATTTGAAGATACAGTCATACCCAACAGAGTAATAGAGTCTGAAAACTTAAGAACTGAGCCATTCATACTTACAACAGGAAATGATCGATCTTTTTAGGCGGACATAAGGCAACACTGAGTTTTGTTAGCATTAAATTTAACTAGCCATTCGAGAATACGTTGAATGTCTTTGTTGATTCAATTTGCCATTTCAGCTTTAATTTCTTGATTTGACATAGAAGGTGGATTATCACTATGAGCAGACTGAGATGAACCACAGTGAAGAGTGCTATCGTCAGCAAAGCAATGGACGGGGTTAGTTGTTGAAGAAATAAGGTCATTTATGTACAGCAGAAAAAGTGTAGGCGCTATAACGGATCCCTGTGGTACGCCCGCGTTAATGCTAACTTCTGTTGAAAAAAAGTCATCAACTACGACACGTATTCGTCTTTTATCAAGGAAACTAGAAACCCAGTTGATGAGCGTATCATTTAACCCAAACGAGGTGAGTTTGGCAAGTAAACACTTATGCCAAACTTGGTCAAATGCCTTTGAGATATCTGAAGTGACTACAACTGTTTTACCGGACTGCTCTACTGTATTGTTCCAAACTTGGGTCACATATGAAAGAAGATCGTCTGTTGAACGACTTTGCCTAAACCCATATTGGTGGTCACTAAGGAGTTTGTTACTTTCAAGGAACGTGAGCAGTTGCTGATTGATGGCTTTTTCCATGATTTTAGACAAAATGGAAGTGATCGCAATTGGTCTGTAATTTGAGGGATCGGTCTTATCACCTTTTTTGGGAATAGGTTGAACATTTGCTAACTTCCATGATGAAGGGAATTCCCCAGAAGATATAGAGATCATATAGAGCTTAGATAGGACTGGTACTAGTTCGGGGGAACATATCTTTAAGACAATAGCTGGGATACCGTCTGGGCCAGTCGCCTTATTGAGATCAAGCCTACTGATGATCGATTCCAAGAGCTTGTACCGAAAATGAATTGGTTTCATAACGTATGAAGAAGAGTTGACTAGGGCACACCTTTTCCAGAATCATTGAGACACGAGTTTGATGCAAACAAATCCACAAAAACGTTGGCTTTGTCTACAGAATCAGCAACTACCGATCCGTCAATAGATGTCAGGGGGGGAAATGAAGATGTTCGAAAGTTTTTACTAATGGCTTTTGCTAAAGACCAAAATTTACGACTGCGTAAAGGAGATGTAGCTAGTTCATTGCATTTTCGTTGTTCGAACAACTTTTTAGTTTTAGTGATGACACTTTTGCAGATATTTCTAGCACCAACGTATTCTACATGACTGTCAACCGATTTATTAGATTTCCATTTAATGTAACATTTATTTTTTAAAGATATTGCATCTGAACAAGCCTTATTGAACCAGGGTTGGGAACGTGAATGACCTACACGGTACTGTTTTTTTGGAATGTATAACTCCATTCCCATGAGGATGATTTCAGATACTGAAAGAGCGATGTCCGAAGAAGAGGACGACTTAAAACAATATTCACGCCATGGAAAGGTTGCAAAGAAATCCCGTAAATCACTCCATCGAGCTGACTTAAAACACCACAAGGTTCTATCGGTTTTGCGGACAACAGTGGAATTAGGTACAGTAGAAATGATTTTTATTAGACAATGGTCGGAAAGACCTAAAGGCGAAAGAACGGAAGTTTTATAAACAAGAGGGTTTGATGTAAGAAAGAGATCTAGAAAATGTGGAGTATGGTTAGGGTTATCAGGGATTCTTGTGGGTTCAGAAATCATTTGTGTGAGATCACATGAAATAGCAAATGTTTCTGCACTATGACCAGCGGGATTTGTAGTAGATGAAAGTTATGAACATTGAAATCGCCTACAAATGAGATATCGCAAGATGGAAACTGAGACAGGAGATATTCAACTTTCATACTAAGGTAATCGAAGAAGTCTTGAAAGTTGCTGTCATTAGGAGACCTATAAATGCAACAGTAGAATTTCACAAAATTAGGACCAGAATTTTTAAACCAAATCACGTCAAAATTTTTATTTTCTAAGGAAGAAACCCTCTTGCAAGCAATTCTGTCCTTGATGTACGCACATCGCCTCCTTTGTATCGAAAGTTATAGTGAAGATGGTATTGAGGAAATTGCAAGTCGGGTGACTCGGAGCTTTCCGAGGAGACTTGTGTTTCAGATAGAAACAATACATCAGGTTGTAATTGTTCAAGATGTTGGTGAATAGCATTAAGATTAGACCTGATACCGCGGATGTTGCAGTAGTGAATCAGAAAGTTGATACTTTCGATGACCGAGGTCGCTTGGGCCCTGCCCTCCCGGACATCCGAATGGGGCAGGATTTTACGTCCGGAATTTATAACCCTAGAAACCACAGCCATCTTATTTTTTAATTTGGGACTTTTAATCCGATAGGAAGACAGTGAGGGGAGAAGGAAGAATAAGGATGAGAATAGATTAAGGATGATGGAAAAGGTAACCGGCAGCCCTTACCGAGCTCAGAAAATCGGAGACCAAATATTAAGGAGCCCGTGGTAAGGGTGGTGGTACCTCCCCGGCTGGCATGGAGTATACATGCCTACCACCTCACATACACATACGTATGGACCATTAAAGGTACAGTATTAATCACAATAAATTTTTAACGTCTACGACTAGATATTTAAATGCACACTATCCCAAACTGTTCATACGGTATTGAATTCTTCTCTGTAAAAAATCAAGCTCACAATCAAAGTAATCATAATAATTTACGATGGTTAGAAGTTCAGCTTTAAAAAATAAAAAATATATAAAGACATGCACAAAAAATGAATATACAAGTTAATTATAGGTTATAAACAATAAAAGAATAATGTATATATTGTAATTAATTACACAGAACAAGAAACGTGTAATAACTTAGTCAAGTCTATAAAAGGAAATCCACAAAAAGTACATAATTTTCCTTCTTTTTGCTTAAAGCTCAAAGCATAAATTATAAGGCCTTTCCTGTACATTATTATATAAAAGTGATTTATAATTTTGTTATTATTATTTTCTACACATTTTCTTTTGATTTGTGGTCCTGTATTATTGCAGTGTTCCGTTTTAAAACTCTCTGAGTACATTTTTTGGATTAATTTTCTCTATTATACAAATAATGACGACAAGTACTAATTATAAACATGTAGATTAAAAAAATCAGCATTCATTTCCACTTAACAGATAAATAACTGTCATCAGCATGAAACAACAAATAATTAATAGTTGGAGCAGAATAGCTTTTAGCGCGAAACAATTAATTAACGTTGTATACCGGTATATAATTTCAGGATGTTTTGTCCTAAAATTACAAAACTGTTTGCCAGAAATCACGGTAGAATAATTGTCCTTTGTGTTAATTTCTGACGCAGAAAATTCAACAGCGTGAAAAGCATAGTAAACAATGAAAATTTGGGTTTTCCACAGATAAGCCCATAAAATTCACAATATGACCAAGGATTAAATTAGGTAAGGTCAATTTATTTAAGTAAGCCTGGAGAACATTAATCCTTTGAAAATGAGTTTTAATCAATGAAATGGACGGTTATTTTTTATGTGGCGGTATGACGGACAGTAACGTGATGACGGATTTACCTGCCCGAAATATTATTGAAAGCGCGTCGCCTGAAGGATAACGGATAGTGGGATATGAGCACAACCACAGAGGAGTGATGGCGTTGCACATTTGAATACAGGGACCTCGCTAACTTTGTCATAGATGTATGTTAAATGGTTTATGCAACAGTAAACTCATCTAACCGTCGAACCCTCTTCTCAAGCACACCCAACATCTCGAGTTATGCGATGAACACGTACAAAGACGATTTCAGAAATCCATTACTAAATCTTAACTTGGTTTAATAGCACAAGTTTGTGGTTACTAACCAGCTTTAGGTATATTCTGAATCCATGTCGTTATATACTAACATCCTCATATAACCCCTGCAGAGGTATCGTCGTCACCTAAGAATTATTGTTTTAGCGCACACACATGCCCACTTGATCGAGTGTTGAAGCTAGCAGGAGAGCTTCAGAAAAAAGCTTTACGAGAAAATATCTAACACACGCTGAGATTAAACATGTACGCGTAAACAAGCACGATTTCAAATCGTAAATATTAGACTCAAGGCTTTAACTGTACAAATCGATTAATATCTGGATGATAACATAACGATGAATAACAGAGCGTTGTGTTTTAGATCATAACAACCCTCAATGAAACAACATCAACGTTGTTTGTCAAATTGAAATTGACTTGATAAAGTGTTAGATCAAATTACATGCATGTCCGTAACTGAAAATTTGGGATACAAAGCCAAATTTCCATTACTTCGAAAATTCATTTTCCTTTATACCTATTAAACATTTGATATTAAAATACGGTTCTGCATTTATATTACACTTAATAGGACAATAAATCATAAATCTACGAAATTGTTTTATAAAGCGCCTTTTAATATGTAGAGTTTGTTAGTATATGACCGATTTTAATTAGATACGGTTAAAAAAAAGGAAGTAATGCGGAAAATTTAACCGAAGTCGAGGATCCACCTGGTGTGTGCTATTACATCGACAGGTAAATATGGGTTCACTCGACTTTGAGTGATCGTATAGTTTAATTAAAGAGCGGTTTTGTAAATTTAACTATGCCTATCTTATTTATGGGTGTTACTTAATCTGTCATTAATGTATTCCCAGTTCTTAACTCAAAATCAATTTTGTTTCAAAAAAAAAAATTGATTATTACTGTAATTATCAATTTTGATTCACAAACTTAAATTTTTTTTAAAGACGGCAAAATTACATATAACTACAGATTTATGAGACTGATAAGTGGTATTTTGTACAAGATAAAGTGCTGCAATAACAACTTAAAGGTAGGCAGTCGACAGTGTTCAACGTGCTTGCTACACCATTAAATTACACTTTAGGTTGTATACATTTGACTATTGCCTATATACAGGTTAAGAACCAATCATAATTGAGATATAACAGAGGCTTATCGCGAAAAGCCCTAGTAAGTCGGCATCTCCATTGGGTGAAAAAACATTGTTACCAACCATAGTTACGATAATATTACAAATTAATTATGTATTACACTGTTTATATTTTCATTTTGTTTATTTCATTAATAAACTGACATAAAATTGTTTATAATTATTGTGTTTTAATACTATACAGTATTGGATTCTTATTCATTCGAACACGGCCGGTTCAACTACAATATTTTCGTTACTTTTAATGGAATGCCCAATATACTTTTTGTTTTGAAATGTTCAATCTGCAATTGAACATGAGCTTCGGACCCGGCAGGATGTTAATCTTGCATAGATTAAACAGGATATTTGAACAATTTTTTAGTAATAAATTGAGAAATATAATTAGAATTAAGACATAACAATTAAGAAATATGTAAAACGATTAGTAAATAGAATGAATATGAAGCAGGTTAATTAATGCAACAAACATGCTGATACAAAAGTGTGCAAGGTTGAAATTATACACACACATTATGTACATTATAACTAGTAAGCACAAAAAGGCGCTTAAGTGAATAAACATGACCGATTAACTGGGTCAAACAATAAACTACGTAATGTTAAAATCTGTATATAAGGTGTAAATAATACCAAATAAATCAGTCTTTGAATTAATCCCATTTTTATTCAATTACTCAAACAGGGTTGTGAGGTCTAGTCTACAATTGATACGAATGACGGCGTATCCCTCACATTAAACCCCAAATACTCAATCTCTCTAATCGGAGAATGCACCTAGTTGTTGTATCTTGATTTCTTGTCGTTTCAATCGCTGTTCTTGTTCTTTGTCGGCCCCATCGTCTTCTTGCGAGGTGGTTGTTAGCTTCTTTTCCAGTTCTGTCAGATAGTTTTTAATGTGATTGTATAGTTTACCCAATTTTTCTGATGTGTGGTAGTCATGATCATCTATCTGCAGTTTGGATATTTCATTATGTGTGCTGTTCGCACCTTCCCACCATGTTTACAATGCATTGCGACGTTCATTAATGTACACCTTGTTCTTCCGTGCCGCCGCATCTTTCTTCATATTTGTAAACATCTTCTCCATAGCCTTGCCAATTTTATTTTGGTTGTTGGCGAATTTGTTTATCTTCTCCATTTTTCGCATTGAGTCTTGTGTTGTTTCTTAGTTATAAAGCTTGATTTTATTACCCACTGTCGTTATATTTCTTCTTTCCTATAAGGGGCGTAAATCCTTATAGTTTACAGAGGTAGACTTGCTGTTGTAACTTCTTCTGGCGGTGGTGGTGGTGTATTGAATGTAGCTGGTGGTGTTGATGTCTTCAAAAGGCTGATATTCAATAGCTGCTGCCGTTGGTAGTGGCTCGAAGGACCTCTAATGAATTTTACGTCAATTTCCGTAAGCATTCTCTACACCTTGGTTTAACCTTTTTCGAACTATTTTCATTTTTTTCGAAACTACACGATTACTATCTGAAAAGATGTTCTAGAAATATTTTACAAAAATAGTGGACTAACCATATCGTCCTCAGTAGTGGTAATTCTTTAAGAATTGTTTAAGATAAGTTTATGAAATATGAAAACGATTTATGTAAAATATAAATATAAAAGTAACCATTTAAAAAGCTAAGTATTTTAATTATGTGTAATAGTGGTGAGAGTATATATTCGCATATCCATATGTGTGTCAAGATTATGCGTTAAAGTGTGCGACAATAAAATGATAAAATCTCGACTTTTTTAAATGGCAACCCTGTTAACGTCATACATTTTTAATTCTTTCTAAATTTTTAGGGTGACCTTATGTGGAATGAATGGTACCTAAGACCCGTCGTCCACTGATACAATCAGCATTAAGAAATTTGTTTAAACTCGATTGCCACACAACAGTATGGTTCGGAATAATAATAAGCGGCTTTATTACTTCTTTTGTCCAGAAAAATGAGAAAAATTTACATACATAATGTAAATTCAAATAAAAGAGCTAACGCATAGGCGAGGTTCACCTTCCTCCGACGGAGATTGCTGCTCTTGCACTTAACCTTTATTACGTCTGCAGGCTGGAGTTTTCCATTTTACAACAGTTTCCAATGTTGATTTGAATGCCTTTGATTTCCTTTTAAAAAGTTTGCTTGTGAGAGTGCAATACTTTATTATCCATATGACTTATTTGATATGAAAATTATTTTTCAAAGAATTCTTTTATATGTATAAGTGATGTCTATGTACGTTTAAATCTTATATTAAGTGTGTGCACGTCAGATCTAAATTTTAGTTTGATATACAGGGTGTCCTGCTAAGGTTGACATCCGGCGGTATCTCAGCACACTTTCATCGCAAAACGTTCGAAAAAAAATTATGATAAAAGTGGCCAAGAGAAGCTGCTGGAAATTATTTTGAAATTCGTGCTTCTAGCGCTAGGTGGCGTAGCATACATGACCCTATTAAAAACGTCCTTTTAGATAAAATTTGTCGATTAGTGTATAAGACAATATTAATAGGTATAAGTTGTGAAACGTTTGTGTAATGCACTTTAAGGTCTAGGGCGCAAAATAAGGGTAGGAGAGAGGGCAAAGTCATCTCATTAGTTACACTATAATTTTAGTTTCATAAAATAGAAGTTTATAAAATAATACGCATTTGGCAAGCATAATAATGTAAAAATGTATAATTTGCTTCGAAAGTCACCGCTAGAGGGCGCTTTTAAAATACCGTAAACTGGGGTGAAAATGTGCCCGCAGTGAATGTGCCACAATGTTGTTCTATACATTTTTTGAATGTGGCGCCTTGGAAAAGTTATTGTCGCAAAAACCGACCTTTACTACGAAAATTATACCAGTTGTGACATCTTATGGCGCCATTTAGAAGTGCGCGGCCGCTGTCATTGTTCATACGGTAATGTTGAGCCGCAAGACATGTTTTGAAAAATTCCAATTAGTCTGTATAATTTATATTAGTGTGAAGTTGCTGTTAGAGATTGAGATATTCAGGTAAAGTAATTCGATTAATAATTTATTTAGCTGGCCTATGCCTTTATACAGATTTGCTGTATATTTGTTTATATGAAATATAGAAAATTGTAGGTTATAATGCAAATTTCGGGGATGAGAATGTACCGTTCAGTGTCACATTTTCAACCCATATTTTGAAACTTAGACTTTCTAGATGCGACATAGATACAATTTTTCGGTATTTATTTCAGAATGTCGCGTGAATACGTTAGAAAACTAGGCACAAGGCATTACTGAAACTATAATTCACAGATACTGCAACTAATTTTAACTGAAATTAGAGCAAATGAGATATCTGTTCGCGAGGCAGCTAAGAAATATGGTATTCACCGAAACGTACTCAGTAATAAATTAAAAGGCAAAGCTTCTAAGAAGAGTGGAGGACAAACCGTTTTCAGTGAGGATGAGGAATCGGTGATCGTGGCATACGTTGTCACTCTATCCAGTTATAGGTTCCCTGTAAATAAACGAGAATTGCGATTCAATGTCAAGAGTTTTTTGGATAAGCAAGGCAGGACAGTCGAGAAATTCAAAAATAATTTGCCTGGTATTGAATGGGCCAATTATTTTCTTAAGAGGTTTGTACAGCACATTTCTAATCGGACCGCCAGAAATATTACTTACAGCCAAGCTGCCGTTAATGAGGACGTGGTAAATCAGTTCTTTAATAACCTAGAAAAATGAATTGAAACATGTCCAGTAGACGACCCAGGCATGTCTAAAGTCTTCGTTAGACGACGTAGTAAATACCCTGAAAATATAAAAAATTTTTCAAAATCGAAGACATCAACAATAATGTGTGGAAGTGCAGATGGTGAATTGGTACCTGTTTATGTTATATATAAAGCCGAAAAGATTTGGGAAAGTTCGATCGAGGGTGGCCCTGAGAAATGTCGCTATAACCGCACAAAATCAGGTTGGTTCGACTTTCAGTATTTTGAAGACTGGTTTGTGAGTCTAATGCTCCCACTTTTAAAAAAAAGCAAGAAGGGAAATTCTACTCGGTGACAACTTAAGTTCCATGTCTGACGAAAGGTTTTGAATGAATAGAAAGGAAGTGTTCGCAATAGTCGCTGTATGACAGTACCCAAAGATGAATTTCCGGGGCTTCATAAAAACTTCTAGATGGTTTGAAGGAAAATTGTGCTAAAAATCTTAAAGTTGGCTTCAAAAATGTGGTATTGCTCCTGTAAATCGTCGTCAAGTATTACAAAACTACCCACTTATAATACTGAGGTCCTATCTGACGTGAAGGCACTACTTAGTGAGAGCTTTATTGAAAATCTCAATTTGAAGAGGCAAATCATCATATCCACAAGAACAATCAAAAAAGAAGAAAAGTTAGCGTTCCTCCAGGAAAAAGTATCATAGCTTCTGATATCAACCCGCAAGGTAATCGTTACACAACAATAAGCTTAGAACAACCTTCAACTTCATCAGGGCCGACCCACAGCAATTCAGTCTTTCTCGGAGGGTAGTGAGACTCGAGTATGAATCTGACAGCAAAGATGAAAGCGTAGGACATGTTTCTTATGTTGAAAGTGACCAAAGTCCCTATTCACCTTATAAGCAATCTGATAGACATGTGGTACCCATTGACACACTTCACACAAACGTGCAGAAAGTTGAACTTAATGCTAGTGACTACGTACTCGTTCTATACGAAAATCAACTTTTTGTTTTTGTGTTGTTTCTAAAAGAGTCATATTCTACCGCAGAGGCGTATGTTCAATGTTTTGAAAACGCCTGTATTGCTGCTAGGCAATATGCAAAAAAATACCCTGAAAGGCAAAATTATAGCAAAAAAGTGTTTAAGCCTTTGGCAAGTCGCCTTAGACAAACCGGAAATCTTCATCAGAAACCCTCAAACAGAAGCCAGCGACCAGTCCGAAGTGAAGATTCAAGTGTCCTTGCATATGTAGAAGCGCATCCACATTAAAGTGTAAGAACAACATACAATGATTTAGGTATCAGTAAAACGATAGTCCATAACATTCTATAAGATTTTAACTTACATTCATACCATCTAGCTTTACACCATGCTCTGGTGGAAGCTGATTTTGACCGAAAACTAGATTTTTGCGATTGGTTTAAAAACTTTTACGAACATTGGAGGAGTAAATCTGCACAATATGCATTATTGGTCAGAAAATAATCTTCATTGGCTAAGAAAAATGGACCAGTGTAGTGTAAATGTTTGGTACGGTATACTGGGAAATAAAATTATTGGTGCTCATATTTTTAATAGTCATTTAAACGGTGACTTATACCTCCAATTTTTGACCAAAGATCTACCAAGTTTATTAGAAGACGTTCCGTTAAATATTAGAATAATATGCCACCAACATGACGGATGTCTCGCGCATTTTTCCCTCAACGTTAGAAATTTTTTAGATACCACTTACCCGAATAGCTAGACGGGATGAGGAAGTCTATTTCCATGGCAAGCCAGATCCCCGAATCTTATAGTTTCACATTTTTAGTTATGAGTTAGATTAAAGGATTTAATGTACAAAATTCGTCCAATCTCGCGAGAAGATATGATTAGTCATATTCATCAGGCTATAAAAAGCATATCAAGCACTGAGATTTCAAACTTTGTGTTAATAATATGTGTCTTATACACTAATCGCCAAATTTTCAATAACGATATCACATATGCTGCGCCACCCAGCGGTAGAGATACGAACTTCAAAATAATTTCCAGCAATTTCTCTTGGCCATTTTTTTCCCGAACACTCTGCGATATCGCCGTAAGCCGACCTTAGCAGGACACCCTGCATAAATACAGTGGCGTTTTCTTTATAACTACACGGCAATAAGTAGTCCACGTTTATTCATATTCAACCATTTCAAGCTTTTCAGCTTGGTGATATTTTCTTATGCCAAAGATCAACCGTATACAGGAATGTTGTGTTTTTTGTATTCTATTCTTTGTCGTGTTATCTACGAATCAATCATAAATGATTTACCTCGAGTAGGGCTTGAACCTACTTTGCTAGAGTACCGCGCTAACCAACTGCGCTATCGAGATTCAAGCCCCAATCGATGCAAACTTTGTGTTTGTGTATGTAGATCTGATGTAAATTAAAATTAAATTAAATAATATATATATATATATATATATATATATATATATATATATATATATATATATATATAATAAAATTAATAATAATTTTTAATTAAAATTTACTTTTGAACTTATTCGTTCGTAACAAAACTTATAAAAATCGTAAATGATGTTACAATAATTAAAAAGTGCCGAAACAAGGGTCTTACATAGCATAATTTTAGTCCTCCTAGACAAATACTGGCGATTACCATAAATTCTTTTCATTGGGTAGTAAGCCTTCTAAAGAAACGTATTCGCGTGCTGCTTAAAAATTTTAGTTCAGAATCGAGTAGTACGCCTAAATTTTTTGCAAAATTTCAGAAATGTAGAAGATTATGATTTGTGGTAATCTCAATATTCTAATCCAAGAAAGATTCTTTATGATGCCGTGTATTTTAGGAGACACACTTCGAAGCAATACTGTTTAGAAACGTTGAAACGATTATTTAAATCACAATAAATTTAACTTAATACAGGCCTCAACAGCTTTATACAGCGGAAAAGGTAAATATAGTTCTGTATCATCTCCATAGTTGCAGTATGAACAAATGTTAGTAACTGATAATAAATGACATGAGTAAATGGCATATAACAAGGGTGCAAAAATCGACCCTTAGGTTACCACAGACTTCAATTCTAATATATCAGAAACGTTGGAAATAATTTTGATTGAGAGTAGTAATCATGAAACGCCTTTGAATGATCAATTAAGATAAGTAAGGTTAGATTATCTGCATCAGATACTCCCACTATATCAATACTATCTTGATTAGTGCATTTTCGGTACTATAATCTCTTCTAAACCCTGAGTGTTGAAGGCAGTACTTGATTACACTACACTTATTTATTTAACTGTTTCTCTATTTTGTCAATGATTTTGGAGTAAGCGAGAAAGATTCTTACGGGACGCAAGTTTCTGAGGGTTAAGGATTTTCCACTTTCGGTGAAAGTTAACTAATGCTTTTTTCCACAGTAACAGATACGTTCCTTCCAGTACACGTGTTCAAAAGGTAATTCTTCATTTCCGTATCGCACATTTTTATCATTCCGATACTCATTTCATCTACACCCACCGCAATTGATGTAATTAAACTCATAACTTTCAATACTGCGCCAGAGTCAGTCAATAATAAAGAAAATGTTACTGTGGTGAATTTGTGAGTATTATAGTAACTAGATTATTATTTATTGTTAAATTAGTATTACAATTTGCAATGAAGCTATTTACTTCATCAGCGTTATTTACGAATGTCTGGTTTTCTCCCTGCCAAATTTTTTCCGAGTTTCGAGCTTTCCAGTTCCTTACCATTAGCTGCGTACCATTAAAATATGCCTTTTTTCACGTAATAATTTGAAATGACATTCCTTAACTGTGAATACAAAGCTCTATGATAATCATTTTGTGGTATAGTATACCTTCGGAAAGCCTTATCTCTTTCACATATAATTCTAATGGTATTTGTTACCCATGGAGCAGCTTTCTTGTAAACCGTCGCGTCACTAAAGGTTTGATTACTAAACGCATACATGTTCTTGGTTAAGGTGAATTGCAAAGGGATACCTCTTATATTCAAATAAAATGTTATGAATTTTGGAGTTTGAAATACCAGGAAAATACTCTGCGTCTCTTATAGATGCTTAAGGATACTGAGAAAACAAATCTAATATATTTATTTATTTATTTGCAACCTAAATTATTATTAAATAGTCCTGGATTGGTTTGACTTGTGGATGTAGAAATTGCCCATATTCCAAACAATCATTGATTGATCTTCTCATACATTCTCTGGGTGTGGGACTTTGCTGATGCCTCACATGCCAGAGTGCCAGCATGCGGTGGTTGCGCTATCAGGGCCCCTAGCGTGTATCGTAACAACCAGCAATAAGCAACAGCACAAAGGGAAGGATTCATTTCCTTAGCTAATATACTAATCACCACGGCGGGTTGTGAATGCACTACGGGTTCAGTTTAATAAGATTCATTGAACCTAGTGAGCCAGATCTGTTTTTATACACAAGCGTAAGTTTATATGCCCTTGTGCCAGTTGCTAAAATACGAATTCTAGTAAATCAATTGTACATAACCGATTTCAATTAGTAACATACCGACAATAACAATAAAATGTTTTTATTCTTATGGTAAATTAAATCTTTGAGTAACCGAATACACTCCGATAAGAGCTACCTAGGGGTATACCAACAAACTCGAATCTAATCTAAAGTAATACGAAAAAAAGAAAGGTTAGGCATTAAAAAGGAAGGAAAAATTCTGAATTAGGATTATGCTTCTCTGGGCGGGTGGGGATCGGTTGCTAGAAAAGTATCATCAGCATTGTGGACAGCGTCCTAACGAGCTTTAGGTTTTTCTATCAAAATCAAGGGATATGAACGTTTGTTTGGACATTTTCACTACGGTCCTGTCTAATATGGAAGGGGTTAAACATATCGGTACTTACATTATTAAAAGGAAAAATTGTTATCGATTGATATTTTTGAATAGTACAAAGAAGGTAAACCGACATATCTATTCTATATATATATATATATATATATATATATATATATATATATATATATATATATATATATATATATATTAAAGTTTTATTCGGAAATATATGCTATTTTTAATGTTAACGATGTTTACTTCTGTCTTTACATGGTTAATGAGGAAACTTAATTAAAGTATTTACAGACTGTAGGCTTAGAAATGCTAATTAAACTAATAAACGCCAATGCTAATTAACTGAACCAACTTAACTATAAGGAATTATCAAAATTACCTGATACATGCCAATTATTATCTGAAAACTAACGATACTGACCTAACGGGTTTCTGTATTCAATGGGCTTCTTGAGGGCGAAGGCCAAAGTTTTTAAAAAATAACTTTGAGACACTTTCTGGATTAGTTGATTTATAATAGATTATAGTTTAACTAAACAATTAGGTTCTTATCGAGAGAAAGGATTTACATACAGTGTAAAGTAATAGAAAACTTTAATTAATAATAAATCAGAACTAACCTTATTGCATAATATAGGTAGGGCAAGACCTTTGAAAGTTCTGGAGAATTTAAATATTAATTACGGAATTCTAGGTTAATTTAAAGGTGTTTATGTGGCCAGTCCTTAACAGGAGATATATATGTAGTGAATAAAATCACAGTAACAGCAATTTATAACTTTTATCAGGAACATGCTTTACATTCCGTCGGTAAAGTAGCGTAGCTCTTTCTTTAATAAAGTCGATCAGGACTAATCTTACTGGGTAACTGGACAAGGGAAAATATGTACAGGACGGTCCCCATGATATTTTTACTGGCGAGATCAAAGATGGTCTTTTTAGGCAAGTAAATAATTTGATTCTGGGGTGGAGGTTAAGATAAACTGGATATTTCATCTGCTCGTCATCAATTATTTTAAAACAGGAAAACTTATTTTAAGCAAATATTAATGTAATTCATTTCTGGCATAGAACTTTCTCTGAATGTTTATGACGAGAAATAGTTGCGGGATCGAGACGTAGATCGACCTTCCAAGCGCAACAATTCTCTGCGCGCTTAATTGCTTTGTCTAGGACGGTGTGTACATATGTTTATGCGTGTTTAAAATTTAGGATCCCTAGTCGACAGGACAAAAGGCCCACGGATGATGGCTAGATGAGAATACTACGCCCATCTTTGTAACGGTAAACCAGGACGTCACTATAGGTATGTCGCTGGACAGAAGCTTGTCAACGTCGATCATTGGTTTATCGTGGACTAATGTAGACAGCGGGGCTCTGAGGCAGAAAATATTTCAACTGTCTTTGCAATAACAGCATGAAGGATGAAAATTTTATTGTTTCTTAATTCTGAACTCTTTACTTGATTCCAAACGCTCACTTACCAGTGGTGTATTGTATCAATATAATTTTCCAATATAAGTGATCCATTTATTTAAAAAAATAACAAATTACTACACAATAGCGTAGTTAAAAATTAGTGCCCTCTTAACTATAATGCAACAAAATATTTTTTTATTAAGTCAATAAGTTGGAAGCTTTTTTCTATTCCAAAACACCAATATTGATTTCTCTGAAATTTTTAGCAGCACTAATGTTTTAAATACGATATTATTCCACAATTCATTTTCTATAATTAGTTATTTCTTAACGCGTTTCAGTACAACATGTATCATTATCAAGAGAAAACACATAAGGAAAATAATAACAAGTATTTATGGTAGCATATCATAAGGTAAATATTTCAGGTAAAACAGCAAACTTGGTGTAAATTATAATTATATATTCGTTCGTTCTTTAAAGGTACTTTTTGTTTATGTTTATAAAGTTCGAATACTTCCAAAACATGTAATTGGCCTTTTTTATTACAAAAATTTTATGTTGTTATGTGAAGTCATAAGGTGGTTAGTTACTATTAAATGTTTGGCATAATGTGATTTGTCCGTGTGTTTTAGGTTGTGTGCTGTTTGTATCTAATATCAAACTTTCTAAGTGTTTGTTCAATATAAACAGAATTACAGGATCTACAGTTCAATTTATAAATAAACGACTTGAAAATGTCGTTAGTTGAATCATTGGTATAAAATAAACATTGATATTAGCTTTGGAGGCTATTTTGTGGTTCTTGTTCTTTCATAGCTACTTTTTTGATAAATACGAAATTGATATGTATTTATTTTCTGTTGTTTCTGTGTTAATGTCAGTAAGTGTTTGGGATAGATAATCTGTTTTTCTGATTTTTAACTAAAGTGTCGATTATTTTTGAAATGTAACCATTTTCTTGTTCAATTCGTTCTATAATTGATATTTTTTTAGTGAAAATTTCTTTTTTTAATGGTGATGACATTTCTCTATAGTAATGATCTACATGCAGCTAACTAATGCGTTTTACGGTAACATGAATGGTTTAGAAGTGTAATATCGTATGTGTAGGTTTTGGTAATATGGAGTACTCACACTTATTCTGTGTATTAATTGTTATGTTTAAATTTAGAAAGTTAATTTCTCTATTTCGGTCTTTCTGCGGCGTACACTTGATGTTAGAATGAAAATTCTTAATGGTAATTAAGAACTCGTCAATAAAATCTGATGAACTGTCAAAACGTGCTAAAATATCATCAACAGAACGAAACCGAAATACAATCTTTTAATAAACACGTACATTCTTGAGAGGGTATTTTAGAAAACATACTAATAACGTCAAAGCTTACAAGTTTATTATGTAATGGTAATTATATGTTTTGTAGTTTATTAATTCGTTCTAAAGAATTTTTAATAGTATGTTTTGATTTGTAACATGCTAGTTAGTAAGTGGTTTAGTTTATTTGCTAAGGTATGGTTAGGTGCTTGGACTATCGGTCTAATGAGAACATTAGGTAGTACATTTTTATGAGACCGTATAATTTAGGCGCTTGTGGGTTCTTGTTCTAAATCTGTAAAGCAGATGTTACTGTTTTTGTAAACTATGTTTCACACACTTTTTGAAATTTTGTTGTAGGAAAATTACTAAATTTTCGTTAATAATAAAAACATTAACTATCTGCAGACAATCATACAGGGTTGCTCATTAGTTCGTCAAAGGTATAGTTTTCATTAACTAAAAGTGGAGAAATTTATTTAAAAAAAAAGGTTTTGTAACAAAAAACCCATATTTTGAAGATAATTTGAATTATACAGGGTGAACTTAAGAATAGCCTATATATTTTTCATGTTTCACAATCTGCTATGAATTCTCTTTCTGATAATATTTGAAGTTTTGGTTTTGGATGACGCATTGTTAAAAGAAAGTGTAAAAATAATGGTCGCGACAAGGTTTACTATACGAAGTCCATGCGACAGTATTACGGCTAGTTTAGACAACATATTTGGTAGCCAAGGGATGTACTGAACTTACAAAATAATCAAATTTACCATACAGGGTGTTTTCTACGATGAAATTAATTTGGAAATTTTCTGAGGGTTTACTTAGTTTTTTCAAATGAAGCATCCTGTATTTTATTGAATTTTTGGAATGACTCCGCTCCATTCTTGTACCATAATATATTATACCTAAAGTCAATAATTTTAGAGACTCTCACTCTTTTATTACAAACCGATAAATTATTTGTTTTAGATTCGATCTAGTTTACCGGCCAGATTTTGATACGCCAAAAGCTTTGACAAATAAGAACATATTCATACAAAAAGTGTCAAATGTTCAAATCCCAATGATTGTTGTGAATTAAGTGTTGGATCAGTGATTTTTAATATTTTTGCGTTCACAATTACCATTGTATTCTTTCCTGGTTAGATTAGTGGGTACGTATTTTTTTTGTTCGTTTGTTGTACGGCACATATTATCAATACGGTGTTTAGTGAGTCAATATGCAGTTTGACTCAGCAAAATTGTTTCTTAACTCAGTTAGAAAGTTTGTTTCTGTTCATTGCAACGGGAAATGTGAACTATGAAAAATGTGAAAGTACGTCGACTAAAATATTAAGAGACACTGACCACGAACTATTATTAGCAAGATTTAAAAAAATAATAAATATCATGACTACAAGGCCTGATTTAGAGACTAGAAAAACATTTTGCAAGTGGGGGTTGGAAATGGAAAGGATATCACCTAACTTCTTCCTGAAAGTATTATTTACTGAAGAATCAAAGTGGTAGCCCAAAGCGTTGTAATATTCATCAGTATGCAACAGAAAACCCAAGAATTGCGAGGGCGGTTGATAATCAGAAGTAATGGACTGTAAATGTTTGGGGCGCTGTCATGGACAACCTTATAATTGGACCACATTTCTTTCATGGGCGTTTAAACGGTGCACTATATTTGTATTTCATGCAATATGACGCCCCAGCTTCTGCAAAACGTAAGTACTTTTAGATGGTTGGGCAGATGGTTACATCCCTTTTAGTTGAGTTGAAGTATAAATCTTGACAGTTGAAGTTTAAAGCAATTAAAATGTAGTTTATGAAATATTATTGTTGGTTCTTCGGCGTCCCGTCGTCGTTGTGAGTAAATGAAGACGTGTTCCGTTAATTTTGTTAGGATTGTATAATATCGGTGCTATATTAGCAGTTTGAGATTTCCAATCTAGCCTAGTGCTGATCAGTGCCAATGGATACTGCGTTTTAAGAACTTGTGTTAGAAACATTTCTTGTATTTATGTAAATTTACAGATCTATATACCTACATCGCTGTCACGTGTGTGGATTTATCGAAATTATATACATTATTACCGTGATTTTTAAAAGTAATAGAAAAGTATCACGTGTTAATATTTGGTATATGTTAAAATGTCAGATTATTATGTGTTTGAGTTTTCATATATGGTTATTTAAAACAATGTGCCCACTTAGGATGTTGGTCAAAATTGCGACGCTTTATAATAAAAAGGTGTTAGTTAATAGTCATGGATTGTGGACCAGAACAATAGAAATTGCGAAAGTGGCGAAAAGACGCTGATTAATGTTACTTTCTTTCTATTATAACTAGGTTTGCATATTAATATGCTTGGTCATGGCAATACTTAGTGTAATTTAACATTTTAATTAATGGTGCTGTAGAAATTCCCATCTCACTGCAGTTATAACGTTTTGATTTTTAGAAAGATTTTCTTGTAGTAATAAAGTCAGTTGTTAGATTTGATTGAATTTAAATAAATTGCAATATCGTACGTGCAGTAGATAATATTTTTTTTAATTATTGTTATTTGTATATATGTATTGGTGTTGCTTACGCAAGAAGTAATTGACATTACGTCTCCTTGACATTCACGACTGCTGTTGAATATGTGACGCATCATCATTTTTCCAGGTGTTAGGTTTTGTTGATGCGCAGCTTTTGCACCCCACTGTCTTGGGAATGTTTCATTGATTGTACTTGCTCTGTATATACATTTTTATAGCGTTCTTTTAATCGTAATATAGTCATTTGTAGTGTAATTTTGGGCATTTATTTACATTCACCTAATTAAAGGTAAGTTGAGTTTATTTCGACAAATTTTAAAGTTACCGAAATTAAAGCCATAATCGTCCAGAAATGTAAAGTATCCTTAGTTGATTTGTTTTGATGAACATTAATTATATTTAATTAAATTACAGGAAGTTTTAAACATTCGATGGCGCTTAGATTATACTTGTTGTGACGAATATTTATTTTAAGTTGAATTAATTGCTGTGTTGACAATTTTTTTGTTTACGTTGAAGTTTATAAATAAATAAATAGCTATATTGTATATATATATATATATATATATATATATATATATATATATATATATATATATATATATATATATATATATACAAGGTGAATCACGACAGACGGCGTTAATTTCTAATACAGTTATATTATGTCAGTCAATATGAGCAACATTTTAAAAATATTTTTAAATATACTGGGTGCTCCAAAAGAAGTGACATATCAAAGCTATGTTTTTTTAAATGGCACACCCCGGATATTATTGCATTTTCGAATTTTACATAAAAAATAAATAGCACTTTGACAAGGGTTCCCTATATCTACATACAGAGTGTTTCAAGATATATCAATTTTTCTGAAAATGTGGGGTTTTAGAAAAAATTAAATATCTCCTAATAATATTAACTCGAACGAATTTACTCTTAGGTTTAAGTAAAATACTGTTCCCTTAGTCTATCTATTGAGTGAATAGTAAACACCTCTTTACAGGGTGTTCATTTTTTCAGTTAAATCATAAGAACATTCGGGTTATTTTAAATGGAACACCCTGGGATTTATACGCTTATGGCTTAGCTTACTTATTTACCTTTCAGCTTCTATTAGGTTTTCCTATACCTAAACCTTCAAATTTGTAACTTATTTAATAATTTTTGGAATTTGTCTGGTACCGTATCATTTGTAGATTGAACTGTCCTCCTAAAATACCTACTCGTAATAATTTTTG